>CM019825.1:170349269-170792306 GCA_009763385.1 Coix lacryma-jobi var. lacryma-jobi
TCTGCAAACATATTCACGGTTTTTCTTCTTCTTCAGTGCGAGCCCATCTTCGATCGGCAAAACTTCTCCCTTGCCGATTCTCAGAATTACCTATTTTAAGCACCGATCGTCCTCAGGGATTCGCATCCCAAGCCTTTCATGGACCGAATGGCGGTTGACTTGAGATTGCCTGTATTCAGAATATTGATCATTGCACTCAGGGCAATTGTTTTTAACAGGCAGTTTCAAGCCTTCATTCCAACAATATTTGAAGAATGAGCACTCCCAATGAGACTGCTCTTGATCCCTCATATATTCTTGTTCCTCTCGGTACATCTCCTCTTCGTACCTCTGTTGCTTTTCTATGAACCTTTGTCCTCATAAAACCTCTGCTTCTGGTACCGCTCCTGCTCCCGACGCCATTTGTTTAACAAAATGCGTGTCGTGACTCTGGGTCTGGAAGCCTCACCTTTCAGTTCGGCTATTCTGGAAACGAACTCGTTGCCGAAATTCTTCATTTGTGATTTGCCGATTGGGGTCAACAGCACTGGTCTCTCTAGCTCTATCAGAGGTTAACACCTTCATCTTGCTCTTGCCCCTGAGGTCATCTGCATTGACCATGTTAACAGAGAAAGACACGGTATTCTGTCCAAAAGGTCTACCATCAATTTCATTTTTCCATCGAATTCAAATGCCCTTCTTGGATAGCCTTCTGGATCCATACTTTGAACACTCGGCAATCGTTTATAGAGTGAGATTTGGTGTTATGGAAACCACAATACCTCTTGTCTTTAACCCCTTCAGGGTGCAGCATGGGATGGCCTTCCGGCAACTTGATGCGTCCTTCCTTTAATAACAACTCAAATAGCTTATCTGATTTGGAAACATCAATATCATAGGTACCTTTTTGTTGCATCAACCATCGTTGATTGACTTGAGTCGGCTCTTTTGTCCAGACTAACTCAGCTGTAGCTACCTCATCTTCATCGTCATACTTTGCTGCCTCTTCTAAGAAAGCCTGATACTTTTCGCTAGCCACATCACCTTTCTGGATTTGGTTATTTCTCCTAAACCCTTGAGCCGACTATTCATCATTGCTAATCGTTGTGACAACTGCCCAAGATCATCAAACTCCATGCCGAACAGCTTTTCCCTGATATTCGGCAACATACCAGCTATAGCTATCCCTGACAATTGATCATCTGGCAATTCAGGGAATAGTAGAGATTTTTTTCTCCCTGAATCTGCGTAAATATTCTTGGGGAGTCTCATTAGCTCTCATCCTCAGACTCATGAGATCGACCAACTTCTTCTCATTGGTACCAGTAAAGAAATACGCGTGAAACTTCTGTTCTAGCTCTGCCCATGTATTAATAATAGAGTTGCTGGCAGAGATGTGAACCATGAGAAAGCTGGTCCCGTTAATGACAGTGGGAAATACCGAATTCTCCAAGCCTCATCTGCAGATGCTTCTCTGAGCTGCATCAAATAACGGCTGATGTGTTCAACAGTACTGGTGTCATCTGGCCTGAGAACTTAGTAAGATCAGTAGGAGGTTTCACCCTTGGAGGAAGTGCCACTCGGTTGTATCACTCCGGGTAAGGAGACTTGTAAGCGTAAGACTGATTCTTTGGCTTCAGGCCGAATTGATTCTGCATCATGTTAGCCATCCTATGCATGATGAGGTCGATGCTTGAGTTTGGAGCAGCCTGTGACTGACTCCAAGAAATGCCCTTGCTGAATTCTTATAGCCTGGATTCAGGAAAGCATCAATCGCACTGTAATCCACGAACTCCTGATACCCATCTCCATTAATGTTCTTCTGCAACCTATTTGTTGCTGGAGATACTCTGAAAGCAGATGGAGGGACGTTTCCCGTTGTGCCGAATGCAAGCTGGCCCTGAGTTGTGGGAGGTTGCTGATCTTGATGAAGGACCATCCCACTTTTGCTTGAACTAACTCCGCTGTCTCTCAGCAGTTTCTTCTGATGCTGGGGAAGGGGAATAATAGTGGCCCCTGCATCGGACCAGCGGCTTCCTCAAAACGCTTATCTATTGCCGGGCCAAAATACCAACCATGACTGCACGAAAAGTATTTAAGAAAGCTGACTGATGATTGGTCATGGCCTCCGACACAGCCTTGTACATAAGTTCGAACATTTTTCGAATATCTTCCTCATCAGTGCTATCAGATTGTGATGAAGGAGAGCCCTCGGGAGTGACTCCTTCTGGAAGACCTTGTTGCTCTTGTTCTTGGAGAAGGACATCAAGCATTTGCGTTGAAACTCATCGCATGCTTGTTGTACCAAATCTCTTAATTCTGGTGGCAGTTCATCCATGGTCACGTCCAGAACTTGAGTGTTGTGGAACTCAACCATCTGGAATGTGGAGTCCCACTGGGCATGCAAAAAAAGTGTGTTGACGCAAAATGTGGTACACTGCGCCTCACACACAGCAAGCCGAAAAGCGTGACTAAATCGGGTGCCCGGACGGCTTGAAATCCGGAGACGTGCGAGTCGGTTTGACCTGAAAACCAACAAGGGATAGAACTGTGAGAATAAAATGGAACATGCATGTCGGGTGAAACCAGACAGTTCCATATTTACGGTCTTGAAGCCAATCACAATGGCAAACAGCTATAGAAGTTGTCTGTCAACAGGTTTAAGGGTCATTTGGCTAACTCTGAACATAAACGTTCATAAGCAGTGGTTGTCGAATGCACATACATGAAAAAGAATGCTTGGATGAATAAAGATAAATTATGAATTAACGTGTAACCAATCTCGGCAAGCTAGCCTAGTTGGGGTCCATGAGGAAGGAACATACAAACAAGCATGATCAGACCAATCTAAAACCTGCATCTGCCGCCACGATACCTAGTTTTATCTAAGCCTAAAACATGATTGATATGCATAAACCCACAACATGTAACAATCTAGATTAGAAATTAATTCAGCCATCATAATTATGTAAAGAAGAACCACAATTATTTAAAAGGATAAATAAACTTGTAAAGCAAGGCCGATCAAAGATCAATCTAGATTGGGCAAAAAGTGTGTTATATAATTAATTAAAACACATAACACATGATAACTTAATGGAATCTTAGATCTGCCAAATCTAATAGAGCCGATAACTATCTCGTTTTTGCTAAACATATGAATAAACGCCTACCGCACGGTTTTTACTCATAAGCAAAGCATATAAACAAAGACTTCTTGATCATAACAAAGATCGCGGCGCACGACCTTTGGAAAACAAACAAGACTACTTGCATCATATCTAAATCCACTGCATGATACTAGACATGATAACAAGGTTGCCAGGACTTACAAAGGTCGACGGATCGATGATTCCTCTCGAAGAACTCGACGACACGACTGAAGGACTAGAAGGTGGCACGGGGCCGGTTTGTATTGATATGGTTGTGAACAGTTTTACAATGGCCGAGGGTTTATATTTATACCCTGGGCGAAATACGAGTCCTGGAAGATTACGATTACACAATAAAACTTGGAAAATACGAGTCCTATTCCTATTTTCTTCTTGGCGTCCTCCATCGCCACATGTCTTCTTGTGCAAGTCGGCTCCACCTGCCATATTTGCTTCCCGAATAGAATCATGGCCTTGCAAGATAGCGCCGACCGCACAGGCACTTGCTGAAACTCCGAGAGCTAGCCGACCGCTTGGTTGCTTGCTGCGGATGCGAACCCGCTAGGGTTTTTGCCCGATCTTTCGATGAGAAACGGGGATAACTCGATTGGTGGATGGAGATGACGTTCACGGCCCGACTACAGCCCTCAAGACCGCGCCTTAGCAACCGATACACCACGTCCAATAGCCGTCACGATCTTGTGGAGCGCGACAACCAGCCCCTAGGGCTCCCGTCCTGCAAGCAATCGAAGAACTAGCAAGAACGAGGAAACAAGCACTGAATTTGCAAGATGAAATTGAAGGTTTCAAACTGAATCTTAATCTACAATGGGGTTCCGAAGACAAGGAGACGGGCGGCTGATCCTGCACGCGCGCCTACAAGCAAGTAGCTAAGGCTAAACTTGATCTAAACAAAACCCCACCCGACCATGGCGGCTATAGAGGGATATAAGTAGATGGATTGACGACCAAAAGAGTGTTGGGGGTCCTCCAACCCTAGGACGCGTCCCTAATGGACCCAACTTGATACATGGGCCATAAGCCCAAAATGAGGTGACGCAGCACCCTGGACAGCAAGACCTGTCGACGGTAATTGGATCATTGCCGCTGCTGCCGAACAGATATTGACGTGGGACTTGATTCATATGAAAGTAAACTTGATAAGCTTTCCAACAAGTCCTGAAGCGCCTGAATCCGAATCCGTATGCAACCGTGGTGCGGTCACAAGTTGGCGCTTTGCTGCAGTCCGAATCCAGCTACCGCGAGTCCTTCTCCCTTTCGGTCTTCTCCTCGGTTCCTAATCAAAAGAAGAGTGCACGCGTTTCCATTGTCTAAACAAGATGGACAAGAGCTTATCATGGAACTCACTTGATGATTAAGTTGACGAGCACGAGCACGAGTAAGAGGGCCAGCTATAGGTTGTGTCGGAGAGGATGTATCGCTGGTGTTAATGTCCTCATCATCCTCCCTTTCTTGCATTTGAGTCGTCCTCGACTCAAGCTCATCTTCCTCACCCAAATAAGGCTTCAAATCTGCAATGTTAAATGTGGGACTAACCCAAAATCTGCAGGAAGATCAAGCTTATATGCATTCTCATTAATTCGTTGCAGCACTTTAAAGGACCATCAGCTCTAGGCATCAATTTGGATTTTCTCAGTTCTGGAAATCTATCTTTTCGCAAATGCAACCAAACCAAATCCCCAGGTTCCAGAATCAATTGCTTTCTACCTTTATCTCCAGCGCATTTGTACTTAGCATTCATGCGCTCTATGTTTTCTTTAGTGGCTTCATGCAATTTTAACATCAATTCAGCACGTTGCTTAGCATCAAAATTCATTTTTCAGAACTTGGCAAAGGCATTAAATCAATAGGAGCACGTGGCAAGAAGCCATAGACAATCTCAAAGGACACATTTTTGTAGTAGAATGCAATGAACGATTATAAGCGAACTCAATATGAGGCAAACATTCTTCCCACATCTTAATATTCTTCTTTAAAACAGCCCTTAACATAGTGGATAAAGTTCTATTCACAACTTCAGTTTGACCATCAGTTTGGGGATGACAAGTGGTGGAAAATAAAAGCTTAGTCCCCAATTTAAACCACAAAGTCTTCCAAAAATGACTAAGAAATTTAGCATCACGATCAGAAACAATTGTGTTGGGCACACCATGTAAGCGAACAATTTCTCGAAAGAACAAATCAGCAATATTTGTAGCATCATCAGTTTTATGACATGGTATGAAATGTGCCATCTTAGAAAATCTATCAACAACCACAAACACACTATCACGTCCCCTCCTAGTCCTTGGTAAACCCAACACAAAATCCATAGATATATCCTCCCAAGGAGCATTAGGAACAGGAAGAGGTAGATACAAACCGTGGGGATTTAACCGTGACTTTGCCTTTTGACATGTTGTGCAACGAGCAACAAACCTCTCCACATCTCTCTTCATCCTTGGCCAAAAGAAATGACCAGCAAGTATGTCCTCGGTCTTCTTTGCTCCAAAATGTCCCATCAAGCCACCTCCATGTGCTTCCTGCAACAACAACAAACGAACAGAGCTAGCTGGAATGCATAGCTTGTTAGCTCTAAACACAAACCCATCACTAACGATGAATTTGTTCCATCCTTTTCCATCTTTACAATGCAGCAACACGTCTCTAAAATCAGCATCGTGAACATATTGGTCCTTAATTGTTTCTAACCCAAAGATCTTATAATCAAGTTGATTCAGCAAAGTATATCTCCGTGACAAAGCATCAGCAATAATATTCTCCTTCCCTTTTGTGTTTAATAATATAAGGAAAAGATTCAATAAATTCAACCCATTTTGCATGCCTACGATTCAGTTTTCCTTGACTACGAATATGTTTTAAAGATTCATGATCAGAATGGATAACAAACTCTTTGGGCCACAAATAATGCTGCCATGTCTCTAATGTTCGAACAAGAGCATAGAGTTCTTTATCATAAGTAGAATAATTGAGACAGGCCCACTCAATTTCTCACTAAAATATGCAATAGGCTTTCCCTCTTGTAACAAAACACCTCCCAGACCAATTCCACTAGCATCACATTCAAGCTCAAAAGTCTTATTAAAATCAGGAAGTTGTAGGAGAGGCGCGTGAGTTAACTTATCTTTCAACATGTCGAATGAATTCTCTTGTGTTTTGCCCCACTCAAAAGGCACCCCCTTCTTGGTAAGCTCATTCAATGGTGCAGCAATGGTGCTGAAATCCTTCACAAAACGGCGATAGAATCCAGCAAGTCCTAGGAAACTCCGCACCTGGGTGATAGTCTTTGGGACAGGCCATCCCTGTATAGCTTCCACCTTGGCTTGATCAACCTCAATTCCCTGTGGAGTTACAACATAACCAAGAAAACACTCGATCGGTGCAAAAGGTGCACTTCTCAAGGTTACCAAATAAGCGTGCCTCGCGTAGTGCATTAAAAACAGCACGTAAATGATCAAGATGTTCATCCAATAATTGCTGTAAATTAATAATATATCATCAAATATACGACAACAAATTCCCAATGAAAGCACGCAAAACCTCGTTCATTAATCTCATGAAAGTACTAGGTGCATTAGTTAACCCAAAAGGCATGACTAACCACTCATATAAACCGAACTTAGTTTTGAAAGCAGTTTTCCATTCATCTCCCAATTTCATACGAATCTGGTGGTACCCACTACGTAAATCAACTTTTGAAAACACAACAGCACCACTCAGTTCATCTAGCATATCATCTAATCGTGGAATAGGGTGTCGATATCGAATGGTGATATTATTAATAGCTCTACAATCAACACACATACGCCATGTTCCATCTTTCTTAGGCACTAAAATTACTGGAACAGCACAAGGGCTAAGGGATTCTCGCACATAACCTTTGTCCAGTAGTTCTTGCACTTGTCGCTGAATTTCCTTTGTTTCTTCCGGGTTTGTCCTGTATGGCGCACGGTTTGGCAAAGATGCACCAGGAATAAGATCAATTTGGTGCTCAATCCCGCGTAGTGGTGGCAGCCCCGCTGGTACCGCACTTGGAAACACATCGGAATACTCCTGCAAAACGTTAGCAACAGCAGGGGGCAAAGAACATTGCATATCCTCAATTGAAATCAAAGCATCCTTGCATATCAAAGCATAAGCAACAGAAGTGGATGCATTGAACTCATTAATATCTGATTTGGTAGCTATCATACAACGTCCTTTCAGTTTTATCTCATCTTTGTTACCAATTACAGATTTATCATTTTTATTGCTCTCGCTCTTTGCTTTAGTAGCCCTTGCAACATCAGTTTGCATAATAGTTTCAGGGGACATAGGATGCAGCACAATTTTGCGATCATGGTATAGAAAAGAATACTGATTTGATCTACCATGATGCATAGAATCTCTATCAAATTGCCAAGGTCTACCTAGCAGAATGTTACAAGCTTGCATAGGCACAACATCACATTCAACAATATCTTTGTAGGATCCGATGGAAAAATTGATTCTCACAAGTCTAGTTACCTTTGCCTTACCACTGTTGTTCAGCCATTGGATGTAGTAGGGATGCGGGTGTGGTTTGGTGTTGAGGGCAAGTTTCTGCACCATATCGCTGCTTGCCAAGTTGTTGCAGCTACCTCCATCAATGATCATGCGGCAGGAACGCTCTTTGATGACACACTTTGTTTGGAATAAAATATGTCGCTGATTTTGCTCCGCCTTCTCCATTTGTGCACTAAGCACTCGCTGCACGATCAAGCTTTCATAGTGGTCCGCTTCACCTGCATTAATATGTTCTTCTATTTGTTCTTCATTACCTGCATGGTCAGTCGCAAGCAGTGCAAGCGTGTCTTCATCAAAATCACTAGCAGATGAGCACTCACCATCATCTTTGACAATCATAACTCGCTTGTTTGGACAGTCACGCATCATGTGTCCATATCCCTTGCACCGGTGACATTGTATGTTGCTTGTTCTACCCGTCGATGCCACGGATGAAGTACTCGCAGCAGGCTTTTGCATCGTCTTTGCAACTGAATTTGTGGGAGCAGCTCGAGTCTTGTCACTAGATGATGGAGTAGACATACGTGTAGATGGAGTTGTAGTCATGCGTTGCTGCCATGAATTAGCCTTCCCTGCAGAAATATTAGTCCTTGCGCTAGCACGTCGTCCCTGCACTTCCCTTTCAGCTTTACAAGCAAGATGAAACAAACGGGTTACACTATTGTATTCCTTGTAAGCGAGGATGTCCTGAATTTCCCGATTTAACCCACCCAAAAATCTAGCCATAGCCGGTTCCTCATCCTCCTCTAGGTTACAACGCAACATACCCGTTTGTAATTCCTGATAATATTCTTCTACACTTTTAGCACCTTGTCTCAATTGCTGCAACTTATTTATCATATCACGGGCATAGTAAGATGGAACAAATCTAGCTCTCATGGCTCGTTTCAGCGCATCCCAAGTTCTAGGTAAGTTATTAGGATTTTTCTTGCCATATTCTATCCACCAAACAGAAGCAAAATCTGTAAACTCACTAGTAGCAGCCCTAACACGTGTAGTCTCAGGAAATTCATGACATGCAAACTTTTGATCAACAGCAATCTCCCAAGTAATGTAGGCATCAGGGTCATATTTACCATCAAAAGGAGGTATCTTAAATTTAATCTTACTGAAAGCATCATCATTATTGTGTACCTCGCGTCGGCGGTTGCCACCCATACCTCTACGGTTGTGACGTAGGCGTCGTCGATCACGAGCGTCTTGATCATCATGCTCAGTATCAGCAGTGTAGTCATCTTCATGACTACCGTGCTCTCGATCTCCCTCCTTTTCTTCTTTATGCTTCTCTTTATCTTCGGTGTGGAAGTCATCAAATCGCCTTAGGAGAGCAGCAAGGCTTTTGTCCACACTAGCAACGGATTCCTCCAAACTTGTAAGCTTGTTGTTTGTGGCCATCTGCGTAGCCTCCAACTGCCCCAGCTTTTCATTTGTCACCTGCAAGTCATTATCAAGTCCCTCTGTGTGCAGCTTCACTTTCTTTCAAAATGCTGTATGATGCCCTTAGTGCGAGGTGTATGTAGTGTTTCGTTGTCATCATCTCCCCCTGTCATGGTTCAAAAACAAAGACAACAAGAAAGGCAAGTGAAGAAATAAAAGCCCTACAACTACTAGGATGTAGCTACAGCAAGTCTCTCACACTCAACTTGTTACACAAGTTCTTACCAATTCTTACCTTGCTTGACAGGAGGGGTCGTCTACCAACAAGTCTTCAGCAATGGATGAAGTGTATCGGTGCTGCGGCACAAGACCTGTCAAGCTGTAGAGTATGTGGAGCTATAGGTGGGCTGAAACAAGGAAGGAACGAACTAGCACCACGTTAGTTATAAAGGCGAGCTGAATAAACGTTCGACGACGGTACTGTGCTGGTCCTAGGCTAGACCGTGCTAGAGACGCAAGCCTGGACACAAAGGAAAACCACAGCACACCCCTGAAAACAAGGTGGAACAAACCTAAAATCAATATGAAAAACAGCCCTTTTCTTTTGAATCTTTCTCTTTTTTTTCTTTTTTTTCTTTTTTTTTTTTTGGCAACCTCAAAAACTGATTATATGAACAAAAGAATACAAAGGAGCAATTCGGTACACACACTTTTTCCGAAAGTACAGGGGTATTCCGGTAAGAAGAAGATTCTGCTCGTAGAGTAAGGCCGAACAAGTATGGAGTTATCTTTCTTTTGGATCACAGAAGGACTCACGTAGACGGAGTTCAGGATATATTAACAAGCGGACTCCAAGTTCTACTCGGTTTCCACTCAGAACCAACCACAAACGGATTCCACCTATTGCCGAGTTCTACTCGGTTCCTTTTTTTTATCACGTTGGTGGAACTCAGATTGGAACTCAACTCGATCCGGACCAAGACCACAGACAGTTCAATTCCGACTTCACAACAGATTCGACAGAGAGAAGATATGGTAATACTCGGCTGTGTATAGATGGTGACAAGAACTCGAAACTCTAAAGGACTAGACACTAAGACCAGCAACTCGACACAAACCGAAGCAACGCAAATTCAACAAGCCCTAACTAAACGGTACTAGCCAAGGCACAAAGGTTTAATAGGATTATGGAAAAACTAATCTACTATATTTTTTTTGGCTTTTCTGGACTATAGGAAATTAATTAAAAACAGCAATGGATTAGAAGTCTCTCACCGAAGAACCTTGCTCTGATTACCAACTGATGCGAACCCGCTAGGGTTTTGCCCGATCTTTCGATGAGAAACGGGGATAACTCGATTGGTGGATGGAGATGACGTTCACGGCCCGACTACAGCCCTCAAGACCGCGCCTTAGCAACCGATACACCACGTCCAATAGCCGTCACGATCTTGTGGAGCGCGACAACCAGCCCCTAGGGCTCCCGTCCTGCAAGCAATCGAAGAACTAGCAAGAACGAGGAAACAAGCACTGAATTTGCAAGATGAAATTGAAGGTTTCAAACTGAATCTTAATCTACAATGGGGTTCCGAAGACAAGGAGACGGGCGGCTGATCCTGCACGCGCGCCTACAAGCAAGTAGCTAAGGCTAAACTTGATCTAAACAAAACCCAAACCGACCATGGCGGCTATAGAGGGATATAAGTAGATGGATTGACGACCAAAAGAGTGTTGGGGTCGTCCTCCAACCCTAGGACGCGTCCCTAATGGACCCAACTTGATACATGGGCCATAAGCCCAAAATGAGGTGACGCAGCACCCTGGACAGCAAGACCTGTCGACGGTAATTGGATCATTGCCGCTGCTGCCGAACAGATATTGACGTGGGACTTGATTCATATGAAAGTAAACTTGATAAGCTTTCCAACAAGTCCTGAAGCGCCTGAATCCGAATCCGTATGCAACCGTGGTGGCGGTCACAAGTTGGCGCTTTGCTGCAGTCCGAATCCGGCTACCGCGAGTCCTTCTCCCTTTCGGTCTTCTCCTCGGTTCCTAATCAAAAGAAGAGTGCACGCGTTTCCATTGTCTAAACAAGATGGACAAGAGCTTATCATGGAACTCACTTGATGATTAAGTTGACAAGCACGAGCACGAGTAAGAGGGCCAGCTATAGGTTGTGTCGGAGAGGATGTATTGCTGGTGTTAATGTCCTCATCACCAACACCCGGCCAACAGATGATCGGCAACATCCACGAGCGCATCACTCGGTCTAGGTCACAACAAATCTCTCACTTTGCTCATTCTGCATTTGTTGCTGATTTGAACCCGAGATGTTGGCATGCTTTATCTAATCCGGATGGGTCAATGCCATGCATGAGGGTTAGAAAATTTGAGAGAAATCAAGTTTGGGTTTTGGTTCCTCTTCCTCCTGAGTGTCACCCTATTGGTACAAAATGGTTTTAAAAAACAAACAAGGAGAGGATGGCCATGTTGTGAGAAACAAGGCCAGACTAGTAGCCCAGGGGTATAGTAGAAGGAGGGGATAGACTATGAGGAGACTTTTGCTCCTGTAGCTCGTTTGGAGGCAATTAGGATACTCTTGGCTTTTGCTGCATCCAAAAGGTTTAAACTTTTTCAAATGGATGTCAAGAGTGCCTTCCTAAACGACTACATAGAAGAAGAGGTGTATGTGAAACAACCCCCGGTTTCGAAACTCCCAAGTTTCCAAACCATGTTTTTAAACTTCACAAAGCTTGTATGGTTTGAAACAAGCCCCTAGAGCCTGGTATGATAGGTTGAAAACCTTTTTGCTTGCTAAGGGTTTTAAAATGGGATGTGTGGATAAAACGCTTTTCTCCTCAAGCAAGGAAATGACACTCTCTTGGTCCAGATTTACATGGATGATATCATTTTCGGTGGTTCTTCTCATGCTTTGGTTGCCAAGTTTGCAGATACAATGAGCAGGGAATTTGAGATGAGCATGATGGGCGAGTTGACATTTTTTTGGGTTGCAAATTAAGCAATCCCGAGAGGGGACGTTTGTGCACCAGGGCAAGTATACCAAGGACATCCTGAAGAAGTTCGATATGGGTGAGGCCAAGCCTCTTCCAACACCCATGTCGACCACGACGGCCCTGGATGCGGATGTGGATGGAGAAGCTGTGGACCAGAAGGAGTACCAGAGTATGATCGGGTCGCTGCTGTACCTGACGGCGACACGCCCGGACATCCAGTTCGGGGTGTCTTTGCACGCGATTTCAGTCGTCGCCGCGCACCTCTCACCGTCAGGCGGTCAAGCGCATTATGAGGTACTTATGCTTCACCAGAATTGGGATTTGGTACTTCTACTTCCTCCACCCTCTCCCTTTGCAGTTATTCTGATGCCGATTTTGCTGGTTGTCGAATTGATCGCAAGTCCACTTCTGGGACTTGTCAGTTTATTGGTTCTTCTCTTGTATCTTGGTCTTCTCGCAAGCAGTCTAGTGTCGCTCAGTCAACCAAAGAGGCTGAATATGTTGCTGCGGCTAGCTGCTGTTCCCAGTTGCTTTGGATGATGGCCACTTTGCGTGATTTTGGTCTAAGCTTTTATCGTGTTCCTTTGCTTTGTGATAGCACGATTGCTATTAGCGTTGCTAAGAACCCCGTGTTGCATTCTAAGACCAAACACATTGATGTGCGTTTTCATTTCTTGCGAGACCACTATGAGAAGGGTGATATCGACCTTCGCCATGTCGATACTCATCATCAGTTGGCAGATATTTTTACCAAGCCTTTGGACCAATCAACTTTTGCTAGGTTGAGAGGTGAGCTTGGTGTGTGTTTTCCCTTTTAGATGGGGGAAACATTTTGGGTATTGTATCATAGACTGACTTTTTCTTTCATTTGTTTTCGTTTATGATAAGTTAGTCTTTGCATTTCAGCATGCATCATTAATTTCTAAGCTTCATGTATATAATCTTTAGAATGTGATTATGCTCTATCTAGTATGCTCTGATGCTATATGATGATGCTTGTAGTTTATGCTCTTTCTGATCACTAATACATGTTGTGAGCTGAGCTATTTTATGAATGGTGAATTTTCTTAATGAACATAAAACTTGAAATTGTTCACCATTGAGATATGCAACTAGCATGTGTAGAATGTGTTGAATTCACTTGTGCTTTTCATATATGCTAGGTTGCTATGTCTCTAGTTCTGAGTCTTTCACTTGCTTGGTATGTCCATATTCTGTCATAAATTTGAACCAAGTTAAGTGAATTAGAAAGATCGAGATGGGATTGCTTGTCAACACAACACGGTATTGAGATTGTTTCTCATTGCACTTTGAGTTAAACTTGAGCTGTGTAGTGTATGACCGAAACTGTTGCTTTAAGCTTCTGATTGCTTCTGCATAGGCTTCGCACAGTTGAAAAGTTAGGCAATGACAAGCTTTCAACATCTCGCAATCACATGCTGAAATTTGAACTTGTGTAATTTAACCGCTGCAACTCCCAATAAAATTTGAATACAACAAGTCTATGGTTCATTCTATAGCATGATGATGAACCTTGCTAGGGGTAGTTCACTTTGTTACATGTTTTTAGCACTTGTTTGACTTCCTGTCTATACATGTTTAGTGCTATTTTGATGGTGAATACCTTTTTTGGCTAAAAATTGCTCACTTTGCTCACATGTTCATATTTTGTATTTAGTGATCAGTTTGAGCCTTTGTAGCATTTTGTGCTTATTATTGAGTCATCGGATCAGCACTTTGTCGAGCATCTTCATATTCTATCAACTATATTCCAGAAGCTGCTAACTTGCATTTTAACTCATATGCATTTGGAGGGGAGACACTTGATAGTGCATTTTCAACTAAGGGGGAGAAATTCTTGCCAAATCATAAGGGGGGAAATCATAAAATCATATCTTGGTTGTGTGTACTATTGGAGGGGGAGTTTGAGTTGGCTCGGATTTTGGGATTTTGAGGATTTTGAATTTTCCAATTGGTTCGGAGCTTTTCTGCTAGTTGTGTTGAGCCTCTGTGCCTCTGTCTTGAGGGACTAGCAGTTTTGCCTTTCGATGAGCGTTCAGCTGATTGTGCTATTCAGGTGTTTTTGCCTCATTTGATGTCGAGCTCTCTTGCAGTTCAGCTGTCACCCTTCCAGTTGGATTTTAGTGATTTCAGTTGGTATTGAGCTTTCTCGCTAGCGGTGTTGAGCCTGTTCTACCTCTTCTTGAGGGCTAGCTTTGCTTTGCTTGGTTGCGTTGAGTCGTTGCCCATGTCTTTGGGGACCAAGTTGTTTTGCTCTTTCACTTGACCTTCTTGTGGCTTTGATATGCTTTTGGGTCATTTGGACGGGTTCTCTCTCTTCTCCTTCTTCTTCCTTCTTCTATTCCATTATGATTTGTGTTGGTAGTTGACAATGCACTCATCAAGGGGGAGATTGCAGATATATGGGTGTATGCCGAGTCTCGAGTGATGAGTGATTGTCAACTGGGATAATGCGCATGTTCTTTGGCTTGTGTTGTGCAGGTGTCGAGCACGGATACAGTGATCGAAGGCAAGGTGAAGGTCAAGTAGAGACGTGCCGTGCCGATGGACCGAGAGCGGTGAAGGGCGGACGTGAGGCTTGGACTGAGGACCGGTGGCCTGAGGATCAGCTGTGGTGGCTGACAGTCTGGGACAGCGACGAGCAAAGGCTTGCGGGCACGGTGTTGCTTGGGTCGAGGACCTGGGGACACGTGTTGGTGGACGGGTGCACGGGCGGTGCAACCCCTCTACGGCTCGGTTTGGTGGTTGAGCCATAGAAAAAACCACTGGTGGACGGTTTCCAGGTTTGGGCCTCAAAACCTGGGCGCTGATGGTTCCGAGTTTGGGCCACAAAACTCGGGCTGAGGACGGTTTCCAGGTTTGGGCCTCAAAACCTGGGCGCTGGCGGGTTTCTGAGTTTGGGCCACAAAACTCAGGCGATGGACGGCTGGTTTCTCGGTTGGGCCTCAAAACCGGGGGCGAAGTCCGGGAAAAGGACGAGCAGAGCGGTGGAGGCACGTGGCGGCAATCAGTGAGGTTGCGTCGAGGCAACACTACCAGATGTGCGGGGGTGGCCGTCGGATGAGCATCTACTTCAAGTTGGTCCAGAATGACCCGAGGGTTTAGTGGTTCGCTCTGTAATAGTTAGGGGTAGAGTGGGAACTAGAATTAGATAAGTAGAGGGAGACACCCACCTCCCATCCTATCTCAGCCATTTGCTCTTTGCCTTCTAGGTTTTCCTGCTCTCCCAATCCCCTGTTGTAGCAACTGAGATCCGCAGAGAATCATACCTCTGTGTACTGGAGATTTTGAGGAAGTGAGACCGTAATCTCACTGTTGTAGCGTGTGGTAGCCACAAGGTTGCAGATCGATGTGTTGATTCGCGTTTTTGTTCGTGTTCTTCACGTTCTTCGTTTTCTCCACGATTTTCCCGTCGATCGTTTTCTCTCTACGTTGCTCCGCTTGCAAAACCATTTAAATCAACTTGTTCTTTATTGTGAGGGGATCATTTCTACCAAAGGAATTCAACTCAAACTCATGAACAAGTAGATCGATCGGTTTTTGTTTTGGATCAACTTTTCTCTTCTCTCCCCCAAAGTCCTTTGATTCATCGGTTTGGAGATAGGTTCGAGCCATGATCTCCTAGGAGTAGCTCACTATCCTCCTTGTGACTCCTCTCACCAAGTTTGATCCCTAGAGGATTCGTTTGGGTGAGATCTAGTCAAATCGGTGGACGAACGGAGCTGCGTCGGGGTGACCGAACGCTCACTGTTCATCGACCGGACGATCCCTGTGAGTCCGGTCGTTGAAGGCCGAGTGAAACCTATTCTGCGAACTGACCGGACGCTCTGTGACTTTGTGACCGGACTCAACGGTCCCACTGTTCATCGGCTTTTGTCTTTGATGACAGACGCTTGAGCATTGACCGGACGCACGGTGACAGTGAGTCCGGTCCAACTCAGTAAGGTCCCAAATCCAATTTTGACTGACCGGACGAGTCCGATCCCTGACGACCGGACGCTCCAGTGAGTTCGGTCAGTACTGCGTCGCACATCTTCGTCCGTGATTCGTTCGTTCGTTGTCGGTTTGGATTTCCGACTTTTGCGTTGGGTTTCTAGAGTTGAGTAGTGTCTCGCTGTGCTTCTTGGAAGCATCCACCCTACATCTAGGTCATTGACACTATTCAAGCTCCAGGTTTGCTCTTGGGGTTGATTCTTGGGACAGTGGCAACAAGATTCTGAAAAGAAATTTGAAGCTCTCATTCACCCCTCCTCTGGTCGTCTTGCCTTTGCATTCTCGGTCCTTCAGCTTATGCTTCTTGTCAGTTGAGAAAACATGAAGTGAATTATCCTACACATGATTTGGAGTTAGCTGCAGTTGTGCACACTCTGAAGATTTGGAGGCATTACTTGCTTGGTAACGTCTGCAATATGTACACGGACCACAAAAGTCTCAAGTATATCTTCACACAACTTGAGTTGAATATGAGGCAGAGAAGATGGCTTGAATAATCAAGGATTATAATCTGCAGATTCACTATCACCTGGGAAAGGCAAATGTAGTTGTCGATGCTTTAAGTCAGATTTCACATTGCCATACTTTGAAGTTAACAACAGAAGATGAGTTCAGTTTGATGCATCCTGCAATTCTGCACAACACTCAAATGCGTAGCACATTAGTTAACCAAATCCTTGAAGGACAGAAAATGGATAAAGGGATCTATCATATGAAGGAAAAGATAAAGGCTGCAACTGAACCAGTGAAACATTTTCGAGTTGATGACAATGGAGTTCTATGGTTTGACAAGCGCTTAGTAGTACCTTAGGATAGAGAACTCAGAAATCAGATTATGGATGAAGCACATTTGTCCAAGTTGTCTATTCATCCCAGTAGTACCAAAATGTATCAAGACCTACATTCAAGATTTTGGTGGACCAAAATGAAGAAGGAAATCGCTGCTTATGTGGCATGATGTGATACATGCTGCCGAGTAAAAGCTATTCACCTGAAGCTAGCCGGAATGCTTCAACCGCTATCAGTTGAGTAATATGATGAGGAAGACTCCTTGTGGTGCGTATGATCTCTACGAAGATGATTTGAGAGGGAGCCCCTACCCCTTCTTTTATACTACAACATGGTCACTTGGTCGATGTAAATGGAAACCATCATAACCGACTTCTGCATGGAGGCATGCAACCGACTGAAGAAGATGGGCCCGGGGGCACCACTAGTGGTGCGGGCTCACCCTTTGGCACCGCCTCTGGCCACCGTCCTTCGCGTGTGGGTTCTTGGCTGGGCTGGATGCCTCCCATGTGGGTTTCAAGCCCAGGTTTGGTCTTTAGGTGGGCTTCTTCCTTGTTCCTTGCTTTTACGCCTTGCCGGAAGGCGTATTCTTCTTGCCTTTTTCATGGTATTTAGTGTTGATGCCTGAAAACCATGATTCACCAAAACTTGTGGAATTTGTTAGATATAAAGTCCTAATTCTAGTTTGGTGATCATTTCATGTGGGAGTTGGCAGTTATAAATAGGCAATAAGGACCGTCAACAAGCTCCCCCACACTTGCTCTTTGCTGGTCCTTGAGCAAACAAAAAATGTGACTATGAAGCATGACTTTAAGAAGATATGATGCTAGCATAAAAATATTCCATGTCATTCCTTGTACCTGTGGATCTTATGTGTCTACCATGTCTCCTTGAGTGGTTGAAATGTGGAATGGCTGAGACACCAAGTCATCACTTTCTTTCTATGAAGCATACTTGGAGTTTTTGTTGTAACTTTTTTGAATTGAAAACTTAGCTCATACTTCTCCTCAAATGGTACTCTCAAGTCACTCAATGGTAATCTATCCTTACCAAAGGCATTTGAATTTTCCTTTTTTCATCCTACCATCTAAAAAGGCTTATGTGGAGCTTTGGGTAGGGATAAAAAGAGAGGCATACTTGTATCACATGATATTGCTAAGTCAAAAACCGGATCCAAGAAGATGCAAGTCATACACTTTGATCAAGATGTGCAAGTGTGTGGAAATATTTGGTGGCTAACCTAATTCTACTTTGCTTCTTGAAACATCATCTCTTTTGTTGAAGTTTGAGAACATATGCTCAGGATGACATGGGCTATTATATTTTTTTCTTTTCTCTTTTTTTAGGTGGGTATGGAGATAACCCTAATTCTACTTCTGGCACTTGCCCATTTTTTTCATATACCCTTTTTTTGCATAGCCCATGCCTCCTTCACATTTTTTTAAATTCAAAAGAGATATTTTCAAGAACTGGAGCTTTATTCCTACAAAACTTTTTTTTGTGTTCATTCCCAGTGTAGGAATAGAACATTTTTGGGTGGATGGAAAAAGGCATGTTGTTGCGCAACTCTTAGTGTAAGAGTCGGCATTATTATATCTGAGTGTTCGTGAATCTTGATCATGGGGCATGAAAAGAATCTCAACAAGGGTCACAACAATTTGACAAAGCTTGATAACAAGCAGCAAATGTTTCAAAGATTTTGCAATGTGTAGTGTCATCTGCTCTGGTAGGATATTTAATCATTGAGGAGAAGTATTTGCTATAAATTTTTGAAGTTTTGGCAAAATAGAAATTCTCCAAGGGCTTACATAAAAAGAAAGGATTTGTTTAGTCTTAGCATATCTCACTTCGCAACAACTTAGTTGACATGTTTTCCTAATCAAGATGTGTCCACCAGCAACAAGTATATGAACTAGGAATAAAGTGTATACCGGCCAATCTTTATAAAGACAAGTTCATAATGTTGGTAAGATTTTATTTTTCATTTTTAAGTTTAATTAGGATGGTTGGCATTCTTGAAACATAATCAAACTTGTAAGAGCAAGACATGGGTGAGAGTATGGAGTGCAAACCAGCGTGCCCGAGAGATGGCGTGGAAGGGTCAGGTCCCCCACACTTGGACTTTTATGTCATTTGACATTAAAAGCCAAGTGTGAATGTTGGAGCATCTTCCGGGTATGTAGTGCGTCACTCATGTCTATAGACATTGTTCGTCCTTCGTTCCTGTAATTATTAGTGGCAAAGAATATCCGAAGGGAACTATGTCTAATTCCAAGATTTTTTTATTTGTTGGAATTAGGGAGATTTTATTACAACAGAATGTCCTTGTTTTAATTTTTATTAAAACTAGGTTATTGAAAAAAGTAAATATTTTTTTTATGATCATTTTTTAAGAAGGATTTTTTTTCAAAAAGGAATTGATGCATAAGTAAATCTTTTGAAATAAGGTTAAAACAAATTTATTATGCAAAGTTTTTTTTTCTCAAAGGTGAATTTGGTTTTAGTTGTTATATGCAAAATATATTGGTTAAAAATTAAACATGCAAAAATTCAAATTAAAGGTTGGATGGAAATCAAATATGAGATATATACTGATTTACCTATCGGTAAGGGCTCACTGTTTTAAGTCCGTTGAGCGGGACTTCTCCATTGAATTTGGCTTCAATGTGCATCATTCAATCCTGGAGATGGATGAGAATGATTGCACTTCTTTGTTTCTGCCATGCCATTGTGATCTTCGTGTAGTTTCGGCTTGGTGGCATGCGCTTGATTTTTTTTCTTATTTTTGATCAAGGTCTCATCCCTGCAAAAGATCAGTGCACCATACATACCCGAGGGACTACACAAAGGTTTTTAATCATTTATGATTGATCTAAAAATTTCTCTCAAAGCTAATGAAAGATTGTTGTTCAAATCTGGTTAGCAAAGAGAGCTAATTTTTTAAAACCTTTGTCTATTCAAAGTTTGCCAATTAAATCTTGACATACCTTCATTTTGAATTCATCTCAATGGCTTAACCATATGATGTTTGATAAATTCCTACAGGGTTAGTCAATGCATACTACCAAAGTCTACACTAGTAGTTTCAGTTCAAAAATCAAACTAGACTCCATGTCCAATTTGATTCAGGTAGGCAAACTAACCTAAGCACCATGCTTAATTTAACAAGCCTATAGATATATGATCATTGCATCCAAACTAAGCACCATGCTTAATTCAAACGATGTATGACCAACATCCAAACCAAAACATATTAGAATAGAAAAGTTGGCATGTGAATGAAGAACATTAGAATCATTCAAAAGAAAGTGAGAACATTGAAAGTAAATCAGAGAACCATTTTTTTGTTATGTAATGCAGATGCAAATGGGATGGGTGAATGAAAGTTTAAACAAACATGCCATGGATTTTAAAAAATCTAATCGAGCGAGCGATATGCATGCAAAATCTAGGCTCTAGCTTTTTCCTCGTAGCGCGGACCATCTAACGGTATCATATCAACTGGCAAAGCCAACATATAATCCGAGATGATCCTATTTCACATCCGTCTACTACAAAGTTAGACTAAGAGCACCAAATAGATAGATAACAATAAATTGTCATCTACCTAGACTAGGCATAGCGCCCGAATACAGCTCAAAGACTAGGAGCCACCTAAAGAAAGCACTAGATATGATGAAATAACCAAACATGCAGTGGTGAAAAGGAAATAACAATAAAAATGTTTTTTTAGTTCTCACATACCTTGATCGATTCATCTCTCACAATCTATGATTGGATTGTGAGTGATGTGGTGTAGGCCTTCCGTCAACAAAGTTGTTTTTAATTACTCTTGACGGCGACCATCTCTCCATCTGCGTAGGGTTAGTATGTCTACAAGTATATATCTACCTATGAGATGACAGGATGAATGTTTGATTGTTCATAAAAGATTAGGCACCCTGGGCTCGTGATGATTCTTTATTTTAATGCCCACAAAAGCTAGTGACAAATTAGGTTAGCAGATATCAAGGTCAAATATTAAATTCTTTACACCAATTACTTCCCTGGCAACGGCGCCAGAAAGCTTGTTGGCATTTTGTAGCGTCACCACCAAGACTAGAGATAAACTCTGTCCCCAGCAATGGCGCCAGAAAGCCAGTTGGTATGTGTAACGCATACAGACAAATCCGCAAGCGCACGGATACCGTTGTAGCTTTCACCCAGGAGTATTCCGGGGTATCGTATTTATATCCTCAGGGAAGTAATGTGCAAAGAGTTTAATAGCTGACGATCATGCATCTACTAACTTAGTGTACCGACTAGACTAAAGTCAGGGTAAATGGTAGCATATATGATTGATAGATAAATGACACACCGGAGAACTCCATAATAGATAAAAAGCAGACAAGCACAGTTAGGAGGTCATCGGAGCAGTTCAAGGTTCCTATATACTTCTCCATTATTGTGGTTCTAATTTAGATCAAACCAAAGGAATTAACTAAGCAAAGGTCTAGAATAATGATCACACCATGACACTTTGGAGCAGCAGTTCCTTTCCGGTTCTCGATGAGACTGGGAAGGGGTAACTGGGAGAAGGCTACCAAAGCTCTACGACACACGAACCCGAATGTGGTGAATACTAAGGCCTGGTCAAAGCTGTCACCCCCGGGGCTACCACAACTATCCGTGGGGTTGGGCGCAACCTCAGGTAACCGATAGTCTAGACACCACGTCTATACTACCGATTACTACTCTAGCCACATATAATAACTAGAGCACTCGGTCGAGCGGAGATCCCATGCCAAGTGCAAAACATTAAACTAACCATGCTTTAGCTAAAACATAAGGGGGAACTAGATAACCATGTAAGCGATTCAAGTATTTAGAGAAGATAAATATATTGAATACTAGAGTCTTACAAAGAAGCGATACAAGATTATACCGATCCTCCAAGGACTCCTCCGGATCTTGAGCATCTCCCTCACTCCAACTAGAGCTATTCTACTACTACATCTTGGCAATATGATGAGGAGGACTCCTTGTGGTGTGTATGCTCTCTATGAAGATGATTTGAGAGGGAGCCCCTCCCCCTTCTTTTATACTACAACATGTGATGGACCGAGAATGCTACCAAAGGCGACCAGAGGGGGGGGGTGAATGGGAGTCTTAAAATTTCTTTCGGAATGTTTAGGCCTCTGTCCCAGAAATCAACCCCAAGACCCAAACCAATACACATGATGTCCACGACCCAAGAAACTGGGTGGATGTTCCCTAGGAACACAGCGAGACACCACAAAATCCTTCTCACTCAAGTTCACGCAAGTCAACTAGTGACAGGATAGACTTTGGGAAACCTTGCTCGGAGGATTCAGGCTATTTTGCACAGCGGGAAGTCTGGAAGTCTGATTTCTGTAGAGCACGAAGTCGGATATCCAATGCAAAAACCCAAAACCAAATCCAAAGTCGAACGAGTAAACTGCAGACAAAACAGTGCTGAAGTCACAGCATCGGACGCTGGACTATGTCCGATGTCCAGGCACCGGACGCGTCCGATGCACAAATGCACTATTTGGAACCTTACTGCATAGGCATCGGACGCGCAACAGTGAAACCCTAGCGTCCGATGCTCAGCCCAGACTCGTCCGATGGACAACGGAGCGTCCGATGCTCCTTTAAAAACGTTGTTCCTGGACACGTGGACCTGAGCGTCCGATGTGACGAACTCAGCGTCCGATGCCCCGAGACCAGCGCTGATGCCCCCGAAAACTGCACAGTTCTTCCACGGATTCAACCCGATCTCCTCTGAATCAAAAGCTCTAAGGCTTAGAATTGGTATGAGGGTTCCAAGGAGGTAGTGAGCTACCCTAAGAGATCATGGCTCGAACCTAACTCCAAATCGGTGAATCGGAAGAATTCAGGGCAAGGGATACAAAAACCGATTCGAAACGAAAATCGATCGACCTAATAGCTCGTGAGGTTAGAGGTGAATTCCTTCGGTGGAAAGATGCGCCTCATGATCCAGAGAAACTCAGTTCAAATGGAATCGTAAAATTCCTCGGATAGGGAGAACGAAGCAAATCGCCGAGAGAATGAAAAGCAAAACGCAAAGAGCACAGCTCAAAACACGAATCGTTCTCGATTTTCAGCCGAAACTTCTCCACCCGAGGAGACAACGAGATTACGGTCTCGTTTCCTCAAAAAGCAAATACACAGAGGTATGATTCACCGTCTCTGCGGATCTCAGTAGCTACAACAGGGATTGGGAGACCTGGAAACCCTAAGTGAAAGTAGCAAATGGCTGAGATAGTTTGGAGGGAGGGGTTGCCTCTCCTTATATAGCATAATACAATTATTCCCCGTCTACCCCTACTGCTAATGAGCGAGCAGCGAACCCTAAGGGTATTCCTGACCAACTCGAAGTTGATGGTGATCCGACGCCACGCCCGCACAATGGTAGCTTCACCTCGACGCGACCTCACCGATTGTGCCATGTGCCGCCACCGCTCTGTCGTCCTTTTCACGACCTCCTCCAGTTTTGAGGCCGAAACCGGGAAACCTGGGCCATCCCCCGGTATTGAGGCAAAACCGGGAAACCTGTCGTCCGTCGCCTGAGTTTTGTGGCCCAAACTCAGAAACCCGCCAGCACCCAGGTTTGAGGCCCAAACCTAGAAGAAACCGTCCTCAGCCCGAGTTTTGTAGCCCCAAAACTCAGAAACCGGCCGCACCCAGGTTTTGAGGCCCAAACCTGGAAACCATCCACTCGGTGGTTTTTCTGTGGCTCAACCACCAAACCGAGTCGTAGAGGGGATGCACCACCCGTGCACCCCGTCCACACGCAGATCTTCACTTGCCGCTGTCCTAGGCTGTAAGCCACCACAGCCGATCCTCAGGCCAACGGTCCGTCAGTCCAAGCCTCACGTTACCCTTCACCGCTCCGGGTCCATCGGCACGACACGTGTCTACTTGACCTTCAACTTTGCCTTTGATCGTCATATCCGTGCTAAACACCTGCACAACACAGCCAAAGAACAAGCGCATCATCCCAGTTGACAATCACTCTCATCATCTCAAGATCCGGCATACACCCATGTATCGCAACATGGTCAGTTTGGTCGATGTAAATATGGAAACCATCATAACTGACGTCTGCATGGAGGCATGCAACCGACTGAAGAAGATGGGCCCAGGGGGCGCCACTAGTGGTGCGGGCGCACCAAGGCTGCGGGTGCACCCCTGGCACCGCATCTGGCCACCGTCCTTCACGTGTGGGTTCTTGGCTGGGCCTGGATGCCTCCCATGTGGGTTTCAAGCCTAGGTTTGGTCTTTAGGTGCGCTTCTTCCTTGTTCCTTGCTTTTACGCCTTGCCGGAAGGTGTATTCTTGGTGCCTTTTTCATGGTATTTAGTGTTGATGCCTAAAAAATAATGATTCACCAAAACTTGTGGAATTTGTGCGGATACATGGGTGTATGCCGAGTCTTGAGTGATGAGTGATTGTCAACTAGGATAATGTGCATGTTCTTTGGCTTGTGATGTGCAGGTGTCGAGCACGGAGATAGTGATTGAGGGCAAGGTGAAGGTCAAGTAGAGACGTACCGTGCCGACGGACCAGGAGCGGTGAAGGGCGGACGTGAGGCTTGGACTGAGGGACCGGTGGCCTGAGGATCAGCTGTGGTGGCTGACAGCCCGGGACAGCGACGAGCGGAGACTTGCGGGACATGGTGTTGCTTGGGTCGAGGACCCTGGGGACACATGTCGGTGGATGGGGTGCACGGGCAGTGCATCCCCTCTACGACGTCGGTTTGGTGGTTGAGCCACAGAAAAACCACCGGGGGATGGTTTCCAGGTTTGGGCCTCAAAACTGGGTGCTGCGGGTTTCTGAGTTTGGGCCACAAAACTCAGGCAATGGACTGCAGGTTTCTCGGTTTGGGCCTCAAAACCGGGGGTTGGTCGTGAAGGCGGGTTTCCCGGTTTGGGCACAAAAACCGGGGGCGAAGTCCGGGAAAAGGACGAGCAGAGCGGTGTGGCACGTGGCGGCAATCGGTGAGGTTGCGTCGAGGCAACGCTACCAGTTGTGCGGGCGTGGCCGTCGGATCACCACCTACCTTGAGTTGGTCCAGAATAACCCTAGGGTTTAGCTGGTTCGCTCTGTAATTAGTTAGGGGTCGAGTGGGAAATAGAATTAGGATAAGTAGAGGGAGACACCCACCTCCCATCCTATCTCAGTCATTTGCTCTTTTGCTTCTAGGGTTTCCTGCTCTCCCTATTCCCTGCTGTAGCGAACTGAGATCCACAGATAAGACAATCATACCTCTGTGCCCGTGAGATTTTGAGGAAGTGAGACCGTAATCTCACTATTGTAGCGTGTGGTAGCCACACGGTTCCAAATTCGTGGTTGTGATTCGCGTTTTGTTGGTGTTCTTCGCGGGTTGCTTTTCTCCACGTTTTTCCCGTTGATCGATCTCTCTACTTGGTGCGTCTTTTGCAAATCCGTTTGAACCAAGTTGTTCTAGATCGTGAGGCACTTCTTCCACCGAAGGAATTCACCTCTAAACATCACGAGCTTGTAGATCGGTAGATTTTCATTTTGGATCGGTTTGCTCCTTTTGTCCCGAATTCTTCCAATTCATCGATTTGAAGTTAGGTTCGAGCCATGATCTCTTTGGGATAGCTCACTAATGTAACAGAACCGACCAATTTGCACCAGATTAAGCACCGAAATCTCTGCTTAACGCAAAGATCATCAAGTACTTAAGCTCGTACAAACCCGGTAGTCCGGAAATCTTGAAGGATTTCAAATCATTTCAACATTCAGCCAAGATCGTACTAGTTCATAGACATGTTCACAAGTTACACCACAGTTGCGCATAGTTCGAAATACATCGGAGTACGAAATAATATTACAAACATAGTTTGAACAGTAGCGGAAGCAACATAGTTTAAACATAATTTCGGAATATTCTTAATACAGTGCCAACAGACTGATCAGGTCCAAAAAAGCATCAGAGAAGATAGGTAGCGACCATGCCCTTGGTCTAGTCATCCCCTGTAACCGGGTACAGGCAGTTCTCACAATAGCCAAAGAAGCATTGGTCATCTGCAACAACAAGGGAATAAAACCCTGAGTACAAGAAGGTACTCAGCGAAACTTACTCGCCATAAACCAGAAATAATGAGACACCAAGGATCATGTAGGCTATATGTGGGGTTGGCTGTACAACCTCTTAGCATGAAAGCTTTTGTAAAAAACTTAACTTAGGGTGATGGCAGTCACCTTTAGTACTTAATTCTATCTTACTAGGTTTGCTCCTAATCTAGAACAAGCACTTGACTAAGTATTCAAGCAAAAGTTACTATCTCATCAATAGCCTTTCAGACTTAACAATATAACCATCTTTAGTTCCATAAGTTCTACGGGTGATGATCTACAGTCAATTACTCACTGTCCAGGAGTGATGGCGATTATAATCGATTCCTACCTAGCTGGGGATAAAATGTCGCACACTCGCCAGGCACATCCGGCTACGGCATTCGTAAGCTGCCACTCAGGAGATTCGAGAACACAGTTCGCGGGGACGGCCATGGGCCCTTCTACACCGGGGGTTATCTCAGGGCCAGATCGCTCAAGCTATAGCTGCCCACGGTCATGCCAGGTCGATCAGGCCCTGCCTGCCCTCGGACCATGCCAGGTTGCCAGAATAGTTGCCCACGGTACAGCTGAGGCCCGGGTGTTAGGCGTCAACATCTCCATCACCGGCTCGAATAACCTTACTCGGCTTCACGGGAGGTACTCAGACCTACTCCGTTAAGTGATTGACGCGTTCAATATGACTGAAGGGACATTCCGAACGGGTCCTATGCGACACAGACGGGAGACTACTAGCACGCAGAACCCATGTTCTGCTGCTCTTACATCCCGCCTCTGTGTCAAATTAATTATCACATGGTTATCTCCATGATAGCACATGCTAATCATGATCAGTATCCACCTAATTGCGAGAGATAGGAAATCACCCGACTTTTACCGGTGTAAGCAGGGCTAAGCATATAATCGGGCCTAGACCTAACAGGGATATCAAGATAATAATTGCAGGTGGACAAGGATAAGTAAGTAATGCATCAACGGTATCATTCAATCCTATAACTTAATGCAACAGTCATAATCAGGTTAATCGCAAACCATTTGCAAACCATAGGAGTTAGAATGCTCCGGGATGCCTTTCTCAAAGTCCCACGGACGGTGGTCGCGGCACTCGAGCAGTTCGTCGGCGTCGGTCCCTCCGGCTTCCTCGGTCAGTGTCTCCTCCTGGCTGGGTTCCTCCAGCGCTGACAGATTCTGGGTCTCTTCCGTTGATCCTGTATGATGCATAATATGTATGAATAAGATGAATGCACATAGAATGCATTTGTGATGCACAGGATTACAACAATCAGGAGATAAGCACATGTCATCTACTTCATTCTCTTCAACAAGGTAGTCAACGTCATCCTAATGATTATAAAAGACTTTAACATCCAACCAACCAATTAACCTTCTTAATTAACTTGTTAAGATGTACAATTGCCACAGCAACACCTACTTAATTAATTTATTCTCCTCTAATTATTTGCTGAAATAAATCCATTTAATCATGCCTATAACAGCAACCCATCCTAGACAGCTTCAGAAAAATCTACAAAAACTTACCCTAGATTGGTAACATGCACAACAGTTCACTGTCCAAATTGAAGCCATTGGATTTTAAACCCCCAATGAAAAAGACAAATACCAT
The DNA here is from genome assembly GCA_009763385.1 of Coix lacryma-jobi var. lacryma-jobi. Lineage (NCBI taxonomy): Eukaryota > Viridiplantae > Streptophyta > Magnoliopsida > Poales > Poaceae > Coix > Coix lacryma-jobi. The sequence continues at coordinate 170,376,913 of CM019825.1, forward strand.
GACGAAAAGGTGCTTTGAACTACACCTCATATAAAAGTGTCAAACAACAGATTTCATATTTTTCTTCTAAACTTTTTAGCACAAGAGCAGCCTATAAAAATTATCAGGTTCATATTCATCATATTTTAATTACTACAAATTATACAAGAAAACAGCATTTAACTTAATTTAAATGCTACTGCCAAAATATTTCATAGAGCATCTCCAGATTATATTTTTCCTAGAAACTACTCATCTACACAGACTCAACAAAACTAAAACCATATTTTTCTGAGTTATACAGAATTAGTTATGCATTTTCCAAGTTAACAACAATTTCCTAACTTAATTTAATCTGCATATAAAAGTATCACCAAAAATGCATTTAACATTTTTCACAGGTAGCCCTACTCATTCTTAACACAACAAAATTTGTTTGACATGATTTGGACTTAAAATGAGCCTTGCATGAATTTTTGAAGCCTTCACACAAATTCTGCAAAACTGTTTTAAAAGGAACCTGACCTAAACTGCTACGGATACCCCACTACCTACACCAGCAGACACAGGACAAAACGCTAGGTGCACCCGGCTATCCCGAGCTCTAGCGTACCCAGGTCTCTCTCTCTTTCTCTGCCCACTGGGCCCACTGGTCAGCTGACCACGTCAGCCTGACGATGGGCCTGCGCGTCAGTGAGCTCCCTTCCTCGCCGGCGTTGACCGGCGCGGAACTCGCCGGCGGCAAGGTCTCCGGCGCAACTACCTACCCCACTGGATTCGCCTCGACGAGACGGACTCAACCAACTAAGTCTCCAAGCTAGGGGCTCACCGGAGCAAGCTCGACGGCGGCCATGGCGGAGCGGCGGTGCGGCTACTTGACCGCGAGGTGGCTCCTGGCCAAACCAAGGCTCGACGACGAGAGCACTAGCTCTGTCACACCCTAAGCAACCTATTGGGCAGACTATCGAGCCTTGCCGACCTCGGCGTTGCTTGGTGCCACGCACGGCGGCAGTCCGCGGCGGACACGGCGGCGACATGGCTTGGTTCTGGCAATCTACGGTGAAAGAAGGGTCTCCATCTATCCTAAGCATCAACAGAGGAAGGCAAAGCTAGGACAGGGCTTGGTTGGAGATGGTTTTGCCGAAATGGCCGGACCACGTGATGGTCATGGCGGCGGCCATGGCGATGCTATGCTCATGGCGGCGGTCAAGGTTCCGCCGGCAAGAGAGGAGGAGAGGAGAAACCAACCCGAGAAATCAAAAGAGGAGCCTCGGGCGGAGAGATGGGCGGCCTGAATTGAACGCGGTTCGCTAGGTTGGGAGAAATTGCTCGACGGAGATGGCGGGCGGCGGCGGCGATGCTGCTCAAGAGAAGATAGCGAACGGAAGGAGGAAGTGGACGAGCGGGCTGGGTTCTATGGCTGGCGCGCGAGACGGCGGGAGGTAAGGCTGATTCAAATCGCCGGTTCGATGAACCTGGCCGCTTCCCGTTGCTCCGGCCGACCGGACGGGACGACGGCCGGTGAACGGCGGCCACGCGGCGAGCGTGCAGAGAAGTGGCAGAGCACGCGGGCGGTTTGGTCGGAAACCAGGGGCGGTGAGCGGCGGTTTGGACGGCCTGGCAGGCGGTCCTGCGGCGGCGGCGCGGCTGCGGCGACGAGCGGGTTTTGCCGGCGTACGGCGACGGCGCGCGCGGGGAGGAGAAGGGGGGGTGACAGGTGGGTACGGTAGGGTTTAAACTAATGAGGTTTTTGTTTAATTCTAAACTGCTCCACAACTCCCAAACTAAGCTGAATTAGGAAAAGGTCCTAAAAGCAAAGTTGCTTAGAATTTTGCAAGGAACAAATCATATTTAAGACTCAAGTCCAAATTCTGCTAAGAAAGAAATTTTACTCCTAATCCATTTTTCTAATGCAAGAATTAACATTTGAAAGACCCTTTTTGAAAAAGTGTTTCTAAGCAAAGTTGCTCTTTCATGAAGATCTACAACTTTGGTTTAAGGCACTAGGTCAGAAACATAAAGCAAAACATAGCTATACTAGATGCTAAACAAGGACTTAAACATAAAACACACCAGTGCACATGAAATGATGAGATGCTATGCTCATGCTATGTCAAGTTATGCAATTTAGGGTTGCTTAACACCTAGGGTGTTACAGCCCTCCCCTCCTTAAAGGAATCTTGTCCCGAGATTTGGATTACGAACCATTTCTTATAAAAATGTGGATACACCTCCTTTAGATAGTTATCCGTCTCCCAAGTAGCATCCCGATCATCTTGCTCACTCCAAGATACTTTGTATTGCTTCACGATTCTTCCGCGGGTTGCTCTCTCTTTTTCATCAAGCACTCGGCATGGCTTTACTGAATAAGTGAGATCTGATTGCAACTTGATATTCGCAGGTTGCACTTCTTCCTCAGGAATTCGGAGACATTTCTTCAGTTGCGACACATGGAATACAGGAAAAATAGCTTTCAAATGCTCTGGCAACTGCAGCTGATAAGCTACTTCTCCACTCCTTTCCATGATTCTATAGGGTCCCACAAATCTTGGTGCTAACTTCCTTTTAACTCCAAAGCGCTTAACACCTTTCATAGGCGAAACTTTCAAATAGACATAGTCTCCGATGTTGAACTCAAGTGGTCTTCTTCGTTTATCGGCATAGCTTTTCTGTCGAGACTGTGCAGCTGCCATATGTTGCTGAATGATTCTAACTTGTTCTTCTGCTTCTTTGATGAAATCAATTCCACAGTATCGGCGTGCCCCTGGTTCAACCCAACTTATCGGTGTTCTACGCCTACTACCGTATAGAGCTTCAAAAGGCGCCATCCGAATACTCTCTTGATAACTGTTGTTATAAGCAAACTCTGCCAAAGGCAGCCATTTCTCCCAAGAACCTTTTGCTGATATTACACAGGCTCTTAGCATATCTTCTAACACTTGGTTTACTCTTTCAGTCTGTCCTGACGTTTACGGATGATAGGCGGAGCTTCGGACCAAATCCGTGCCTAACTCTTTTTGCAGCTTTTCCCAAAACGGTGCAGTGAATTGTAGTCCTCGATCTGAAACTATGATCTTTGGTACCCCATGGAGTCGAACAATCTGACTCATGTAAATCTCCGCATAGTCTGGTGCCTTATAGCTGGTCTTGACTGGTATGAAATGTGCTGTTTTGGTAAGACGATCCACAATTACCCAAATTGAATCATTTCCCTTCTGGGTGGTAGGCAAACCGGTGATGAAATCCATGCTCACTCCTTCCCACTTCCATTCAGGTATAGCTAAAGGCTGAAGCATTCCGGCTGGTTTAAAGTGAACGGCCTTTACTCGGCAACAAGTGTCACATCTAGCCACATAAGCAGCGATTTCTTTCTTCGTCTTGGTCCACCAAAATCTTGGACGCAGTTCTTGATACATTTTAGCACTTCCGGGATGAATAGACAACCTAGACAAATGGGCTTCATTCATGATTCGGTTTCTGAGTTCCCCATCCTTAGGTACCACTAGGCGCTGATCAAACCATAGAACTCCATTGTTATCAACTCGAAAATGGTTAACGGTTCAGTCGCAGCCTTTATCCTATCCTTGATATGGTAGATACCCTTATTGGTTTTCTGTTTGTCTACGATCTGATCGACCAACGTACTGTGTAATTCTATGTCATGTAGTACTGCAGGATGCATCAGACTGAATCCATCTTCTGGTAGCAACTTCATAGCATTACAATGTGACTTCCGACTCAAAGCATCGGCTACCACGTTGCCTTACTGGGATGGTAGTGAATCTGCAGATTATAATCCTTAATCAATTCTAGCCATCTTCTCTGCCTCATGTTCAACTCTGGCTGAGTGAAAAATATACTTGAGACTTTTGTGATCCGTGTACATATTACAGACATTACCAAGTAAATAATGCCTCCAGATTTTCAGAGCGTGTACAACTGCTGCTAATTCCAGATCATGTGTTGGATAGTTCACTTGATGCTTTCTTAATTGCCGAGATGCATAAGCAATTACTCTACCTTCTTGCATAAGAACACAACCTAAGCCAACTTTTGATGCATCACAAAAGACATCAATGGGCTTCTCAATGTCTGGTTGAGCTAAGACAGGAGCAGTGGTCAACAGCTTCCGTAAGGCACGAAAAGCAGTTTCGCACGCCTCTGTCCATTCAAACTTTTGGTTCTTTTGTAACAAACTGGTCATAGGTTTGGCGATCTTGGAGAAATCCGGGATAAATCGGCGATAGTATCCTGCTAAACCTAACAAACTCCTGATCTCACCCACCGATGTAGGAGCCTTCCAATCCATTACTTCTTGTACTTTACTGGGATCAACCGTGATTCCCTCTTCAGATAAAATATGAGCAAGGAAATGTACCTTCCTCATCCAAAACTCACACTTACTAAACTTAGCATATAGCTGATGCTCTCTAAGTCTGGTCAAAATGATCCACAAATGTTCTGCATGCTCTTCCACAGTCTCTGAATAGATTAATATATCATCAATGAATACTACTACAAACTTATCCAGTTCTGGCATGAACACGGAGTTCATCAAACTCATAAAGTATGCTGGAGCATTTGTCAACCCAAAGGACATGACAAGATACTCGTACAATCCATATCTGGTCAAAAAAGCGGTCTTTGGAATATCCTGTGGCCTGATTCTGATTTGATGGTAACCTGACCTCAAGTCAATCTTGGAAAACACCTTGGCTTGAGATAACTGGTCAAAGAGAATATCTATCCGTGGTAACGAATACTTGTTCTTTACCGTCACGGCATTGAGCGGTCGATAATCCACACACATGCGTAGTGACTTATCTTTCTTTTTGACGAACAAAGCCGGCAACCCCATTCTGATATACTAGGTTGAATGAACCCCTTTTCTAAGAGTACCTTGATTGGGTCTTGAGTTCTGCTAGTTCATTGGGTGGCATACGGTACGGCCTTCTAGAGATCGGTGCAGTTCCTGGTAATAACTCTATTGCAAATTATATTGCCCTTTTGGGTGGTAACCCTGGTAACTCATCGGGGAAAACATCGGGGAAATCCCTGACAACTGGAATTTTAGAGAGGTCCTCTATAGCAAGAGTGCAAGATAGGTCAACCAAATCGGCACCTCGGGGAAGACATACGCGAAGTTTGTTACCTGTCCGATTATCAGATAAGGTAAGAGTTCTGTTCGCAGTGTCTAACACCGCGTTCCACATGGTCATCCAACTCATACCTAGGACTACATCCATACTTAGACGAGGCAAAACTACTAAATTAGCTCCAAATTTATGCCCTCCAATATCAATGGTCGCATTGCAAACCATCTATCTAGACAACACGCTACCCCCAACGGAGCTCACGCGAAACCCATACTCCATTCCAGACATTTCTTGGTTATGCTTTTGTGCAAATGCCTTACTCATGAAGGAATGCAATGATCCAGTATCAAACAAAACAACTGCGGGATGATGGTTCATGAGACACATACCAGCAGTCACGGGTTCTCCCGCATGAGCTTCTTCGGCTGTCATGTTATGCTGACGTGCGGGGTAGTTGGTCTGCTGCTTCTTTTGATGTGGGCAATATCTCACAAAATGTCCTTCTTGGTTGCAGTTGTAGCACGGCCCACGAACTAGAGACTTGCTCCCCGCTGAACTGCCTTGACCCCCTCGGGTTTGATTTGCTGCTATCTTGTATGGTCGTTGACTTCGTTGAACTTGTTGCTGACCTTTCTTCTGAGGCGGCCTGAAACGAGCTCCAGGCGCTGGTGGTCTGTATTGGGAACGCTGAGCCGGTGACCCCCTCGGCTAGGAAGGTCCAGATTCCAACGTCCTCTTCCGAGCCTTGCCCGCTGCATGCTTGTTGTTATGATTCTCTTGGATCAAGCAGACACTGATGAAATCATTGAAGATGGTACGAGACGAAGTACCCACTGATTTTCCATCTTGGTATTCAGCCCTCTCTTGAAACTAGCTATCTTTTTAGCGTCAGTGTCCACAAAGTCCGGAGCGTACCGGGACAAAGAATTGAACACATGATGATACTCGGTAACAGATCAGGTCCCCTGTGTCAAGCTCATAAACTCTGCCACCTTCATCTGAATTAAGCCCGGCGGAATATAATGCCCCCGAACAGCTTGCGAAAATAGCCCCCATGTGATTGGCGTTCGGGCAGTGTACGTGGTGCGGTGATGCCCCCACCAGATTCCGGCCGGTCCTTGCAGCTGATGTGCAGCATATTCTGCCTTGAGCTCCTCCGTGAGTCTGAGTAGCCGAAATTTCTGCTCCATAGTGTGCAGCCATTCTTCTGCTTCCATAGGTTCAGTGGCTTCCTTGAAGATTGGTGGCTTTCTATCCAGAAAAACCTTGAAAGAGCTGTACGGATTTGGCTCGGGCGATGATTGCGATGCACCAAATTCTCTCGCAGGAGTGCTTCGATATTGCGTTGGCTCCCCAGAAATTGGGCGAAGAGTTGCTCGGGTGTGGCTGGTGGAGGAGGTGGTGGATTGCAGTTCTCTCTGTTATCATCGTTACCACCACTACCACCAGCCCCACTGCGGGTCATCGTCATCTGCATATATCGATAGCAATGATCATTAGGCGACGTTGCCATCAGAGTAGAGAACAATAAACCATGCCAATGGAAATTATTCGGAACGAAGTCGCCAAACAATTATAGAGGCATAATAAACTTCAATCCACATCGCAACATCACATAATAAAAGCGCTCATCACATATCATGCAAAAGCCAACATAACATCCATGAGTGCCCATACATACGGGACTTTTAAAGGTCTTGCGCCACGCGCACAGCGGTTCACAACATAACCGAACAACATCAGAAGATAACCACAAAAGACTAAACGCGAGGGACATGTGATAAAGGATCACCAAGCTCTAAACAACAACTAGCCTACTCACTAACCGCACCATCATCATCGTCATCGTCGTCGCTCAAGATATCCGAAGAACCACTAGAAGAAGCACGAGGATCTGGGTCCTCCTGAGGAAAGATGGGGTTCCTCTCGTTCTCGCGGCGATGAATCTCCTCATGTAGGCGGTCGTTGTAGTCTTGGAGATGGTGAAGTTGTAGCTCCATGTCTCCCACCTGAAGCCTAAGAAGCCTGTTCTGCTCAGTCGCACGTATGCCCTCAAGGCACACACCTCGAAGTGACTCCTCAGTCTCAGCCATGATCGTGGACAAGAAGGTCGTCATTCCCTGCTGATCACTAAGCTGTTGCGCCGTCTCCTGCTCCCTCTAACGAGCCTGGTCCCTCTCGACAGTCATGTGAGCTAGCTGTGTAGTGAGGAGGTCTATCTCTGTAGCATGCTCCTCCTGACTCCGGTGATGTGCAGCTATCTCCTCGCTGAGGATATGGTCCAGGTGGTCGTAGCTACGAGACAAACACCCATAGGTAGCCATGAGTGCAGCCATAGCACTCCTAGCTGGTCCTGCACAGTGCTCCCGCTCCAGAGAACTGGCCTCAAGTATAGTGGCACCTGGCTGACGCCACACCGACTGGTAAGGGTCCGCCGTAGGGAAAATACTAGCAGTAGCTTGGGCAACCACTTCTGGGTGGTCCTCCATGATGTCCGGAGAACGGTGTAGGCGACTCTGTTGGCCCCATCCCAGGGGTCCTACCCTGCAATGCTAACACCCTGCGGCACCATACGTGTTCCTGCGGATCTCGGCTGGGCACGTCCACCTCAACTGTGTACATGTAGCGATCCTCGGAAAGCTGGACACGATGCCAATCATACTGCGGCTCCTGGCCCTCCTGGTATCCAACCAAGTGCAGCACCCTCCACAAGATGGTAGGCATGCCGAACTCATCCAGAAAGTCCTCCGAACCCTCAGCGGTCCAGGGTCCCAACATGTAATTTGGCCTCTTGCCTCCAGTCGATTTACGGGCGGTATGCTTGGTACGGGCCATCTGAAAGAGGTTTATCCACATAGTTTTAATTAGTTGAGAACAACTTTTATTAGAAAACGGGACGGATATCAAAGGAAGGAAGTAAAATTAATGCAAGATTGTATGATCATGATGTATGTGCGTAACATACGTCCTCACTGTCTAATAATCTAACGGCTAGACGGTGGCATACATCGTTCTCTCATAGCGTTAACTAACGTACTAAACGCTCGCAAGTTAGCGTACCTGCAGAAAATCATTTCAACCCTGCCCACAGTATGAATATTATGCATTGCTGAAATTAAATCTAATACTAACTTAGGTGCACACCCAGTATACACGTAAGCAGTATATGCACCCATGAATGGAATACTCCCACAATTAAATACTTTCGTCTATACCCGTGTGCAACAGGTATACATTCCAGTATCGGTCTAACACTCCCCTAGATTGGCGGTTGTCCAATCACGCTCTCACAACTCCCTCATTACCTTGGCGTAGAGGCAGAATGATCCATACATTACTATCCCGAAGAATAGCACCCATACAATTTCACCCATGCCGTATGGACGACAGAATCAACAGAATTTAAATATGATGCACGACCCCCAAGTTAGTACTTAAATAGCCACCTAAGATCCTATTGGGCATAAGGACTTGATCACTGGCACACCTTAGTTTTTATTCATAAGGTTTCCAAATTCTACTATAACTATAGGTTGGCAAATACGACTTTATTCTTGTGAAAATACTATTTTTCAAATACACTTATGAACAGTACACTGAACTATGCTCCGATGCCAGCTGTAACAGAACCGACCAATTTGCACCAGATTAAGCACCGAAATCTCTGCTTAATGCAAAGATCATGAAGTACTTAAGCTCGTACAAACCCGGCAGTCCAGAAATCTCGAAGGATTTCAAATCATTTCAACATTCAGCCAAGATCGTACTAGTTCAGAGATATGTTCACAAGTTACACCACAGTTGCGCATAGTTCGAAATACATCGGAGTACGAAATAATATTACAAACCATAGTTTGAACAGTAGCGGAAGCAACATAGTTTTAAACATAAGTTCCGAATATTTTTAATACAGTGCCAACAGACTGATCAGGTCCACAAAATCATCAGAGAAGATAGGTAGCGACCATGCCCTTGGTCTAGTCATCCCCTGTAACCGGGTACAGGCAGTTCTCACAGTAGCCAAAGAAGCATTGGCCATCTGCAACAACAAGGGAATAAAACCCTAAGTACAAGAAGGTACTCAGCGAGACTTACCCACCATAAACCAGAAATAATGAGACACCAAGGATCATGTAGGCTATATGTGGGGTTGGCTGTACATAACCTCTTAGCATGAAAGCTTTTGTAAGAAAACTTAACTTAGGGTGATGGCAGTCACTTTTAGTACTTAATTCTACCTTACTAGGTTTGCTCCTGATCTAGAACAAGCACTTGACTAAGCATTCAGGCAAAAGTGACTATCTCATCAATAGCCTTTCAGATGTAACAATATAACCATCTTTAGTTCCATAAGTTCTACGGGTGATGATCTACAATCAATTACTCACTGTCCAGGAGTGATGGCGATTATAATCGATTCCTACCCAGCTGGGGTTAAAATATCGCACACTCGCCCGGCACATCCGGCTACGGCAGTCGTAAGCTGCCACTAAGGAGATTCGAGAACACAGTTCGCGGGACGGCCATGGGCCCTTCTACACCGGGGGTTATCTCAGGGCCAGGTCGCTCAAGCTATAGCTGCCCACGGTCATGCCAGGTCGATCAGGCCCTGCCTGCCCTCGGACCATGCCAGGTTGCTCAGAATAGTTGCCCACGGTACAGTTGAGGCCCGGGTGTTAGGCGTCAACATCTCCATCACCGGCTCGAATAACCTTACTCGGCTTCACGGGAGGTACTCAGACCTACTCCGTTAAGTGATTGACGCAAACGGGTCCTATGCGACACAGACGGGAGACTACTAGCACGCAGAACCCATGTTCTGCTGCTCTTACATCCCGCCTCTGTCTCAAATTAATTATCACATGGTTATCTCCATGATAGCACAGACTAATCATGATCAGTATCCACCTAATTGCGGGAGACAGAAAATCACCCGACTTTTACCGGTGTAAGCAGGGCTAAGCATATAATCGGGCCTAGACCTAACTGGGATATCAAGATAATAATTGCAGGTGGACAAGGATAAGTAAGTAATGCATCAACGTTATCATTCAACTCCTATAACTTAATGCAACAGTCATAATCAGGTTAATCGTAAACCATTTGCAAACCGTAGGAGTTAGAATGCTCCGGGGCTTGCCTTTCTCAAAGTCCGACGGACGGTGGTCGCGGCACTCGGGTAGTTCGTCGGCGTCGGTCCCTCCGGCTTCCTCGGTCAGTGTCTCCTCCTGGCTGGGTTCCTCCAGCGCTGACAGATTCTGGGTCTCTTCCGTTGATCCTGTATGATGCATAATATGTATGAATAGGATGAATGCACATAGAATGCATTTGTGATGCACAGGATTACAACAATCAGGAGATAAGCACATGTCATCTACTTCATTCTCTTCAACAAGGTAGTCAACGTCATCCTAATGATTATAAAAGACTTTAACATCCAACCAACCAATTAACCTTCTTAATTAACTTGTTAAGATGTACAATTGCCACAGTAACACCTACTTAATTAATTTATTCCCCTCAAATTATTTGCTGAAATAAATCCATTTAATCATGCCTATAACAGCAACCCATCCTAGATAGCTTCAGAAAAATCTACAAAACTTACCCTAGATTGGTAACATGCACAACAGTTAACTGTCCAATTTGAAGCCATTTGGATTTAAACACTGACCCCTATGAAAAAGACAAATACCATGACGAAAAGGTGCTTTGAACTACACCTCATAACAGAAAGTGTCAAACAACAGATTTCATATTTTTCTTCTAAACTTTTTAGCACAAGAGCAGCCTATAAAAATTAGGTTCATATTCATCATATTTTAATTACTACAAATTATACAAGAAAACAGCATTTAACTTAATTTAAATGCTACTGCCAAAATATTTCACAGAGTATCTCCAGATTATATTTTTCCTAGAAACTACTCATCTACACAGACTCAACAAACAAAACTGAAACCATATTTTTCTGAGTTATACAGAATTAGTTATGCATTTTCCAAGTTAACAGCAATTTCCTAACTTAATTTAATCTGCATATAAAGTATCACCAAAAATGCATTTAACATTTTTCACATGTAGCCCTACTCATTCTTAACACAACAAAATTTGTTTCACAGGATTTGGACTTAAAACGAGCCTTGCATGATTTTTTGAAGCCTTCACACAAATTCTGCAAAACTGTTTTTAAAAGGAACCTGACCTAAACTGCTATGGGTACCCCACTACCTACACCAGCAGACACAGGACAAAACGCTAGGTGCACCCGGCTATCCCGAGCTCTAGCGTACCCAGGTCTCTCTCTCTCTCTCTTTCTCTGCCAACTGGGCCCACTGGTCAGCTGACCACGTCAGCCTGACGATGGGGCCCACGCGTCAGTGAGCTCCCTTTCTCGCCGGCGTTGACCAGCGCGGAACTCGCCGGTGGCGAGGTCTCCGGCGCAACTACCTACCCCACTGGATTCGCCTCGACGAGACGGACTCAACCGACTAAGTCTCCAAGCCAGGGGCTCACCGGAGCAAGCTCGACGGCGGCCATGGCGGAGCGGCGGCGCGACTACTTGACCGCGAGGTGGCTCGTGGCCAAACCAAGGCTCGACGACGAGAGCACTAGCTCTACCACACCCTAAGCAACCTATTGGGCAGACTATCGAGCCTTGCCGACCTCAGCGTTGCTTGGTGCCACGCACGGCGGTAGTCCGCGGCGGACACGGCGGCGACATGGCTTGGTTCCGGCAATCTATGGTCAAAGAAGGGTCTCCATCTAACCCTAAGCATCAACGGAGGAAGGCGAAGCTAGGACGGGGCTTGGTGGAGATGGTTTGGCCAGAAATGGCCGGACCAAGTGATGGTCATGGCGGCGGCCATGGCGAGAACCCGAGGATGGCGCTCGGCGTTCCGCCGGCTAGAGAGGAGGAGAGGAGAAACCAACCCGAGAAATCAAAAGAGGAGCCTCGGGCGGAGAGATGGGCGGCCGAAATTGACGGCGGTTCGCTAGGTTGGGAGAAATTGCTCGCGCGGAGATGGCGCGGCGGCGGCGATGCTGCTCAAGTGAAGATAGCGAACGGAAGGAGGAAGTGGACGAGCGGGCTGGGTTCTATGGCTGGCGCGCGAGACGGAGGGAGGTAAGGCTGATTCAAATCGCCGGTTTGATGAACCTGGCCACTTCCCGTCGCTCCGGCCGACCGGACGGGACGGCGGCACGCGGCGAGCGCGCAGAGAAGTGGCAGAGCACGCGGGCGGTTTGGTCGGAAACCAGGGCGGTGAGCGGCGGTTTGGACGGCCTGGCAGGCGGGCCTGCGCGGCAGAGGCTGCGGCGGTGAGCGGGTTTTGCCATCGTACGGCGACGGCGCGGCGGGGAGGAGAAGGGGGATGACAGGTGGGTCCGGTAGGGTTTAAACAAATGAGGTTTTTGTTTAATTCTAAACTGCTCCACAACTCCCAAACTAAGCTGAATTAGGAAAAGGTCCTAAAAGCAAAGATGCTTAGAATTTTGCAAGGAACAAATCATCTTTAAGGCCCAAGTCCAAATTCTGCTTAGATAAAGAATTTTACTCCTAGTCCATTTTTCTAATGCAAGAATTAACATTTGAAAGACCCTTTTTGAAAAGTGTTTCTAAGCAAAGTTGTTCCTTTCATGAAGATCTACAACTTTGGTTTAAGGCACTAGGTCAGAAACAGAAAGCAAAACATAGCTATACTAGATGCTAAACAAGGACTTAAACATAAAACACACCAGTGCACATGAAATGATGAGATGCTATGCTCATGCTATGTCAAGTTATGCAATTTAGGGTTGCTTAACACCTAGGGTGTTACAGCCCTCCCATCCTTAAAGGAATCTCATCCCGAGATTTGGATTCCGAACCATTCTTATAAAAATATGGATACACCTCCTTTAGATAGTTATCCGTCTCCCAAGTATCATCTTGCTCACTCCAAGATACTTTGTATTGCTTCACGATTCTTCCGCGGGTTGCTCTCTCTTTTTCGTCAAGCACTCGGCATGGCTTTACTGAATAAGTGAGATCTGATTGCAACTTGATATTCACAGGTTGCACTTCTTCCTCAGGAATTCGGAGACATTTCTTCAGTTGCGACACATGGAATTCAGGAAAAACAGCTTTCAAATGCTCTGGCAACTGCAGCTGATAAGCTACTTCTCCCCTCCTTTCCATGATTCTATAGGGTCCCACAAATCTTGGTGCTAACTTCCTTTTAACTCCAAAGCGCTTAACACCTTTCATAGGCGAAACTTTCAAATAGACATAGTCTCCGATGTTGAACTCAAGTGGTCTTCTTCGTTTATCGCATAGCTTTTCTATCGAGACTGTGCAGCTGCCATATGTTGCTGAATGATTCTAACTTGTTCTTCTGCTTCTTTGACGAAATCAATTCCATAGTATCGGCGTTCCCCAGGTTCAAACCAACTTATCGGTGTTCTACACCTTCTACCATATAGAGCTTCAAAAGGCGCCATCCGAATACTCTCTTGATAACTGTTGTTATAAGCAAACTCTACCAAAGGCAGCCATTTCTCCCAAGAACCTTTTGCTGATATTACACAGGCTCTTAGCATATCTTCTAACACTTGGTTTACTCTTTCAGTCTGTCCTGACGTTTGCGGATGATAGGCCGAGCTTCGGACCAAATCCGTGCCTAACTCTTTTTGCAGCTTTTCCCAAAACGGTGCAGTGAATTGTGGTCCTCGATCTGAAACTATGATCTTTGGTACCCCATGGAGTCGAACAATCTGACTCATGTAAATCTCCGCATAGTCTGGTGCCTTATAGCTGGTCTTGACTGGTATGAAATGGGCTATTTTGGTAAGAGGATCCACGATTACCCAAATCGAATCATTTTCCTTCTGGGTGGTAGGCAAACCTGTGATGAAATCCATGCTCACTCCTCCCCACTTCCATTCAGGTATAGCTAAAGGCTGAAGCATTCCGGCTGTTTTAAGTGAACGGCCTTTACTCGGCAAACAAGTGTCACATCTAGCCACATAAGCAGTGATTTCTTTCTTCATCTTGGTCCACCAAAATCTTGGACGCAGTTCTTGATACATTTTAGCACTTCCGGGATGAATAGACAACCTAGACAAATGGGCTTCATTCATGATTCGGTTTCTGAGTTCCCTATCCTTAGGTACCACTAGGCGCTGATCAAACCATAGAACTCCATTGTTATCAACTCGAAAATGCTTAACCAGTTCAGTCGCAGCCTTTATCCTATCCTTGATATGGTAGATACCCTTATTGGTTTTCTGTTTGTCTACGATCTGATCGACCAACGTACTGTGTAATTCTATGTCATGTAGTACTGCAGGATGCATCAGACTGAATCCATCTTCTGGTAGCAACTTCATAGCATTACAATGTGACTTCCGACTGAAAGCATCGGCTACCACGTTTGCCTTACCGGGATGGTAGTGAATCTGCAGATTATAATCCTTAATCAATTCAAGCCATCTTCTCTGCCTCATGTTCAACTCTGGCTGAGTGAAAATATACTTGAGACTTTTGTGATCCGTGTACATATTACAGACATTACCAAGTAAATAATGCCTCCAGATTTTTAGAGCGTGTACAACTGCTGCTAATTCCAGATCATGTGTTGGATAGTTCACTTGATGCTTTCTTAATTGCCGAGACGCATAAGCAATTACTCTACCTTCTTGCATAAGAACACAACCTAAGCCAACTTTTGATGCATCACAAAAGACATCAATGGGCTTCTCAATGTCTGGTTGAGCTAAGACAGGAGCAGTGGTCAACAGCTTCCGTAAGGCACGAAAAGCAGTTTCGCACTCCTCTGTCCATTCAAACTTTTGGTTCTTTTGTAACAAACTGGTCATAGGTTTGGCGATCTTGGAGAAATCCGGGATAAATCGGTGATAGTATCCTGCTAAACCTAACAAACTCCTGATCTCACCCACCGATGTAGGAGCCTTCCAATCCATTACTTCTTGTACTTTACTGGGATCAACTGTGATTCCCTCTTCAGATAAAATATGAGCAAGGAAATGTACCTTCCTCATCCAAAACTGACACTTACTAAACTTAGCATATAGCTGATGCTCTCTAAGTCTGGTCAAAATGATCCACAAATGTTCTGCATGCTCTTCCACAGTCTCTGAATAGATTAATATATCATCAATGAATACTACTACAAACTTATCCAGTTCTGGCATGAACACGGAGTTCATCAAACTCATAAAGTATGCTGGAGCATTTGTCAACCCAAAGGACATGACAAGATACTCGTACAATCCATATCTGGTCAAAAAAGCGGTCTTTGGAATATCCTGTGGCCTGATTCTGATTTGATGGTAACCTGACCTCAAGTCAATCTTGGAAAACACCTTGGCTTGAGATAACTGGTCAAAGAGAATATCTATCCGTGGTAACGAATACTTGTTCTTTACCGTCACGGCATTGAGCGGGTCGATAATCCACACACATGCGTAGTGACTTATCTTTCTTTTTGACGAACAAAGCCGGGCAACCCCATTCCGATATACTAGGTTGAATGAACCCCTTTTCTAAGAGTACCTTGATTTGGGTCTTGAGTTCTGCTAGTTCATTGGGTGGCATATGGTACGGCCTTCTAGAGATTGGTGCAGTTCCTGGTAATAACTCTATTGCAAATTCTACTGCCCTTTTGGGTGGTAACCCTGGTAACTCATCCGGGAAAACATCGAGGAAATCCCTGACAACTGGAATTTTAGAGAGGTCCTCTATAGCAAGAGTGCAAGATAGGTCAACCAAATCGGCACCTCGGGGAAGACATACGCGAAGTTTGTTACCTGTCCGATTATCAGATAAGGTAAGAGTTCTGTTCGCAGTGTCTAACACCGCATTCCACATGGTCATCCAACTCATACCTAGGACTACATCCATACTTAGTCCAGGCAAAACTACTAAATTAGCTCCAAATTTATGCCCTCCAATATCGATGGTCGCATTGCAAACCATCTGTCTAGACAACACGCTACTCCCAACGGAGCTCACGCGAAACCCATAGTCCATTTCAGACATTTCTGGTTATGCTTTTGTGCAAATGCCTTACTCATGAAGGAATGCGATGACAGCTGTGGTGGCTGACAGCCTGGGACAGCGACGAGCGGAGACTTGCAGGACATGGTGTTGCTCGGGTCGAGGACCTAGGGACACATGTCGGTGGACGGGGTGCACGGGCGATGCATCCCCTCTACGGTGTCGGTTTGGTGGTTGAGCCATAGAAAAACCACCGGGTGGACGGTTTCCAGGTTTGGGCCTCAAAACCTAGGTGCTGCGGGTTTCTGAGTTTGGGCCACAAAACTCAGGCGATGGACTGCGGGTTTCCCGGTTTGGGCCTCAAAACCGGGGGTTGGTCGTAGAGGCTGGTTTCCCGGTTTGGGCCACAAAACCAGGGGCAAAGTCCAGGAAAAGGACGAGCAGAGCGGTGGCGGCACGTGGCGGCAATCGGTGAGGTTGCGTCGAGGCAACGCTACCAGTTGTGCGGGCGTGGCCGTCGGATCACCACCTACCTTGAGTTGGTCCAGAATAACCCTAGGGTTTAGCTGGTTCGCTCTCTGTATTAGTTAGGGGTAGAGTGGGAAATAGAATTAGGATAAGTAGAGGGAGACACCCACCTTCCATCCTATCTCAGTCATTTGCTCTTTTGCTTCTAGGGTTTCCTGCTCTCCCTATTCCCTGCTGTAGCGAACTGAGATCCACAGAGAAGACAATCATACATCTATGCCCGTGAGATTTTGAGGAAGTGAGACTGTAATCTCACTATTGTAGCGTGTGGTAGCCACACGGTTCCAATTTGTGGTTGTGATTCGCGTTTTGTTTGTGTTCTTCGCGGGTTGCTTTTCTCCACGTTTTCCCGTTGATCGATCTCTCTACTTGGTGCGTCTTTTGCAAATCCGTTTGAACCAAGTTGTTCTAGATCGTGAGGCACTTCTTTCCACCGAAGGAATTCACCTCTAACCTCATGAGCTAGTAGATCGGTCGATTTTCATTTTGGATCCGTTTTGCTCCTTTTGTCCCGAATTCTTCCAATTCACCGATTTGAAGTTAGGTTCGAGCCATGATTTCTTTGGGATAGCTCACTAACTTCCTAGAAACTCTGCATACCAAGTCTAAGCCTTTGAGCTTTTGATTCGTAGGAGATCGGGTGAATTTCACACAGAAGAAATGTGCTGTTTCGGGACCATCAGACGCTGTGATCGTGAGCATCGAACGCTGATTTCATACCAGCGGAGCGTCCGATGCCACGTGTCATCTGACAGTGGTTTTAAAGGAGCATCGGACGCTAACCATCGGAGCTTCTGTTGTCATCGGACGCACCGGGGGTCAAGCATCGGACGCTAGGGTTTCGCTCTAGCTGCGTCCGATGCCAGTCCAGTAGGGTTCCAGAGACGTCCTGTTCACATCGGACGCTTCCGGTGTTAGGGCATCGGATGCTGGTCAGCTTCCGATGCAGGTGATTCTGCACTATTTCTTCTGTGGTTCATTCGTCTGTTGTCAGTTTTGATTTCCGGCTTTTGCGTTGGGTTTCTAGAGTCGTGTAGTGTCTCGTTGTGCTTCTTGGAAGTATCCACCCTACATCTAGGGTCGTGGACACTTGCGAGCTCTGGGGTTTGCTCTTGGGGTTGATTCTCGGGACAGTGGCAACAAGTTTCCAGAAGGAAATTTTGAAGCTCCCATTCACCCCCCCTCTTGTCGCTTTCTGGTAGCATCTTCGGTCCTTCAATCTGTTAGATATAAAAGTCATAATTCTAGTTTGGTGATCATTTCATGTAGGAGTTGGCAGTTATAAATAGGCAATAAGGACCGTCAATAGGCACCGATGCCGATGTATGTCCAGCCTCCAGGACGGGCACAATGCGTTCGCCTTCCTTCTTGACTTGGCCAACGGCACTTGCGCTGCACGCAAGCCCGTGTTCGACCTCCCGCCAAGTGCCACGACGCCATCGTCTTCCTCCCGACTCGGTCGATGCATCGCCCATCCCCATGTGCTCTCGCTTATTGAAGCCAAGTGCCGGCTACCACAACTGGTCCTCTAGCCATCCGATCGATCGGTCCAAGCCTTACGCCCGCCCTTCACCGCTCCGGGTCCATCGGCATGGCATGTCCGCTGCACGACATGCCCATCCTTCACCGCTCCTGGTCCGTCGGCACGACATATCTCTACTTGACCTTCATCTCACCATCGACCACTGTCTCCGAGCTCCACACCTGCACATCAACACAACCAAGAGACACATGTTGCACACGCACACCAACTCATGTAACACACCACCACAACTCAACGCCACCGGTTAGTCATAAATATTAAGCGCATATGAAATAAGGACTCAACGGGAAAGCCTCAAACCTTCCTCACAAGTGTCAATCATTCATCATACACACATAGGAGTTTCTCAACCATGTCATGTGGGCACTTCTCAACAAGTGGCTCAATCTCCCATGTGTTCTCACCCGGAACTCTGGACAATCCAGGAATGAATGTCGGACAGTCCAAGAATGCTCAGACTGCACAAAAACAACTCGTATCAAACCCAAATTTGATCGGATCTCGACCAAATCAAAAGGGCTTGCAACCAAACTTCACCCAAGTGATCTTGAGCCTGTTGGTGAGGTATTCCTAAGAAATCATGGCTTGAACCCAACTAGATCCTTAGATATTTTAGATCACGTGAAAAGGGCAAAAGTTTGACTTCAAAAATGATTTCCGTCCGATCTATGCGCTCGTGAGGAATCTGAGAAAATTCTTTGGTGGAGAGATGCCTCTCACGTCGTAGCACAAGATAGTTCAAACAGAATCACAATACATCTCTCAAATCGAAAGAACTCGCGAAATCATAAAGAGGGGAAAACGAAGAACGTGAAGAACAAAATCGCAAGACAAAGAGGAGCACGAATTATCCTTGGATTTCAACATGATGTATGATTGTATTAACTCATGGTGTTGGGTTATAAGCCACTCCTACTAACACAAAACTATGGATGGCAAAAAGCTAAAGAACAAGAGCTCTCCCCTCTTTAACCCCAGCCTCCCCTCACAACAACAAAATGAGAGTGGCACAGCTCCAACGATGGCTGCCCCAACAGCCCCTTCTCATATATATATATATATATATATATAGGCACACATTGAAAGACAAAAATGTCCTTTCATGAAGCACACAACCCCAATACCCTCTAGGGGTAAAACCGTCCAACTCTGCGAGTTTCTTCATCGATGGTCACACACCTTCCTCATCGGTCGCTTCGTCACAATGGAAGCTCCTAGTGCTGCCATGTGTCGTCCTGATGACTATCGCGCCTACTCACCACTAGATTTGCCTCGACGCAAGTCTCACGGTGCCGCCATGTGTCATCTTGTTCTGCTCCGGAACCACCGCTCGGTTTTGAGGCCCAAATCGGCAAACCCGCCACCCTGTTGCTGACACCGATGTTGACGCGTGTCTAGCCTCCGTCAAGCACGATGCCTCCGCCTTCATCCCTGACTCGGCCGATGGCACTTGCATCTCCCATGCAAGCCCGTGCTCGACCTTTGTCAAGTGCCACGACGCTATCGCCTTCTATCTTGACTCGACTGATGCCGCCGACATCCCCATGTACTCTTGCTTGTTGCTGCCAAGTGCCAGCTACCGTAACTGGTCCTCTGGCCCTTCCGTCGCTTAGTCCAAGCCTCACATCCGCCCTTCGCCACTCTCAGTCCATCAGCACGACACGTCTCTACTTGACCTTCACCTCGTCATCAACCATTGCCTATGATCTCTAAACCTGCACACCAACACAGCCAAGAGACATTGCACACGCACACCAACACGAAAAACACCACGACATAACTCAACGTCATCGGTTAGTCATTAACATTATCAAGCAAATATGAAATAAGACTCAACGGGAAAAGCCTCGAAACTTCTTTGCTTGTATCAATCATTCACCACACACACATGAGCACTTCTCAACCATGTTACATGGAGACTTCTCAACCATGTGTTCTCACTATGCGTGACATGCTCAGTGCTGGGGTGCTTGATTTGGAACCACATCGGGTACTCGATGTTGAGGTGACTAAGCCCATCAAGGGCATGCGATGGCATGATAACTGCAAAATTCAGATGTAGCAACGGAAGGTGAGAACGCATAAAAAGAAATTAGAAGAAAAACCAAGATGAAAACAAAAAAGGGAGGGAGTATTATATAGCTGGACTCTCTACATATCAGTAAAGATCTAAGTAAATCAGGTAATTATTTTTGCACCAAAATTGTTGAACCTGCAAGGTAACAATAGTATGAAAAATTATAACAAGTCAAAAACTTAGAAGCTAGTGTTGCTTTGCAGTGTGTGTTATAAATTATACCAAAATTGTTGCTCTTCCCCTAATTAAATATTTTTTTCCTATTTATTTACTGGTTTTTTCGGGAATTTTTTACACGGGCGGTTCACCATGTCAACCGCCTGTGGAAATGCTCATTTGCACAGGCGGTTCGCAAAGTCAACCGTTTGTGGAAATCCATTTCCACAGGCGGTTCACAAGCAACCGTCTGTGTGTGGTCCTATTTCTACTGGCCCCAGCGTAGGCGGTTCAGAAAAACGCGTCTACAAATCGGTTTAGAACTGCCTATGTAGTTTCGTTCTGTACTAGTGTTAATTACCGGATTTACAAAAAGATTGGTTGACGTCGGAAGTGATCCGAATCACACACCAGCAGGGCTAGAACGCCCGGAGAGGTTGCAGATCAACCTGAGACAGCAGGGACCCTAGCTAAACCGATGAAAACCGATCTAGAGACCGGTTTGGATCGATCTAGGGTTTTGATCTCCTGTGTTGATAACTCTAGAACTCCCCCCGGAAGACCCGTCAGGGAGAAGCACGTAGAGGTTGCTCTAGGACCAGCAAGGGCCGCCTAGAACGCCATCGAGTCTCACGGGAGACGCGCCGAACAGCAAGGTAGAGGGAAAAAGGAGTAAAAAGGGATAGTAGATTGATTTTGATCGATTAGGGTTGATGCCTCAATCAGCCATGATCCTCTCATATATATAGAGGGGCTGGTCTTATCCCAATAGAAAACATCTTCAGATACGATCTCCAAGTTTCCTATCCGGACTCTATCAATATATAGAATCCAATCCGGACGTGACAAGGTTACCGTGATCTCACCGATCCTTAGATCGATTAGATCGGTTTAATGGGCTTTATCAACCCATACTGATTAACGAATCGTCTTCATAAAAGAAGAACTCATGTATTATCATCCGGACTCAACATTCATCACAACCATAAGGCTTCTGACCAGGTCCACCTGGTCGGACGTAACATGAGTGATCGGAACCCCAAAATAATCAGGCCCACTTAGCTTAGAACATCCGATCTCTCAAAAAGACAAATTCGACTCTAATATTATAACTCGAATATTTCTTCTAAATTCATTTTACCTGTGACACTTTTGAGTGTCAACATATGCCCCCCTGTTTTTAGGTGATGTTTAGAAAAACCTAAAAACAAACTGAATAACAACAATGTCCAACTCATCGGCTATTCGATAATTAAGGATAAATATTCTAACTAATTTTTGTTCTAAGGGCGATACATGTATCGGCCTTTGCTTGGAAAGCACTTAGACTTCTTGCCAAACACTTGGAAAGTATTTTTTTAGATACCTTCCATTTATTGCTCTTGGGAGACTCTCACCTTGTAACGTCTCTAGCATATATGCATTCCCAAATATTACTTTAATCACTTATAGAAACCTTCCCAACTCGGCGACCATTTGCCAAACTTGTTGCTCCTCGGCCCGAGTGGTAGTATAGTCTTCCATATTAATTCTCCCACTTGGAACGATTTGCTCTTCACCTTTTTATTGTATGCTCTGGCAACCCGGGCTTTGTCTTTCTCCATCTCCTTAAGAGCTTTTAACTTCTTATCGGTCACTTCATCAACGTTGTCCATCATGGCATCATGATACATAACAGCAGATAAATCATTCTGTGTAGCTAGTCTATATGCATCCAGATTTACCTCGACGGGCAACACTGCTTCTTGCCCATATACCAACTCGAAAGGAGTAACTTTCGTAGCACCATGCTTTGACACACGATGAGCCCATAAAGCTTCAGACAAAACCTCATGCCACCTCCTTGGGTTATCCTCAATCTTCTTTTGATAAGCTTGATCAAAGTCTTGTTACTGGACTCAGCTTGGCCATTAGCTTGAGCATAATATGGAGACGAATTGAGCATCTTTATTTTGTATAATTCAGCAAAATCTCACACCTCTTTAGAAATAAAAGACGTCCCTTGATCTGTGGTTAATGTTTGAGGTATGCCGAATCTATGTATAATATGTTCAGTGATAAACTCAATTACCTTATGTGTCATATTCTTCAAAGGCACCGCTTCACTTCTATTTAGTAAAGTAATCTGTAGCGACCAGAACAAAACGATGTCCCTTTGAAGAAGATGGGGGATGAATTTGGCCAATGAAGTCTAGCCCCCAACCACGAAAAGGCCACGGTTTGATAATAGAATGAAGCATAGCAGCAGGTGCAAGCTGTATATTTCCAAACCGTTGACATTCTTCGCATCCTTTGTAGTAACGAAAACAATCAGTCATCATCGTGGGCCAATAAAACCCAGCTCTTCGTAATAGCCATTTCATCTTAAGCGCTGATTGATGTGTACGACAAATACCTTCATGAACTTCTCCCATAGCCACCTTTGCTTGATCGGACCCTAAACACTTAAGTAACAAATCTTCGGCAGTTCTTCGGTAAAGCTCATCATTATGCAGTATATATTTAAATGCACTCCGCCGAACACTCTGATCAACCTTAGTACTTGGATCATTAAGATATATAAGTAAGGGAGTTCTCCAATCTTCTAAATCAGTTCCACTTGCTTTGGACCGATTTAGAGTCCCTTCGGACAAATTAATCGTTCCAAGATTGACCAGGTCAATCGGACGGATTAACTGATCTGATTCATAAACAACCTGGTCGGCCGGGGTAGGGTGGTCGAACTAGTTTTAAAACATTCAGGTCGGCCATAGGAACCGATAATACTTCTGCACACTGTTGCACCGACTTTACGTGAAAATTGTGTTTACTAACATTATAGCCAGACGCTTGTTGAGCTAACATGTTGGCTTATGATTTTTGCCTTGGTATATGCCGAATCTGGAATTCGGTAAAATGAGTAATGATGTCAAGGCACATGTCAAGATAAACATTTAACGATCCCCTAAACATTGAAATTTACAGCAATTTGTTGTACTAATAATAAGGAATCGCCATAAGCTTCAACAAGCTTAACCTCCATGGAACATAACATCTCTAAACCGAATAAAAGAGCTTCATATTCGGCTTGATTATAGTGCCAGGTGAAAGGTCCTAGTTTGGTTTTGGTAATTGAGTGACAACTTAGGTGGACTAATATGTGTTTGAAGTGAATTACACAGGTGATTAGTCCATAGGTGATCATGTGTGAGCAACATATGCCATAGAGGTGAAATGGCTTGGAAGAAGATGTTGCAAGGCTCACACATGTGATGAAGGAGCTTAATGCACATGAAACATGACATGTGGTCATGTGGCCAAGATGGTAAAGATCAAGGCAAGACTTGGCTTGATGGACCGGTTGCGAAGGTGAGGGGCAAGTTGGAGGCTTTGAAGCCGTTGGTACCGAGTGTCGGGAGGCTTAAGCAAGACTTGGCACCGAAGGACCGAAGCGATGGTGAAGAGCAAGTGATGTCAAGATCGATGGACCATGGAGGCCATGTGATGATATGAAGTGGATCATATCATTTGAAGATAGGTTGGTGCATGTGTTGCATCAACACCGAAGGAGATGGAATGGAATGCGCAAGGCAAAGGTATATTGTAGGGCATTTCATTTCACCGGTCATTGGTGTGTAGAGAAGATTATGACCGGATTTAGGATAGATGGCCGTACTATTAAGAGGAGCAAACTTGTTTGCATATCGGTCATCTAGTGCCACTTGAGCGATCTAACTTTGCGATGTTGCTAGGATCGAGTGGCGTGGTGAGAGCAAGTGAAAATCCTTTGAAAAATGTTTATGAAAATGCTAACACACATGCACAAGGTTGTATACACTTGGTGGTGTTGGCACATTTGCAAAGGAGAAGTTGTTGGAGTTGATTTGGATCAACACAGAGAAGAAAAGGGAGTTTTCTGAGTGTGGTCGGTAGTACCGCCCAGGGGGGTCGGTAGTACCGCCCAAGGTGTTGCGTGCAACCATCTCTGTGTGGGTCTGAAGTGACCTGGCGGTTGTACCGCTATAGGGTCGGTAGTACCGACCCTCGGTAGTACCGACTAGAGGGTCGGTGGTACCGTGGTCCTAAAGGGTTTTGCAAGCTCTCTGTGTTGAGCTGAGTTTGGCCTGCCGGTAGTACCGCCATAGGGCCGGTAGTACTGGCTCGGTAGTACCGACCAGGGGGTCGGTAGTACCATGGTATGGAGGAGTTTGGATGCTCTCTGGAAGTGGCCAGTTTTGGCCTGGCAGTAGTACCGCCATAGGGCCGGTACTACCGACCGTCGGAGGTACCGACCAGGGGTCGGTTGTTCATTTTGGTCAACGCGCTGTGTGTAACGGCTATAAGTGAGGCAGTCGGTACTACCGCCCAGGGGGTCGGTACTACCGACCGAAGCGCAGAAAAGGGGAAACGGCTAGTTGGTCGCTCCCCTCTATAATAGGGATGGAGGCCGGCTGTGAGCCGGTGCTGGAGCACTCCAAAGCCTTGGTGGCTTGTGTGGATATGCTTGTGAGACCTCTAACACACATATGCTTTAGTGCTTATCCGATTGTGTGAGAGAGAGATCCTAGTGCGTTGCTTTGAGAGATAGCATCGAGTGGCACTAGGTGTTCGAGTTGCAAGCCGGTGGTGCTTATTACTCTTGGAGGTTGCCACCTCCTAGACGGCTTGGTGCGTGTCTCCGTTGTGAAGCCCGCAAGAAGATTGTGCGTGGCTCCGGAGAAGCTTTGTGAGGGGCATTGTGCTCGCCCCGCGGGAGATCGCGAAGAGCAACTCTAGTGGAGAAGAGGCGTGAAGAGCGCCAAGTGGTCCGGCTGGATCGAAAGCTAGAGCTCTTGGCGAGCACTCCATCATGGAGAGGTTGGCTTAGTGTCACCACTAGCGAGAGGATCGGCGGCAACCTTGGGCTTGCTTCAACGGGGACTAGCTTGGTGGCAACCAAGTGAACCTCGGGATAAAATCTTGTGTCCCCGTCTCTTGTTGCTCTTATTGTTCTTTGTTCCTTGCATATTACGTTTGTTCTTGTGTTCTTCGTGTTCTTCCTCCCTCCATCACTCTATCTTTGGTTGGGAAGACTTGATCTACCATTTGGCAAGGAACCAAGACTTGGGGAAGCTACATTCGTCATCTACATCATCTAGGGAAGTGGGGTAATTGCTAGATCTGAGATTGCATCCCATCCCTCATCCTTCGATCTCGTAGCTTCCTGCAGGTGCTCGGTAGTACCGGCATTGAAGCCCGGTAGTACCGGCATCGGTAGTACCGGCCTTGTAGCCTGGTAGTACTGACTACCTGCTGTTTTGCACTAGCTTGTATTTCAATACATATACTTGTGCTAGTGTTTAGTGGCTTAGTTTGTGTAGCTAAGTTGAGCTCTCTAATTTGGCTTGTGTAGCCTTGTTATTGAGCATTGCTAGTGAGCTTAGGAGCTTTGTGCTTTGCTTACTAGATTGCGTAGGAGCTCCCCCGTGCTTGAAGTACTAGTTGCATAGGCTTGTGTGACCTTGCTTCTAGAATTGATTAGGTGAGCTCTAGCTAGCCCGACACCTTATTTGCTTTGTTTAGAATCTTTTGTAAGGTGTCATAGAGTGTAGGTAGAGGGGTGTAGTCTTGGCTAGACCGATAGTTTTAATTTCGCATTTGTTTCGGTTAGTCGCTCCGATTAAGTTTATTTTAAAAGGACTATTCACCCCCTCTAGTCCGCCATCTCGACCTTCAAGTGGTATCAGAGCTAGGTCTCTCATTTGTGGTCTTCACCGACCCGAGAGGATGGCGACTTATGGGCTAGGCATTGATTGTCCACACATTTTTGATGGCACTCACTTTACACGTTGGAAAACTTGGATGATATGCAATTTCAAGTTTATTTGCTCTCAAATGTGGTGGATCGTAGATGTAGGCTTTTCTCATGTGTTGGATGAAAAGGATCTAACTCAAGCACAAGAGAAATGCCTAGATCTCGAGTGCCAAGCTACTAACATCATTTTTAGATCTTTGCATGATGATATCTTTAGTGAGATCATGGATATGGAGTCCTCCCATCACATGTGGAAATATCTCAATGACAAGTATGGAAGTGCTCCAAATGATGATGATGTTAGTGAGCCCAAGGAAGAGGCACATGAGGATGATGAGCATGACCACAACTTTGTGTTTGTGGAAGATTGCTCCACCTCATGGTCAAGTGATGAAGATGATGATCAATCCACAAGATCACTTGACAAGGATGATGGCTATGAGAGTGATGTCTCAACAAGCTCTCCTCTACACCACATTGCTTCATGTCACACGGTGACACTAAGGTATCAATTGCAAATGTGGTTGTTGATTGTGATGATCCAAATGTAGAGCTTGTATGTAGACTCACCAAGCTTTAGAAAATGAGATGTCTAAAAATGCAAAATTGGAAAAAGAAAACTCATTCTAAAGAATGCATGTGAACAACAAAAGCATCTACTTTATGTTACTATTTGTTCACATGATGAGCTTAAATTGACTCATGAGGAACTTAGTGTTGCTCATGATAACTTGGTAAAATGCCATGCTTTTCTCACTAAGAAGCTTTCTAATGAAGAAATTAAAACTAGTGAGAGCTCATCACTTGGGTCAAATGATCAATCACATATTTGTGCTAACCCATGTGATGTAGAAAAGAAGCATGTATCCACCTCTTGTGAAGATTTATTATCTATGCCATGTTCTTCACATAGAGATGCTTGTTCTACTTCCTTGTCTTTGAGACTAACATTTTGAAGGAGAACAATGAGCTCAAAAGTGAAGTGAAGAACTTGAGCAACAAGTTAGAGAGGTGGTGTAAATCAAAGGTCACCCATGAGCACATGATGAAAAATCAAAGAAGCTATGGTGACAATAGTGGCATTGGCTTTACAAAAAGCAATGTCAAAGCAAGCAAGAGATGGGGCAAGAGAAGACATGAAAGAGAGATGAAGAAGCAAGAACAAGAAAAGCTATCTCATTTCATGTGCTATCAATGCCATGAGATGGGACATCTTGCAAAAGCTTGCCCCAATAAGAAGAAGCCCCAAGTGCAAAGAAGATCAACCATGAAGATGGTGATATGGGGAAGAAGACAAGAAGGGGAGGTAGAAGATCAAGATCAACACAAGACCTCACCCAAGTCAAGTTCTATGAATGTGAGAGATGGGTCACTTTGCCTCAAAGTGTCCCAACAAGCTTGAGAAGAAGGCTCAAGCAACCAAGTGAGGCAAGGCAATGAGAAGCAACACATGAGCAAGGAAGAGAAGGCTCAATCAAGAAGAAATTGCTACTCATGCTGGGAAAGGGGACACATGGCTCATTCATGTCCCCTAGGTAACATTCCTAAGCCTATTTCAATTGCTAATGATTCTATGCTTAGGAAGGATGAAAATGGTACCTCTAAGACTATTATTAAAACTCATCCCGCTATTCATACTAAGGCTATGCCAAAGTATGTTGCACCTAACTTGAGAGGACCCAAACAAGTTTGGGTACCATCAACTAGTGGATGAATGTGTGTAGGTACCATGGCATTGGAGACTTGATTCAATTTGTTCTATGTTGATCATATGTGATTGAATCAAGTAATGAAGCTTAGTGCAAATCCATCCCAATGCCAAGACAAAAGAGTGAAGTCCAAGTGATACAACATACAAGTGCAAAAGATCAAGTTGTGGTGGTAGAATGGAATATTTGAAGGCTTGCAATCAAATTTAGTTGAAGCTTGCTTTTGGATGATCATGAGCTACTAAGGTATATCTCTAGTTGATCATGTTCTTTTAGATGCATATGAGTTGATTGAATTGGATATATATATGCATATGTTGCTTGCTATAAGATGATTGAAAGGACAAATTGCTTAGTGATCAAGTTTGAGTTAGTTTGATGGATATGTTCACAAGATGACTTTAGTAAGTGATTTGTATGGATATATGATTGTGTTGATGTTCAAGCTAGTTAGCTCAAGTTTGATTCAAATTGGTAGAGTATAGCTCAATTGCTCAAAATTGTTCAATTTTGCAAAATCTGAGTGAGCTGAGAAGATAGCCATGTTTGGATGATCAAATCTTTTTGGATTGGCTTGAAATTTGGTACACATGCTCTACACTTATGATATTAGTTGCTGTGCAAAATTCATGATTATTGGATAAGATGTACTTTGGTTTTGGAGTAGATCTTGTCAACTATAGTGCAGCAGTTTTCAGCATGTAGTACTATGGAAAGAATTGAAATTGGTAGCAATCTAGAAAGCCAATGAAGCTCAATTTTTATGGCTGCTAGAACACTTAGAGAAGCACATCTCCACCAAATTTCATGGTCATTGGACTTATATCTTGGGAGATATGCATGTTTCTTTGAGAAGGACAGAATCTGCCAGAAAAGTGACAATTATTGGATTAATCTAGAGTCACTTTGATTGAAAGGCCCTCAAGGAATCATGTTTATAAGTGATTGAGGGACCTATGTTTGGTTTTGAAATGAGCTAGAAGTATGACAAAGATGAGTACAAGGTCACTTGATTGTGAAGTGTATTTGGCACACAATGGTACTCAAATTGAAGATCAAGACCAACATCAAGATGAAGATAAAGATCAAGTTCAAGTATCAAATTAATATCATTTGGAAGAAGAAAAGAAAAGGACTCAAATATGGATTCAAAGTCACATTTCAAGAAGAGTCCAAAAGGATCAATCAAACAAGGTCAATTCAAGTGAGTATCAAGGATGATTCTTTGGAGAAAGGTCACTTCTCCCTTTTGTAGGGGCTTGCCGCCTTTGGTAGGTTAACCAAGCAAGGCTTGGAAGGCTAACATGGAAGTGGTGATCTAAAGTGTCATTTGAGATGCTTAGTTGAAGATATCAAAAGGGTTGATCTAAAGAAGCAAGCAACATCCAAGATAGACAAGTAAATCATGCCAACTCAAGTGGTATTTATATGCAAGCAAAGGTCAAATGAAGAAGAAACAAGCCAACCACAACAAGATAGTGCACTTGATCATATGGGTGAAGATTTGATTCTTTCAATTGGTATCTATTGGTCTTCACCATGGACTTCACATTGCTATTTTCGGAGTTGAATCAAATGACTAACCTCTACTCCAAGATAGCAAGGTATCATTGTTTGTCATATGCATTCATACTATGCTTAGGACTTGATTAGAGCATATAGACATCCTTGTGATACTATCTAGGAGCATCCATGAAAATCAAAGTTTTGATGCTTATATGATGCCACTATTGCTTCTATGGTTTACATGATCTAGTGGTAACATATGACATGTTTATGGGCTTGCAATCCTAGTGTTTAACCTAGAGAATGAGCAATGGAACTTTTAACCAACGTGAGTAAGATAACCATTGCAAAATGTGTGAAGAAGCTTACTCTAGAGCAAACCGTGTTGAATGTTTCATGCAAATGATCTATGTTGAACCACAAATGAAATGAAACCAACATCTCTCTCTTAATAAGTTGAACCTCCTTTATGCAAACCTTTTATGGAAATAGATGACAAAGGGGGAGAAAGTATAACAAAGATAAAAGGAATGAAAGATAAAATGAAAGGGGGAGAGTGAAAAAATGAAAGCGAGAGAGAGTGTAACAAAGATCACACAAGTAGGGGGAGCAAGCTCATGAACTTGGTTGTTGCATTTGATATGTGCATAATCATGTGCTTGCTTGCATTGCATAAGCTTTCAAAATCTTATATGCATGCTTGTGGTGTGTATGCTAGTTATAGGGCTTAATTGATGATTTGATAACTAGCATGCATAGGTTGATAGCTAGACTTGTGCTTTTCATGCAAACTAGACCCTTGCTTCTAAAGTTGATCTCACGGGGTTTCTAGTTTTTATGATGTCTAGCTACTCTTGGTGCTAAAGAAGGTGTACAACTATGAACTTCATCGATAACACGCTTAAAGGTTATTCTATACACCTTAGCACTTTTTGGTAGTAATTACTCTCCCACACTTCGATATCTATGCATATGTGCAAGTTTCATTTTCAAACACTGTAGCACATATGTAGGGGGAGCTAATACTACCAATTCGGATTTGTTCTACTTGTCCAAAATCCTTTACACATGGTAAAATAGCTTGGGCAAGCAACATGAATCCAAACCAAGTTAGCAATTTACATTCTTGTGAAATGCTAGCCTGGAATAAGCATAATTTCCATATCTTTGTAGAGTTGTCATCAATTACCAAAAAGGGGGAGATTGAAAGGTCCTAGTTTGGTTTTGGTAATTGAGTGACAACTTAGGTGGACTAATATTGTTGAAGTGAATTACACAGGTGATTAGTCCATAGGTGATCATGTGTGAGCAACATATGCCATAGAGGTGAAATGGCTTGGAAGATGTTGCAAGGCTCACACATGTGATGAAGGAGCTTAATGCACATGAAACATGACATGTGGTCATGTGGCAAGATGGTAAAGATCAAGGCAAGACTTGGCTTGATGGACCGGTTGCGAAGGTGAAGGGCAAGTTGGAGGCTTTGAAGCCGTTGGTACCGAGTGTCGGGAGGCTTAAGCAAGACTTGGCACCGAAGGACCGAAGCGATGGTGAAGAGCAAGTGATGTCAAGATCGATGGACCATGGAGGCCATGTGATGATATGAAGTGGATCATATCATTTGAAGATAGGTTGGTGCATGTGTTGCATCAACACCGAAGGAGATGGAATGGAATGCGCAAGGCAAAGGTATATTGTAGGGCATTTCATTTCACCGGTCATAGGTGTGTAGAGAAGATTATGACCGGTTTAGGATAGATGGCCGTACTATTAAGAGGAGCAAACTTGTTTGCATATCGGTCATCTAGTGCCACTTGAGCGATCTAACTTTGCGATGTTGCTAGGATCGAGTGGCGTGGTGAGAGCAAGTGAAAATCCTTTGAAAATGTTTATGAAAATGCTAACACACATGCACAAGGTTGTATACACTTGGTGGTGTTGGCACATTTGCAAAGGAGAAGTTGTTGGAGTTGATTTGGATCAACACAGAGAAGAAAAGGGAGTTTTCTGAGTGTGGTCGGTAGTACCGCCCAGGGGGGTCGGTAGTACCGCCCAAGGGTGCTGCGTGCAACCTTCTCTGTGTGGGTCTGAAGTGACCTGGCGGTTGTACCGCTATAGGGTCGGTAGTACCGACCCTCGGTAGTACTGACTAGAGGGTCGGTGGTACCGTGGTCCTGAAGGGTTTGCAAGCTCTCTGTGTTGAGCTGAGTTTGGCCTGCCGGTAGTACCGCCATAGGGCCGGTAGTACCGGGCTCGGTAGTACCGACTAGGGGGTCGGTGGTAGTACCATGGTATGGAGGAGTTGGATGCTCTCTGGAAGTGGCCAGTTTGGCCTGGCAGTAGTACCGCCATAGGGCCGGTACTACCGACCGTCGGAGGTACCGACCAGGGGCGGTTGTTCATTTTGTCAACGCGCCGTGTGTAACGGCTATAAGTGAGGCAGTCGGTACTACCGCCCAGGGGGTCGGTACTACCGACCGAAGCGCAGAAAAGGGGAAACGGCTAGTTGGTCGCTCCCCTCTATAAATAGGGATGGAGGCCGGCTGTGAGCCGGTTGCTGGAGCACTCCAAAGCCTTGGTGGCTTGTGTGGATATGCTTGTGAGACCTCTAACACACATATGCTTTAGTGCTTATCCGATTGTGTGAGAGAGAGATCCTAGTGCGTTGCTTTGAGAGATAGCATCGAGTGGCACTAGGTGTTCGAGTTGCAAGCCGGTGGTGCTTATTACTCTTGGAGGTTGCCACCTCCTAGACGGCTTGGTGCGTGTCTCCGTTGTGAAGCCCGCAAGAAGATTGTGCGTGGCTCCGGAGAAGCTTTGTGAGGGGCATTGTGCTCGCCCGCGGGAGATCGCGAAGAGCAACTCTAGTGGAGAAGAGGCGTGAAGAGCGCCAAGTGGTCCGGCTGGATCGAAAGCTAGAGCTCTTGGCGAGCACTCCATCATGGAGAGGTTGGCTTAGTGTCACCACTAGCGAGAGGATCGGCGGCAACCTTGGGCTTGCTTCAACGGGGACTAGCTTGGTGGCAACCAAGTGAACCTCGGGATAAAATCTTGTGTCCCCGTCTCTTGTTGCTCTTATTGTTCTTTGTTCCTTGCATATTACGCTTGTTTTGTGTTCTTCGTGTTCTTCCTCCCTCCATCACTCTATCTTTGGTTGGGAAGACTCGATCTACCATTTGGCAAGGAACCAAGACTTGGGGAAGCTACATTCGTCATCTACATCATCTAGGGAAGTGGGGTAATTGCTAGATCTGAGATTGCATCCCATCCCCTTCGATCTCGTAGCTTCCTGCAGGTGCTCGGTAGTACCGGCATTGAAGCCCGGTAGTACCGGCATCGGTAGTACCGGCCTTGTAGCCTGGTAGTACTGACTACCTGCTGTTTTGCACTAGCTTGTATTTCAATACATATACTTGTGCTAGTGTTTAGTGGCTTAGTTTGTGTAGATAAGTTGAGCTCTCTAATTTGGCTTGTGTAGCCTTGTTATTGAGCATTGCTAGTGAGCTTAGGAGCTTTGTGCTTTGCTTACTAGATTGCGTAGGAGCTCCCCCGTGCTTGAAGTACTAGTTGCATAGGCTTGTGTGACCTTGCTTCTAGAATTGATTAGGTGAGCTCTAGCTAGCCCGACACCTTATTTGCTTTGTTTAGAATCTTTTGTAAGGTGTCATAGAGTGTAGGTAGAGGGGTGTAGTCTTGGCTAGACCGATAGTTTTAATTCCGCATTTGTTTTGGTTAGTCGCTCCGATTAAGTTTATTTTTAAAAGGACTATTCACCCCCCCTCTAGTCCGGCATCTCGACCCTTCAACAGGTAATCCAATCGGCTTAGCATTTCAAACTCAGCCCATTAGGAGAAATGATGACCACACCGACACCTTGGCCCTCCTTACAAGCCGATCCATCAAAATAAAGCTTCCATGGAGAAAAAGTAAAATAACCGATTTCATCCTCTAAACTAATACCATGCTCAACGATAAAATCGGCAAGAACTTGACCCTTTAAAGTTTTGAATGGTTCATAGGTCAAGTCAAACTCAATCAATGCATACGCCCATTTACCAATTCTTCCCCTAAGGATTGGCCGATATGGCATGTGTTTAATCACATCGGCCTGACATGCAACAACACATGTACTAGATAGCAAATAGTGTCTCATTTTAGCACAAGCATAGTATAAAGATAAACATAATTTCTCAACATGGGCGTACCTTGTCTCGGGATCAAGAAGACGGCGACCAATATAAGCAATTAAATACTCTTTACCTCCAACTTCTTGTGTTAAGACAGCTCCAATAACTTTCTCCTCGGCAGCGACATATAATCTAAAGGGAATTCCTCTTTTGGGCGCCCAAAGAACTGGTGGAGATGACAAATATTCATTTATCTTTTCAAATGCTTCTTGTTGCTCTGCCCCCCAAGTGAACTCAGCTTCATCTTTTAATATTAATATAGGGGTGAAAGGAATAATTTTCCCGGACAAGTTTGCAATAATAAATCTCCTCAAGTAGTTCACTTTCCCCAAGAACTTCTGCAAGTCCTTTTTGCATGTAGGCGCTTGAACTTTCTTGATCTTTTCTATCCTTTTAGGATCAATCTCTATGCCTTTATCGTGAATGATGAACCCTAAAAACTTCCCAGCCGACACACTGAAAGCACATTTAGTGGATTCATCTTCAAACCATAGCGACGCATCCTCTTAAATGCTAGACGTAAATCGGCCAGATGAGACATATGGGCGGCTGACTTAATCACAATATCATCAATATATACTTCCATGATTATCCCAATCAAATCATGAAAGATCAGATTCATAGCGCGTTGATAAGTAGCACCTGCATTCTTCAAACCAAATGTCATCACGACCCACTCAAAAAGACCAACGAACCTAGGACAAATAAAGGTTGTCTTGGACATGTCCTCTTCGGCCATGAATATCTGATTATAACCAGTGTTGCCATCAAGAAAACTGACAACCTGATGTCCTGAAGCATCATTGATTAACATATTGGCTATAGGCATAGGATATTCATCTTTGGGTGTGGCTCTATTTAAATCTCTAAAATCAATGCAAACCCTGATTTTCCCGGTGTCCTTCTTCTCTACAGGCACGATTTTAGAGACCCACTCCGCATACCTACATGGCTGGATAAACCCTGCTTGTAACAACTGATTAACTTCCTCTTTAATCCGGTCATATATTGTAGAATTAAAACGGTGAGGATGTTGCTTGAATGGTCGAACCCCGGCTTAATAGGAAGTCGATGCTCAACAAGTTCTCGGCTTAACCCGGGCATCTCCGTATAACTCCATGCAAAGCAATCAACATACTCTTTCAAGAGCGCGATTAATTTTAATTTACAATCGGCTTCAAGATTTAGATTTACAAAGGTCGGCCTAGATATAGAACCATCCCCAATATCTATTTGTTCTAAAGGATCGGCTGACGTGAAACCTTGGCCCAACTTATTGAGCTCATCAAAATCATCAATAGCCTCACAAGTATCGGTTTTACAGGTCCGATATTGCTCAATATGATGTTTTAACCAATCAACATAGCATCCATTAAATTACATGATAATGTTGAACGATCGTCGGTCGGCTTTAAAGATACTGGTACGAAACCTTCCCTAGTAACACTAACAACCTGAAAATCAGAGAGGTCCCAACCAGACAGACAAGCAATAGTATCATGCCCCCCGAGCAAAGGAGCATCGGTCGTGGCTACATAGGCCGACGAATCTGAGTGCACTACCTCAACATCGTCTCCCACCCACTGAATGAGAAACTGATGTAAACTAGAAGGTATGCACCGATTAGCATGAATCCAGTCACGCCCAAGTATAAGGTTATAGCTACCTTGTATGTCGGCGACGAAGAATGCAGTAGCCAAAGTCTTGCTCCCAACGGTCAACTCCATGGATGCAACTCCTTTGGCTGGAATAGGATCTCCTCCTCCGACTCCAGTAATAGTCATGTTGGTCTTGATCAGCTCTTCATCGGTACCGCCGAGCTTCTAGTAAAGTGAGTATGGCATCAAGTTCACGATTGCCCTGCTGTCTACCAGCATCTTGTGGACTGGTGTACCATTGATGTGACCTTTTATATGCAATGGCTTAAGATGATTGACAGATTCCTCCGGCTTATGAAACACAGCAGTCTGCGTAGCGAAATTGAACTTTGTTGTCGTCGAATCATCTCCGACCACATAGTAGTCGACCGATAAGTAAACTACATTGACCTCTGCCCTATCTAGGGAAGGCTCATAGTCCACCATTTCCTCATCTTGTTCTTCAGGCAATTCTTCACTGGTCATAGCAACACCAGTGGAGGAATAAGAGTTACTAAGAAGCGAGCCTCATCCTATCAGCATATTAGGAACTGATTCGGTCCCGGATCCTGGTCGGGTCGGCTCAATTCCTGATCCAGTAGTAATCAGCTCAACCTGCTCGACTGCTAAACTGGTCGGCACCTGACCTGGAGTGGTCGAATTGGTGTTTGACTCGGTTGGTTTCGAAACCACTTTAGTAGATTTGTCACTCAGATTGATCGACTCAGGATCTGACCTATTTAACTCTACTATCGTCAAGGTCAGCTTTTGATTGCAAGCCGGCTCTTCACCTCCTCGCTTGCCCGGAGGGAAAATAGGATGCGTTGAATTAAATATATCTTCCCTCATTTTGTCAAGCCGTTCTTTTGTGTTGTTGCGGGCCCTCTGTAATTTCCTTCGCTGAGTTTTAGTCAAACCAGGCGGGCACCATCTGGGCTGCATGTATTTGGGGTCACGCTCGACAGGCTTTTCTACCTCTGCCTCAGCCGGAGTATCTTGAGCCTCTGGGACCTCTTCTGTTTTTGACTCTTCACCACCATCGGCTCAGGTTCATTGGCAAGAGGGACTTCCATAGACCCGATTGTAATAGTAGGGACCAGGTCGGGTCTAGTCGGAGAGGCAATAGGAACACACTTTCTTAGGCATAGACCTGTCGCGCCTGCGTCTTCCCGGTTTCCTGATCAAAGTCTTTGGTGCGACCAGCCGATTCTGATCGGAACTCGGTTAGAACAAGTCGCGCATCTCATCTACGGTCTTCTGAGATCATAGTCTATTAGCGACCAGTCTTCCCGATCATTCTGATCGGAACTCGGCGATACTCAAGCTCGAGACTCGTCAACACTGAGGACTCTGCAGGCTGATTAGTGGGCATTCCCTATCCTGGCTGATAATACATATGTGCCGGCATAGGGTAGGGCACCCACACCCTTGAGGACCCCATTGCGGTGGTGGCGAAATAGGAGGGCCCATTGATGGTAATACGAGCCAGCTCTGGGTGCCGGATACGTCGCTTAAGGCATCACCATTTGTTTGGATTTCTCGTCCTCACGCTTCGGAGAAGTAGACTCTCTTTTTTTTAAGGGCCGATTTTGGGAATCGGCCTTTTGCTGCTTGTATTTGGCCATGAGCTTGTCAAAAGTACATGGTTCTCTAGCGACTTTCCCCTTACTCCTGTCCGCATTAGTCTTCCAAGTGCCAACTTCAGTTTTTGCGGGACAAAAGTGCGAATGACACGTACTCCGGAAGGGGCAGAGTCTTTAGAAACGGCAACACCGACTGCATCAGTCGATTTATTGAACTCACTTGAATTTGCAGAGACCGACCTTATCTGGTCGGCCTTCTTTTCCGGCTGCTTTGAAGATGAACCAGACTGGTTGGCTTGAGAACCCGACCTGGTCAGCCTTTGTTGTGCTGCCCTGGTCTCAAAATATCTTTGTCTTTGCAAGTGTCGTGCTGACCCTGCAGTGATTGTGAGCTTACCCTTGCCATCATCGCTTTTCTCGAGTACCACTTTACGCCCCGAATCTTTCTCATCATTCGGTACGACCCGTGGTTCGTCGATAACAACATTCTTGCATTTGGTTGTATCGGCTTACTCTAGACGAATTTGGACAACAGGATTCCCTGCTTCCACCATGTGAACTGGGAAAAGAGTAGTACTGATCTGCATCTCAGTTAGACTCAATCGTCCTTCATTAAGGGCCGATTGGACCTGTCGACGAAAAACATTGCAGTCGTTAGTAGCATGTGAAAAAGAATTATGGTATTTGCAATAAGCTCTCCTTTTTAATTCGTCGGGTGATGGCAGAGTATAATTAATTTTAAGATAACCGAATTTAAGTAATTCATTAAATATTCGGTCACATTTAGAAAAATCAAAAGTAAATTTTACCTCCTCACCCCGATTCTTCTGAATCGGTTTAAGGGAAGACAAGTGACTAGTTTATTCTGCGCTGGCCATAAAACTTCGGCAGTGTAGCAATCTTTAGACTCATCGTCGGAACTATCAGAATTTATCTCGGCAATATGTACGCCTGATCGATGAGTCTTATGAGGATCATAGGGTTTTTAAAGCGCGATTCTATCGAAACGGCCTTTTGCAATAGTTGATTCACATTAAAGAAATAATGATGCTCAAGTTTATCCTTGATTCCTCGACGTAAACCAGCGAGACATAGATCTGTTAGATCTCTGTCGGAGATCCTCAAATGGAAACATCGGTTTTTAATTTCTTTGAAACGTTTAAAGAAATCGGCCACAGACTCGCTACGTCCTTGTCGAACCGATGTAAGATGTGACAACCTAGTTTCTTGGACTCCGTCATAAAAGTGATTATGAAATTTTTCTTCTAATTCGGCCCAAGACCCTACGGTGCACTCTGGTAGTGACAAAAACCAGGCGAAAGCTGTACCAGTAAGAGATAAAGGAAAATGTCGTATATTCATAAAGTCTAAAGTACTGGCTTCGCCCATTTGTGCGAGAAACATACTGACATGCTCCATAGTTGTTTTACTACCGTCACCACTAAACTTATAAAAATCCGGTACCCTCCATCCGTCAGGTGCTTTCATAAAATCGAAATATGAAGGGTATGGTTTAGAATAAGTGGTCCTGGTAGGCTTGAATTGGACCCCTAAACTAGTCTCAAGCGACCTAGTTATTTCTTCCTTAAACCGATTTATGGCTCGTCCAAAATCGGTGTTGGCGAGGTCGTTGGTACCACCATGTATGGGATTGTGGCTGGTGGTGACTTCGGCGGATTGGGTAACACTGTTCCCTGTCCTCCCGAAGTCCTGTTTTTCGATGTACCCTGGTCGGTCTGCATGGTCCGACTAGTGCCATGATGAACATGATTGGTAGTTGTCGAGTAGGTACCGGCTTCACCGCCCCTGGTCACAGCAGACCCTAGTTGTCCGAAATTAACGTGTGAAGTATGTCCCCTAAAAGAATTAAAAGGCATACTGAACTGTGGTTGCCCAGTTGGGACTTCGGGTTCGACAGTTTTACCTTCTAACTTATCATGCGGTCGCTAAGCAATTTAAATGAATGCTGAATAGTATTGGTAAGAGTTTTCGAAGAATCAACCAGCATTGCGGAATAATCAGCATGGGTAGGGTAAAGATCTTCAGGTACCTTAGTTTTTACCTTGTCAGTAGCGTCTTCACCGTTCGTATTCGTCGTAGTAGGGACGATCTCGCTGAAGTCCGGCTCCTTGTCCTGAGTGATCCTGCCGCGCCGATCCTTCGAGCAGCTTTCCAGGAAAGCCTTCAATACGGCGTCGAGCTTGGCCTGCACTTGTTGCTTCAACTCGTCTGGGAGCTCGTCAATGCCCGCGGGACGGACGATGTTGTCCTTATCGGTAGCACCGTCTTTGCCGCCCATGTTGGTAGTAGATGAGATTTCAATCGTCCCCAGCGGAGTCGCCAAAAAGTGTGTTGACATCGGAAGTGATCCGAATCACACACCAGCAGAGCTAGAACACCCGGAGAGGAGGTTGCAGATCAACCTGAGACAGCAGGCACCCTGGCTAAATCGACGAAAACCTATCTAGAGACCGGTTTTTGATGTCCTGTGTTGATAACTCTAGAACTCCTCCCGGGAAGACCCGTCAGGGAGAAGCACGTAGAGGTTGCTCTAGGACCAGCAAGGCCGCCTAGAACGCCGTCGAGTCTCACCGGAGACGCGCCGAACAGCAAGGTAGAGGGGAAAAGGAGTAAAAAGGGATAGTAGATTGATTTTGATCGATTAGGGTTGGATGCCTCAATCGGCCATGATCCTCTCATATATATAGAGGGGGTTGGTCTTATCCCAATAGGAAACATCTTCAGATACGATCTCCAAGTTTCCTATCCGGACTCTATCAATATATAGAATCCAATCCGGACGTGACAAGGTAACCGTGATCTCACCGATCCTTAGATCGATTAGATCGGTTTAATGAGCTTTATCAACCCATACTGATTAACGAATCGTCTTCATAAAAGAAGAACCCACGTATTTCATCCGGACTCAACATTCATCACAACCATAAGGCTTCCGACTAGGTCCACCTCGTCGGACGTAACATGAGTGATCGGAGCCCCAAAATAATCAGGCACACTTAGCTTAGAACACCCGATCTCTCAAAAAGACAAATTCGACTCTAATATTATAAGCCGAATATTTCTTCTAAATTCATTTTACCTGTGACACTTTTGAGTGTCAACAAGATTAAACAAGAATGGCTGCACATGTCAAGAGTCTCTGGGCCCCCACGATTCAGCAAGAGAACACCAAGTTTTTTTGCCGGCAAAATTTTTTCTCAAATCTGATTGGACGATATGAACTGCCTCGGATGCTGATGCTCTAAAGTGCTGCCTCAAGTCAGGCGATGGGCGATGGTTGAGAAGACCACTCCAAGTTACTTAACAGAAATTCCTGGACGGTCACCAGCTGAGCAAGGAAACTGTGTGTGTCCTAGATAGGATATGATAAATGGTACAGTCTATGCATATCAATTATCATCAGAAGATTCGTCACTGCCACAGTTTAGCAGGGAATCAGGATAAAGGTGCATGCGTCCCTTGTTATATTGAAACATCAACATGATCATTAATACAAACATCATAGCTCATTTGTGTAGCCACAACAAGTGAATGGCAAGAACAAGGTCGCTGCATGCTACGGCGAATAGAACATACTAGTGCAATGTGCACGCCTTTGCACGCGTGGTAGGACTTAGATGGTATTCTGGAGTACATAAATCTGAGTTGATGAATAAATATTAAATTCATGAATGGAACTCCAAGGTTACTGCATAAGAGAGAATTATTAGTGATGCGCGCAGACTGTATGAGTCGATAAATATAATATTGCAAAGAA
Source organism: Coix lacryma-jobi var. lacryma-jobi (assembly GCA_009763385.1). Taxonomy (NCBI): domain Eukaryota; kingdom Viridiplantae; phylum Streptophyta; class Magnoliopsida; order Poales; family Poaceae; genus Coix; species Coix lacryma-jobi. The sequence continues at coordinate 170,417,464 of CM019825.1, forward strand.
ACATACATTAAATGACTGAATCTATGGATTAGAAAATAATAAAGAACAATAGGTAAATATATATATTGCATTATTGTATATAATGTTTAGCACCGAAAATGTTGAAGATATGAATAGGAAAGTAAAGGAAAAGGGCAGAAGCAACATAGCCACCTAAAGAGAAAGGAGTCTAGAAAGGCTCTTTGTTGGATGAAGCACTACGAAACACCATCACATGGCCATTGCTCTAAGAGATGGAAGACAAATTAGTGTTTGCGGCTTCCAATGCCTGTACTGGGTCATGTTAATATCAAAATGGTTGTGATTTGACATCTACGATGGTAGGCAAACATCATATGTTTCCAATGATGAAAACAAGGTTAACATGAGCAGAAATAAATGTAAAAAAAATGCATGAACTGAAATGTAAAGTAAAATGCCAAAAAAGGTTGTTACCAAAAGAACATATCATTTTGGAATAGTAAGGTGATAACTGAATTGGTAGAAAATACTGCTTCATCGCTACATGGCAAGCCAAAGAAATCAGTCTCTACTAACTGGACATGTATAATTTGGACTGTGGAGTAAACAGAAGGAATAGGACAAGAACTCACCAAGTAAGTCGGCTGCATGCCTACATCGGTGTTGTATGTATCCAAGCTGAAAAAGTAAACCCAAACAAGAGGTTTAGTGCAATACAAAGTAAACATATCTAGAAGTAGGTATAGGAAGTAATCTGCATGGAAGCCTAAAAAAGCAGTTGTACGCATACATAATCGAGTGCAAAGCAGAATAGCATAGATGAATTAATGAGAAGGTAAAAAGAGCGTCGAAGGCCAAGAGAGAAACCATCTCATGGTACTGCCCAGAGCACAACAACATTCATCTCAAACTACACACAAATCTGAACCTTGATATAGCAATAACACAAATAGTCCTTGCAATACTAAAAAATTGTCCTTGTATTCTTTGAAAATGCAAAATTATTCACTATATTGGGGGCATATGCTTTGCACTAACTACACACAATTTTGCTAGTTCTTGACGTCATTGTTTTACTAAATAATATAAAACCATATAGAAACTATGGTAATGATCTCAACAAATCAATCACCAATAAAGATGATTTCATTGTTTTTACCTTTTTTTCTAGACACACATAGGTGTACAACTGAATGTCCAAGCATCACATATAGAAGGATGTCCTCCTAACCTGAAAACCTCAGACGAGCACAACAGAGCAGAGAAGAAAAATGATTAGCAACCTAGTTCTTTTTAACATTACTGTAAGGCAGCAGGGGAGTAGATATGTACAAGAACAAAGACACAAGCAGAACAGGAGGACGACAACAGGGCCACTGCAGAAGGGCAACTGCTAGCAAAAGTGATAATTTATCTACCATTCAGGCAAGGAGAAGCAACCTGCTCACAATAGGTAGCACAAGAAACAATGACACAAATATTAGTAAAACAGTAAAGAGTGATTCGCTGATCATAAAGAATGAGTATAACATAAAAGCTTTTTTTTTTTGTACACATGTGGCTATCTTTAATCAGCATTGTGGAAATAAATCATCAAGATGTTAGTCACTCATATTCTATAGTAGACAGTTTATTGATGAAGTCAAATTGTTAAAATAAAATCAACCGGACTTACGAAATTATGGATGTGACATCCTGCAAAAAAAAATAGAGAGATGAAACAATAAAAAATACATCTGACATTATTCTTATCAGTCAAATGGCATTGTGTGAGTAGTGGGTACCAACCTTGCTCTCTGAGTTTGTGGTAGCCTGGCAAAGGGATATTTTGAACTCGAAGTCTTTTCTATAGTAGACAGTTTATTAACGAAGTCAAAATTGTTTAAAATAAAATCAACAGGAATACGAAATTGTGGATGGGACATCCTGCAAAAAAAATAGAAGTGGAAACAATAAAAATACATCTGACATTATTCTTATCAGTCAAATGGCATTGTGTGTGAGTAGTGGGTACCAACCTTGCTCTCTGAGTTTGTGGTAGCCTGCAAAGGGATATTTTGAACTCGAAGTCTTTATGGCAAGCAACATGGTTTCTTGTGGTGCAATAGACTTTAGTTAGAGATGCCTGAAAAACGAAAACTATTATATATGATAATAGGAGGGGGGCAACAGAGAAGCTGGAATAAATTTTATATAGTAGAACATCATGGGGAGGTGAAGCAGGATAGCTATGTGTTTTAAGCATCTTTAATAGTTGACCTCTGTAATTCAGATATTATGGATGCACACAGGGGTAGGTGGAACATCAACACTTATTTGAGTGTCACTATGAAAGGTGTAGACATCTTCAATATGGCCCATATTTAGTATTAGTTTTTTTATACACAAAGCAGGAGGAGAATCCTAAATTGTGATAGTAAGTTTATCTGTAAAAGAATCGTCAAGTAATCCAACTCAGAATGCAATCCAGGTGACAGCTAAGGTGGATAGTGTCACGCCTAGCTTTTGGGAGTGTGTAATTTATGGCAGCAGAAATTAACGTGTTGTATTTGAGATAAAAGCATGCATACAACTAAGGTTGGAGGTACCTACAACTTCATTAAACAATCCTGGTGAAAATGGCCATTAAATTGGTAGGAAACTGAATAAATACGGCTTAGTTGTTTTTAACCAAAGTCTGGAAAATTCCTGAAGCAGATGAACGTCAATTCAACATGAGGATACTTTTGAACATTAGGAAAATTACAGTTGTGCGAGCACGCTGAATACATATTTTTTAACATATAGTTGCTACAATTTGTCTTAGATGTTTTAGAGCAAATGTAAAAGGCAAGTGAAGTCAAAATAAGCAAGAAAAAGATGGACATAATATTCATAAGTATATATATATGTGTGTACCTGTACTAATACAAATGTAGCCAATTTAATTGTGTAGGTGGAGATAGGAAAATCACTTTAGCTGTGCCAAAGGTAATGAGCGGCGCATAAGAATACAGAGTACACAGATTGAAATTTTGATCCTTCCGTTCCTAAAAAAATCACCCTAAAAATATTAGTTCTTATCGCAACCTGTATGTGGTTACTGAAACCCAGTAAAGTTTTGTTCATACACCATCAAAAGTATTACTTGTTAAGCAGACATACTTTTAAAATCAGTCAGTCAAAATAGCAATCGTATGTGTACGGTTAGCCATGGCCATTACGCTATATTAAGCCAACAAAGGTTAGAAATTTGAGAACCTTGAAAGTGAAAATAGAATGTGAACATTTCGACTCATGTCGAAGAGGGTTTACTGTAACATTTCTCTAAATTTATGGGAGGTAGAAGAAAGTAGATGGAAGAGGGGTAAACCTTCTTAACCAAATCACTAAAGTCTCACAAAGTCACCCCCCCCCCCTATTACCTGTTTTCTTTTATCCCATAGAATTTGCAACCTGAAAGGAAGATGTGTAGATAAAATCGGTTATACTGATGGATGAAAACAAAGTAGTTTAATCCAACCAATGTTACCTGACACCATGAGTTTTCAGCTGAACAACTAACCTGATGAGCATGAAGTTTAACTAAACAGGAAATGCCAATGATAGGCAAAAACTAATTAGCGAATGTAGCAATCAAAATAGACAGTGGATTGTGGTAAAATGGTCTGACACCATGTTTGTTAGGTCAACAGTTAACTAGAGCAACAAAAAAATCTCCAGTAATAGGCAGAGAAGTAAGAATGTAGGTACCATAATAGACAATGGAGTGGTGCAAACAAGATCAATGGATGAAGCAATTAACATAACAGAATTCCCAACTCCATAACAGATCAGGGCACCTCCTTTATGGCTCCTTTTTTCAGGTTTGAGACTAAATTAGGAAATCAATACTCCAAACATAATCTCGGACAAAATCATTTTCTTAGCGAACATGTTGACTAAGCCAGCACAATTATTGAAAATATCTCCAATATTAGGTACATCTAATAAGAGAATATAGTATAAAAAAATTGGAACTATAAAACATACTTAAAATAAGAACTTACTCATTCAACAATATGGAGAAATTTGCTTTAGGAGGATGATCTTGCCAAAGTAGACCTAGGCATAGACAAAAAGAGAAAAGGTTGGGTGACAACAATTCTTTGAAATAAGAAGTGATGCAAAATAGTAATATCGATGATGGCTTAGTATCTTATTCTTGAGTACTTTGTTATCAGTCCGTTACGTAAAAAAGGGAAATGGTTAAGTAAGAGTTTTTAGTTGACGCGACAATATCAATGTTTCTTTGTGCAAAGTAAATATATATGCATGTGTCAACTAAAAACACACTGATCTTAGATTAAACAAACAAGAAGCCAATACGGCGAATATGCATGTGTAAAGAATATAATCAAATAGTAATCCAATATGGTTGGTCAGTAAGACCTGACAAACTGCCTAGTCCTGTTGTCTATGTTCTGGACCTCCTCAAAGAGCCGTAACACCTTAAGGCAACGGCCATAAAATACATGAAGTCAAATTTTGACAGAGCAAAAAACTGACAACATTAATTTTAGGGGCAATTTGCTACAGGACATGTAAAGTGAAAAACATTTGCTGGTGGACACTCCGTACAATTTTTTTACACTACGAAAACTGTACGGAGTGTCCACCAGCAAATGGTCTCCACTTTACATGTCCTGTAGACAATTTTCCTTAATTTTATCCCAAAACTAATATCAGAAATAAAATATTTAATTATCCCAAATTAATATCAGAAATAAAATATTTAGGCTAATTTAGAATGGACAACGAATAATAAATCAAAAATCGATGTGCCTACATGGCCATATAGTCTTCGATTAGGACGTCACCGAGGAAGAGGCATCCAGTAGAGACGACGCGATAATGCGGAAGGTACTAGGAGTAGAGTCGTAGCCAAACCGGCGCACATGCAGCTAGGGTTTCCTGTAGCACATGAGCACACATGGAGTAGAAAGGAGGGCACACATGCGTGGCACCATGGCCGCTGACAAGCACCGCCGGCCCACAAGCGGCGCCGTGCCACAGGCAGGCTTGCTGTCGGGCGCCGCCAGAGGCTCGCACGATGAGGCAGATGGAAAGGGCGCCATGGGTGGTCGTCGTGTGCTGGTTGGGGGAGAGAGGGTCGAGATAGAGAGAGAGGAGAGTAGGGAGTAGAGCAAGTGGGAGAAGGGAGAGCGCCAGGGTAGGGGCGTGAGCTGCAGCGCCGCGCCGCGGGAGGAGCGTCGGGATTCGGGAGGACGTGGAAGAGGCCCGTGCCTTTTTTTGTCTAGGAAGAAGGTGGAATGGAACGAGAACATGATGCCGCATATATATACATGGGACTGGTTTTGGAGCAGAAGCCGCACAACTCTGTGAGAAGCAAGGAGAAGCCGGCGAAAGAGAACACAGAGGAGAAGAATCCGCTTCCGCCGAATCACTCCAGACGATCTAGCCGCACAATGTAAAATCCAACGGCCGAAAATATTCAGGTGACGTGGCCAGGCTGGCTGTGCAGGAGTCCCCTCGCAAATATAGGGTTAAATGCCGCACACACAAAGAGATCAATCATCGAGGCAGACGAAGAGAGTTATTGGTAGATCTGGTAAATCCTTTGCATTGACATCAAAACAGAGAGTATGCACTACGCAAGTGGCAAGACGTACCTGGTGGAATTCTAGGGCACGGGCCTCAGTATCAGTGGCGGATTTTGCATCGCAGTCAACTTCATACGCTGCTCCAGGACACCAAGTTGGGCGCCGCCTAGGCGCGTAGTCGCAAAGACGCTCGGGCCGTCCTCGCAGAGGTCTCCTCATCGCACCGCCATCGAAGCATGAGGCGAAGCCAGCCCGCCCTACCAATCACGTCGTGCTGTGTGGCACTACGATCTACGCGCATCCGCCGCCGGTTGTTTCTTTGAGAGGAAGAGAGAGATGCTTGCGTGACACGGTGAAGAGCGCCGCAGGAGAGTCGATTGGGGGAGAGGAGGCATCTCCTAACCTCCTGGCCGTCATGGTTGGCCGGCTAGCCGTCACCCTAGCCCCTGTGTCAGTTGACTCTTTCATCTGGACCCCACCTTGGTAGAGAAGCGCAAAACGACAGAGTGCACCATGTTCATGTGTTTGCCACGCACTCGCCCATGCGGCGGTAGATCCATGCTCGGTGCCCGCTCAACCCTGCAGCGCTGATAGTCGGTGACTGCAGCCCGTGTGGCGTGGCAGTGCCGCGGCCTTGCTACAGGGGCGGGCGGCGTTGCGACGATGATGGAGGGCCTGGGAGCCGCGCAGGGCAGGAGTTGGGTGGTGGCGGGATGGGACAGGGAGGGGAGAGGAGTCACAGTCACGAGGGAAGAGGAAAAGTCGCACATGGGAAGAGAAAGAGTTACACGCGGTTTTGGTTTCTTGTGAATTTTGCGCGTGGGTGGGTCGATGAAGCATGGGGAGATCGTGTAGGGAAGAATTAGGTCCAATTAAAATGTTGGTCTGTTGGATATGTGTGAGTAAGAGAAAGTGGTGGATATATTGAATCTCTGGACCTTTTATTTGACAGTTAGTTAGCTTTGCGTATATTTTTTGGGTGCACTTAGGAGAGGTAATGACTCTGGTGTACAGTTTGTTGTGGGCTTTAGGGAATTTTTGGTGTATTATATGTGGTAGAGATAGAGATTTTTTGGTTTTATATGTGGTAGAGAAGAGATAGAAATTTGCTCCTCATTTTTATGAGATTCTTTGTTTGAGGCACACAAAATCAATCTAACATTGTCGTGGCTCTGCTATGCGTGAGTATTTATGATTTTGAAGCATTTAATTTTGATGTTGTTAGGGACTCCTGTTTGGTACAATATCCTGATACCCAAGTACTTTTTTATATTTAACCCTCCAAATTTATTTTCCCATGAAAAGTAGACCCTCCCTTCTCGTCTCTCTGTCTCTCTCCCCTCAATCATCAGTTCCAGCATGCACATGGCACCTACATCGGTGATGATGTGGGCAAAACTTGAGCCATTATTGCCCAGCCCATCGGGTGAGGAGGCATGCACCATGGGCAGTAGCAATGCAACTCGAGGAGCTACTTGACCTTCTGTAGCAGGAGAGAAGGGAGGAAGGAGCACATGAAAGAGAGGAAGTACAAGGGAGAATCTATTTTTATATGAAAAAATAAATGTGAGGGATTATAAAGGTAATATATACTTGCCATGTTGCCATGCCATGTTAGCGAGGAAGTACCAGCAATGCATCACTTAATAGTTTAGGAACCAAAATATATTTTCAAAGTTCTTGGACCTATATGACACACCCTTAGTTTCAAGGGTTGTCGGTGCATTTAACTCTTGTACAAAACCAATTTGCTCCCGTATACATCAGTTCGGTTTCTACCGCATTGGGTCTGTAATACTATTACAAGAATGAACCTACCATCAGCTGAGAAGACTTTGTAATGCCTATCAGAAATACTGACTAGGGAAGAGGCCTCCATCCAAAGCGCTAGCAGGCTAACCCAAGAATAGCAGCCCTGCATAGCTGTGTGATGGGCCCAGTAGCCCATGTAACTCTTTAAGAGAGAGATCGTGAGGGGAGAAAAACCTTACTTGTATTCGGCTAAGGCACCAATCGAACAGAGCCAACAGCGGCGGCACCGGGGAGACGCTTTAGCGACTCCAATGAACGCGAGTTCACCCATACTATCAGCTATCGTAGATACTCTCTCGGACATTTAGCTTCGGAGTGAGCGATTCTGGCACCACACTAGTATCTTACACAAAGACAGATGGCCATGGCATCATTGGAGGAGCAGTTTGGCCAGATTCTGCCTTGGCGGGCGAGGCGAGAACACTTGGGGGATCATGGATTTGCGGAGCTCGATGAAAGAAATGCAGGCTTTGCGACATCAATCACACAGGAAGCCCCTCATCGATAGTCGAGTCGACAAATTGGAGCACGCAGTGGTGACCTTGGCGAACGCTTCAAGCAGGCGATCAGTACACTCGTTCCTAGAGTGGAGCCATCGGAATCGACCGAAGTTGTACCGGAGGGCATCGTCATTATCGCCCAAGCCGTGCGGGAGGACATCTTCGTTGTCGCCAGCACCAAGGTGTCGGGTGAAGGACCGAGAACGCTCAAAAAGCGACCAGAGGGGGTGAGTTGGGAGCCTAAAAATTTTGTTCGAAACTTTGGCCTTTATCCCACAAAACAACCCTAAAAGCTTCGAGTGCAAAACGTGATGCCCACGACCCTTGGAAGAGGGTGGATGATCCCTAGGATCACAGCGAGGCACCACCAAACGAGAAGAGTCAAAACCCAAAACTCCAGCTCAAGTTCAACTCCAAAAACCAACTCCCGAACATAGATGAACGGCTACGTCGGGAAATCTCCAAATACCGATGCTAACGAGTAGCAAAGATACCTAGAGAGGTTCCATGGTGAACTCTAGGGCCAAACGAGAAGTCCGAAAACCAAGCGGGAAAACCGGGAGAGCAAACGCACTAAAACGCAAGCTTCAGTCAAGTCTAGACTGTCCGGACTCTCAGTCTCGGACTGTCTGCACCAGGGGCGACTGTCCGCGGTCCCCTGGCGGACTGTCCGCCGGCCAAAAACAAGAAACAACACAGCTGCTGAAAATCCCCTGAACGTTCCCGGACTGTCCGCGAATCCCAACGGCAGACTGTCCGCCGGTCAAAACTAAGCACTGTGCACCGTGACGAATAGCCACTGCTCGGCTGAGCCCCGATGCCCGGACTGTCCACGCCCCAATCGGCGGATTGTCCGTGGCTGTGCAGAGAGGGCGTTTTCGGTCGCCCTTCTCCCAAATCTCTCCAATCTGAACCAAAACAAAATCCCTTGATCCCAAACTTGGAGCAAATGATCACAAGATAGTTAGGAGAATATCCCCAAGAAATCATCCGCTCAAATCGACTCAATCAACGGAAATCGAAAACAGAAGGTGTAGGAACAAAAAAGTTGCCACGAAACTTGAATCGACCCGATCTACTTGTTCGTGAGGGTAGAGTTAAATTCCTTCGGTGGAAATGTTCTCCTCACATCAAAGAACAAGTTAATTCATGTGGATTCAAAAAAGACACAGCGAGGAGGGAGATCGAGTGACGGGAAAATTTGAAGAAAAGAAGAACGCGAAGAACAAGTTCAAAAACGCGAATCACAATCACGATGCCAGCCGAAATTCATCCCCATGAGGAGAACGGGAATCCGGTCCTGTTTCCGCAAAATCCAAATACACAGAGGTATTGTTCACCGTCTCTGCGGATCTCAGTAGCTACAGCAGGGAATGGGAAGCAGGAAACCCTAGAATGAAAATAGCAATGACTGAGATAGTTTGAAGGGAGGGCTGCCTCTCCTAATATAGCCTAATACATTATTCCCATTCTACCCATACAGCTAATGAGCGAGCAGGCTAACCCTAAGGGTATTCCTGACTAACTCGAGTTGATGTTGATCTGACGCCACGCCGCCCACATCGGGTAGCCTCGCCTCAACGCGACCTCATCGGATGCCGCCACATGCCACCAAGCGCTGCTCGTCCTTTACACGGACCTCCCCCCGGTTTGAGGCCGAAACCGGAACCTGGGCCATCCCCTGATTTTGAGGCCGAAACCGGGAAACCTGTTCCATCGCCTGAGTTTTGTGGCCCAACTCAGAACCCGCCAGCGCCCAGGTTTTGAGGCCCAAACCAGGAAAACCGTCCTCAGCCTGAGTTTTTGGCCCAAACTCAGAAACCGGCCGCACCCAGGTTTTGAGGCCCAAACCTGGAAACCGTCCACTCATGGTTTTTCTGTGGCTCAACCTTCAAACCGACGCCGTAGAGGGGATGCACCACCCGTGCACCCCGTCCACACGTAAGTCTTCACTTGTCGCTGCCCAGGCTGTCAACCACCACGGCCGATCCACATGCCACCGGTCCGTCAGTCCAAGCCTCACGGGCCCTTCACCGCTCTGGGTCCATCGGCACAGCACGTCTCTACTTGACCTTCACCTTACCTTTGATCACCGTATCCGAGCTCGACACCTGCACAATACTAGCCAAAGAACATGCTCATCATCCCAGTTGACAATCACTCTTCATCTCAAGATCCGGCATACACCCATGTATCCGCATCGGGCTCCGCCCATCCCGCCCATCGGGCCCCAAAAGGGGAGGCATCTGGGTCAATTGACCGCGATAAGGAAAAAACAACACCAGTGCCGGATTCGGGGTAGTCTATACCATTGCCCCGGACCATGCCCCGGTCACAGAGGTGCGAAAATTCTCAACAATTTCACCGCTCTGCATTCTGAATTATTGGTTTGCTTACCTGTGGCAAGATCTGAATCTAAACGCAACCATGCCCCCTTCAATTTTCCCCAATTTAATGGTAGTAATCCTAAATTGGGATCCGTAGTTGTGAAAACTTTTTTGATGTCTCTTTTGTTGTTTATGTTGTCCCTGACAATTTGTGGGTCAAAATAGCCATCATGAACTTTTTAGGATCTGCCGCCCTTATGGGTTCAAACTATGCCTGATTTGCTTGCAATTTGACATGGAAGGAATTAGGGAATGCTATCTGTAGCAAGTTTAATCAAGACGAGCACACAATCACCTCCTTTGTAGGTTCTTTCATCTTAAAAAACAACCACTATCGTTGATTACATCGAGAATTTCAGTGACATCATTCACCAACTTCTCATACATGACCCACACCTGATTCATCTATCATCACCAACCATTTCATTGATGGGTTATGCGATGATATTAGAGTTGTTGTTCTGTTCAATGTCCACCAACCTTGATACTGCTAGTTCTATTGCCATTTTGTAGGAAGAGTTTTGGCTGGTCCATCCAAGAGAGAATTTCATCGTGTGGAGTCTAGTTCTTATCAGAAAAGAAGCTTTGGAGATTCAGTTCATACTCCTTTGACGACTACTCTTGCTTATGTCAAGACCTCTTCATCGAGTAGAGCTAATACACGCCCACCAGAGGCTTTCACTCCAAGACACTAAGTTGATGCAGTTGCTAAGCTCAAGGTATTCCGTGGATCATAGGGTCTCTGTTTCAAATGTGGGAAAATGGAGCCTTAGCCATAAGTGCCCAAAATCTATCTCTCTTAATGCAGTGGAAGAAATATGGAAATTATTCGAAGATTCTTTAGGCAATTTGGTTGACAGCTCTAATGTTGAATCTGACTCAGGAGATGATCTTAAGACTATCTCAGTCCAGCAGTAAAGGGGACAGAATCAGTAAAACAATTAGGCTTTTGGGCTACATTCAGTCACGCAAGGCTATATGTTAGTGGATTCAGGCAGTACCAATTCTTTCATCAGTGAACATTGCAGATTCTATAATTGACAAAATTGCCTTAATGCATCCAATTCAGGTTAGAGTGGTCAATGGCAATATTATACACTGTACTAATCAGTTAAGGGACCAAGTAGGGGTATCAATGGCCACACCTTTGTATCCACCTTCAAGGTAATTCATCTGAGCAGTTATGATAGTACTCGTGGATTGGCTACAACAACACAATCCTATGCAAGATCATTAGCAAGATAAGTGGCTTCAATCTTCTCTGAATAATACTTTGATCACTCTAAAGGGTATTAGTTCAACAGCTACTTTGGGGTCACCAATTTCTTCAGCTCCGCTGCAAGCTCTTTGTAAACAAGACTCAGTCATCTATCAAGTACAAGTTAATCCAGTGTCTGAACATTCTCTGCCTACACAACAGCTACCTGTTCCCATTCACGCACTTGTCAATGAGTTTGTAATTCTTTGAGCCTATTACTGGATTACCTCCTAGCAGACCTGGATATCATGTCAAATCCCTGATTTCTAGAGCCCAAACCATTCAAATTAAGGCCCCTACAAGTATAATCCAACTCAAAAAACTGAAATTACAACAGATCAAAGAATTGTTGCAGAAAGATCTCATTCAATTCAGCACAAGCCCTTCTTTCTTCTCCTGCACTCCTAGTCAAGAAGAAGACTGAAGACTGGAGACTCTATGTTGATTTTAGAAGACTCAATGCCTTCAAAGTCAAAAACAAATTTCCCCTACCAGTTATTGATGATATCCTTAATGAGTTGGGCAATGCTAGTTGGTTCACATCCTTGGACCTTAGCTCTGGTTTTCACCAAATTAGACTAGCACCTAGAGAGGAATATAAAACTGCATTTCAAACACAAAATGGTCATTATGAGTACAAAGTTATGCCTTATGGTGTGATCTGCTACCTTCCAATCAGTGATGAATTATATTCTGGAACCATTTCTCAGGAAATTTGTAGTTGTGTTATAGATGACATACTCATCTACAATTCCAGTTGGCCTAATCATCTTGGTCACATCAAATGTGTATTTGAAGCTCTTAGGCAACATAAATTCCAAGTAAAACTCAAGAAATGCCATTTTGCTTTGCAAGAACTGAGATACCTTGGTCATGTAGTCAGTGCCTCTAGAGTAGCTATAGACCCTGAGATGGTTGCCATTTATTAAAAATTGGCCTATTCCAACCACTATTAGAGACTTGAGAAGCTTCTGGGGTATGGCAGGTTATTATAGGAAGTTTGTCCAACATTTTGGTCTTCATAGCAAGCCACTAACCAACCTACTCAAAATAGGAGTGCATTCATCTGGACCTCTAACACAACTTTCTTTTGATACCCTCAAACAAGCATTAGTCTCTGCCCCTGTCCTGGCTCTCCGAATTTCTCCAAGCGTTTGTGGTGGAAACTGATGCTTCTGACAAAGGGTGGGGGCAGTTTTGTAGCAAGAAGGTTGTTGGCGGTCCTTAACTCATACTTTATAACCGCCAAGACTCGCATAAAATCAAAATCAAACATAGAATAGGGATTACAACTAACTATTTCCACAAGTTTTGGTGTTTGGTCAATTGCAGGAGGGCATTCAGTAAACGACTACAAACGGGTTCCAACACATACAACATATGGCATGCAAATGCACCCGATATGAGCCCAAAGGGAATAGGCCCAATACCCAGCACTTCTGGCCTATCCAAATGAGAGAAATAGAGCTCAAAGCCCATCACAACAACAACTGGACCTGGAAACCTCAATAGACATGGCCCACATCGACCCCAAGACCACCAGAGAAAGGCGGTGGCGAGGCGGGCCAGTAGGGGTGCGCCCGCACCCCTGGTGCGGCCGCACCACCAGTGGCGCCAATCATGTTCAAATTTGAACAGGAGCCTACCGCCGCCTATCTAACATCGGTTATCGAGGTGTCCAAGTGCAATGAACCTCGAAATGTCAGTTTGGAGGCTGGTTTGCACTTTACATGTGGAGAGAAGAGGCTCTCCCCCCCTCCAAGACACTCCACCTATAAAAGGAGGCCTCCACCCTCCTCACAAGGAATCCAAGTACTCATTGATCATATCTCAAGAGGGATCCAAGGAAGAAGGAGTAGTGCCTCATATATCTTAGCTGTAGTAGCTAACTAGAATAGGGAGCGAGTGAGATCTGAGCGGGGAAGAAGTACGGAGTTGTCGGCTACCTCCACGAGTGTACTCGGCGCACTTGTACACTTAGCGGGAGGAACACTGGAATCACTGGTATAATCTTGTTTGTACCTCTATGATCTTTCATACCACATAAGTATAAGAGTTCATGTTCATCTTGGTTCTAAGTTCTTATCGTGTTAAGCTTTCGCTAACTTAGTCTGCGGGACCAATCGTTCACCCTTGGGTGGGTGCTCTAGTAAGAGGGCGCAAGTCCTGATCGCTGCTAGAGTAGTGGCCCTTAGCGTAAACACAGTGTTCAGGCTAAGTGGTTACAAGTGGTAGCCTGGGTCGCCACGGTTGAGGATGTAGGCGGCAGGTAGTGACAGCCTTGTCCGTCCTTCATAATCCACTCACGTTCGGGATTCCAGGTAGAGCTATATCAGCATAGACTGGGAAACCAGTGTCCACCCGTTGAATGAAGCAAGCTACGTTAGTTGAGTTTGAGCACCTAAGGACTCGCTAGAGAAACCTTGCTACCCTTTTTACCCTTCTCCTTGTCTTATCTGGGAGGACTAGACCAAGAGACTATAGCACATCGTTCCCTGTGGAAAATACGATACCTGAATACTTCTGAGTGAAGTGCTACAGCGTTACTTCCGTGCGCGCTGCGGACCTTTTCTGCTTACGCTAAGAAATACCAACAAGCAATTCTGGCACCGTTGCCGGGGAACGGTTGTCGTCCTTAGTCTCTGAACCTAGTTCACTCATGTCTTTGTTTTTACGTTTCTTTCCTTTTCTACCTTACCTGTGGAGCCATCTACAATCCAAAACCTTTTCGCTCCGAGGGGCGAGTTCTTTGAGCCACCACAATCGTCAAAGCCAATCACAGCTTCTGGATATGAACTCTGCCCTGGCTTTATAGCCATGGTTCGTGAACAACCCTTCTCGGGGTGCGATCATGAAAACCCCTACCCTCATTTATGGGAGTTTGAGTTACTCTGTGCATACCTCACAATTGCAGGCATGTCACAAGAAACATTGCATTGGAAGTTGTTTCCGTTCTCTCCTTCTGTGAGGGCAAAACAATGGTACAAAAATAATGTAGGAAAAGTTAATGGAGATTGGAAACAACTAAGGAACAAAATCTGTCTAGCATTCTTTCCCATATCTCGTACTGCAAACCTACGACAAGAGATACTCAACTTCCAACAAAGAGACAAGAAAATGCTAGGTGCAGCCTGGGAAAGATTTCTATTTCTTTCACGATTAGGTCCAGACTTGTCTCTACCCAACCATGTGTTGTTACAAGACTTTTGGTTGGGCTGAACAAGGAGTCTGCCCTACAGCTGGACATTTCCGCTGGAGGATTGTTCATGTGCAAAACCCCAGGAGAAGGAGAAGCTCTGCTAGACCTTATTCTAGAGAAACACCACCTCCTGATTCCCTCCAAGTGAAAGACAAACCCAAGCATGAGGTCTTTCGGTTAAAACCGAACCTGAGATTCAAGCTCAGAGACCCTCAGCGCTAACGGAACCTCTGAAGGAAGTTTTCTTGCCTTCAGATTTTCCTTTCTTCGAGGAAGAACGCCTTGACAATTACGTATACTCGAAGCAGTCATGCCAAAAGAAGCCTCCAGTTCTTGCCACTCCTTTTGAACCTCCTGAAGAAATCCTTCGTACAGAGGAGTTGCCTTTCATTATAAGTAGTGATTGGGTGGAACAAGCGGAACTCTCTTGTGAAGAAATTCAGATTAGTCCATCTTGTTCATTCATCCACGCTAGAATAGGCAGAGACTGGATGAAGGAGCTTTACAATCCTATTGTTGGGGTGAACATCATGTCCGCATCTTTTGCGAACACATTCGTTCACGAGCCTTTCGCCTCAATAAACAAGCTCCTAAGGCTAGATTCAAAGTCAAGCGTGAACAGTTTAGGCATCCTTCACAGCATACAACTCAAGTATGACAATATGAAGTTGATACTAGACTTTCATGTCTTTGACATTCAAGACATTGATGTCTTGATCGGGCTTCCCCTACAAAAACGTTTGAAGAAACTTCAAAAACTGGGGAATTTGCTGTCAATATAGAGAGGAAAACTTTTCCATACCAAACGTTCAAGCCAAAAATTCTATGGCTGAACCCCTCTCCTTTGCAAAAGAGCCTGAAACGGTTATGTTGGTGCAACCTTTCGAGACCCCTGGGTTTCCTTGGCAGAAAATGTTGAACATCTCATCCCAGTAGAGGTCGATTTAGGAGAAACTCCTGATCTTCCTAAAGAGGAAGCACCGACATGTTTCTTTGAATTTGAGGGGAACCTTTCTTGTGATGCTGACTTTGGGAATACTTTCGAGCTTCCCAATTCAACATCATCCTTTACCTTAAATTTCCATGAGCATGGAAGCTATCTACTTCCTACCATGCCAAGTCCATGCTCGTTTAAGGAATTTCTCTCTTTGATCTGCAACTCCAACTTCATTTGCAAAATCTCCAAACCCCTTTTATTCTCCATTCTAGAATCCTTAAAAGGGTCATTGTAGATCGTTTTGTTTATCATAAATCTTGCAAATTTTGTGGTATCTGGTCCTGAGCTTTGCAGATTAGGTTGGTGTTGGAGGGAGGAAACCACCTCATAACATAAAAAGAATTTCCAAAGGTTTCGCAAGGTCAACCTTATGAACATAATCAAAGCACTACCGGGAGATACCCTGGATTATCAAATAAAAAAACAAAACACCATCGTCTTTTCAATAAAAGCAAGAACATGTTGTGTCGTTTGTATGCACCTTCGGGTATTCCTGTTCGTTGTTAAGACAAAGAAGATCGGAGCAAGATACAATGACAAGGAGCATAAGAGCTACACTGACAGTGACGGAACACTAAGTCCCTCAACATGCCACACTTGACTTTTATACAAAAGTCCAAGTGTGGGGGAGGATGTGAGAGAAGCTCAGGTTTCATCCATCCAAAAGGGAAAAGCTCGACCTTGCTAAAAAAGAGGGGAAATGGTGGAAAGAAGAGAAGGAGTTGGGTGGCGCCACATGGCCTTCACAAATGGCCATGCACCTTCCAAAAAAAGATGAAAGAAAAATATATATATAAGAAGAGAGTGAAAAAAGGATATCTAAAAAAACAAAGGGGAGAGAAATGAATGAAGAGTGAGAAAAAAAGAAGAGAGTGGAAGAGAAAGGAGAAGCAGAGAGGTTTCATTTCTTCATCACAAACATCCACCTGATTCCGCCCATGCATGCAAGTCTTGGTACACCTATCATCTCATACAAGCCTTGCATCGCCGCATTCCACTCCTACGAGCAAGACAAGTGCTCCTCTTCTAAATGGCCTTTGCTAGCACCGTCAAGGCCCACGGTTCTTACACACAATCCATGTGTGTGACTTAGCCTTGGCCCGAGTCAAACCTTCAAGCCACTACGGCAACTTCAAAAACTCAAATGTACAGATGCCGCCGGTAAACACACTCAGGTATGCAAAGGTAATAAATGTTCACCAACCCATTTACTCATGTTTGTCTTCATATCCGTTTAAATTCATGCTTCCTTATTTATGTCATATGCTCTGGTTGGGTGTATTTAATTAGTACACTCATAGATCTTTTAAATTAAGCATGGTGCTTAGGTTAAAATGACCTTCTTTAATAAAAGTTTAAACATGGTGTTTAATTTTGGTTAATGAACTTTGAGCTACTTTCATAAGCAATAGAAGTAATTCTTTTTGATGAGATAAAACCAAGGCTAGATTTGTGCTGCATGTTTTACCTTGTTTGAGTTGTTTTTAAAGATAAGAAGTTTGGTACACAGAAAAAAATATGAAACTCTCTCTCTCTCTTTTAAAAATAATGGCAACCTTTCTGATCCGTGTTCTCTTAAGCTTTATGTTTTCAATTTTCGTTAACCATGGTTATATTCTTTTCTTGATGTTGCCATCAAGAAAATAAGAAGATAATAAAAAAAAATCTAGGCTCCCCAGTGTTCCAGCTGGTAGAGCCCTGTTGTAATAATGGCAACCTTTTGATCCATATTTTCTTGAGCCTTATATTTTCAGTTTTCCTTAAGCATGGATATATTCTTTCTCAATGTTGCCATAAAAATAATAATAACTATAAAAATAATAATAATAATAATAATAAATAGTAAAAATAAATAAATCCAGGCTCCCTAGTGTTCCGGCTGGCAGAGCCGTTGTTGTATTTCTCTTTTTATTTTGTGCTAAATAAAAATAGGTACAAGAATAAAGTGTGGGGGAGATCTCTCAAGTTCAAAACCACACTTTCAAGATTTTCCCCCACATGTTGCACAAACATCGATCGCGTTGACATGCAGAAGGCCGGACAGGACCAATAGCTCAAGAGAGGTTCGGCTGAACTTACAATTCAGCCAAACCACCTTTGAATCTTCATCAATCCTTCATCTTCGAACGATGGTTTGTGCAACACTCTCACCAGCTTTCTAGTTCTTGAGTTTAAATATACATAAAACTTGACCACTAAAATTGAACTCAATGAACCAACACTACTTCCTGCTTCCTAGCAATAAACAAAGGAACCACACTTCATGTTAAAATTTGAAAAGTGACATGATCATAGCATCTTTTGAGATAGAATCTTGCATAAAGTTTGTTCCATATACATATACTTATACTTATGGGAAAATATCTTGATATGACAATCATGATGACTAAGATGTTGTGAAGTGTGATATAGTTCTGGCTTATGAATCCTACCGTTTCTATTTGAAGTACTTGGAGAATTTATTTTGAAAATGATATAAAACCATAGTATCGCATACTCCTCATTTGGTGAGAAATTCCTACCAAAGCCAAATTTGTTATCTCGCAAAAAGTTTTACGCTTTCTACATGCACTGCTGTTATTGTGTTGAGTTTGGTCAAGTCTTGTTGATCCTTGTTGAGAGATTTGTCATGCTCCCAAGATCAAGATCACGTACACTCCACATATACTTGCCGCTCCTACACTGGGAGTGCGCCAAAAACATGCCTCCATTTAGTTCCACTATAAAGCTCTACCCCTACACTAGGGGTAGACAAAAAAATGTTTTTACTCCATGATTTAGAAGTGATTTCTCTCTACATATATGTTTTAGAAGAGACATGGGCTATGCAAAAGTATATATAAAAAAGAAGAAGCGAGACACATGAAGGTCCCAAAGAAAAAAAAGAGAGAAGAAAATGGGCAAGTGCCCGCAGTAGAATTAGGGGGGTATATTCAATACCCATACAAAAAATGATGAGCACATGAAGGCTCATGCGTAGAAAAAAAGAAAGATAGCCATATCTCAAGGTAATAAGTTATAGAGAGATAGAATCATATCCACACAAGGAGTATTTTTCATATCATAGTCCATACACATGCACATCTTGATCTAGGAATATGACACTTCTCCCTTGGATCCTTGGTTTGACTTCACAATATATGCAATACAAGTATGCAATCATGTTTATCCCTACTTGAGCTCCACATAAAGCCTTTTAGAAGTAGGGACAACAAAAGAAGGCAAAAGCTTTGCTATGCCTTGGTGAGGAACCCCACACCAATGAGAGATTCGAGAACATCATTTGAGGAGTATAAAAGTGAACTATGCTTTTCTTGATAAAACCTTGAAAAAACTCCAAGTTGCTAAGATGTGAATCAGGGAAGACTGACTTTGCTTCGAGAGCTATTCCACTTTTCAACATCCTAAGGAAAACATGTTAGACAACGCCACATATCCCACCTGTGTAAGGAATGCTACGGAATAATCTTTATAATATTTGTATATCTCAGGAATGTTATGCTCGTGTTTACTTTTATCTCTAAAGCTTGACTCAAGGATGAGGAAAGGGTAGGTGTGGGAGTTTGTTGGCAGTCCTTAACTCATACTTTATAACCACCAAGACTCGCATAAACAAACATCTAACATAGAATAGGGATTACATCTAACTATTTCCACAAGTTTTGGTGTTTGGTCAATTGCAGGAGGGCCTTCACGTAGACGACTACAAACAGGCTCCAACACATAATATATGGCATGCAAATGCACCAGATATGAGCCCAAAGGGAATAGGCCCAATACCCAGCACTTCTGGCCCATCCAAATGGGAGAAAGAGAGCTCAAGAGCCCTCACAACAACAAATTGGACCTGGAAACCTCAATACACATGGCCCACATCAACTCCCAAGACCACCAGAGAAGACTGTGGCGAGGCGCGGGCCAGGGGTGCGCCCGCACCCCTGGTGTGGGCCGCACCACTAGTGGCACCAATCTTGTTCAAATTTGAACAAAGCCTACCACTGCCTATCTAACGTCGGTTATCGAGGTGTCCAAGTGCAATGAACCTCGAAAGGTCAGTTTGCACTTTCCATGTGGAGAGAGAAGAGGCTCTCCACCCCTCCAAGGCACTCCACCTATAAAAGGAGGCCTCCACCATCCTCACAAGGCATCCAAGAACTCATTGATCATATCTCAAGAGGGATCCATGGAACAAGGAGTAGTGCCTCATATATCTTAGCTCTAGTAGCTAAATAGGAGGGAGCGAGTGAGATTTGAGCGGGAGAAGTACCAGAGTTGTCGGCTACCTCCACGAGTGTACTCGACACGCTTGTACACTTAGCGGGAGGAACACCGGAATCACTGGTATAATCTTGTTTGTACCTCTATGATCTTGCATACTACTTAAGTGCAAGAGTTCATGTTCATCTTGGTTCTAAGTTCTTATCGTGTTTAAGCTTTGGATAACTTAGTCTGCGGGACCAATCGTTCACCCTTGGGTGGGTGCTCTAGTAAGAGGCACAAGTGCTGATCGCCGCTACAGTAGTGGCCCTTAGCGTAAACACTGTGTTCAGGCTAAGTGGTTACAGGTTGGTTGTCTGGGTCTCCACGGTTGAGGAGGTAGGCGGCAGGTGTTGACGGTAGATAACTCCTATTTAAGACCGTCAACTAGCCTCATAAATGACCCACAATGATCCAAAGAGTGTAGTTATAGGTTTGATTCTAATGAGTTCCAAGAGTTGTGTTGTTCTCACTTGTTTTGCAGAATATTCAATATTTCATCATAAGAAAGTATCTCAAGTGAAGAATCAGAGCACACCATTGTGACGAGCTCGACGAGACGATCGAAACGGACATATCACTTGCCATATTAGGAGCCCCAAAGCGAGAGTCCTCGATGAATACGACGAGGAAGACTCTGGAACCCTCTAGAAGCATTATCATACAAAGATCAGGGGTGTAACAGACAAGATTCCAATAGCTACAGAATACAAAATTTCCAGGACCAAACAGGAAGAAGACAACAGGAAGAAGAAACAAGGAATCCAACCACGCACCACGACTGAGCAAACCAACCGAACAAGGACTCTAGGCAAATAAGGAAGGTACCAGAAGACTACGATCGAAGGATGAGCCGGCAGCGGCAAAAGGAGGTCGGCCGGCCTCAACCCTAGGCCGCCCGGCCTGGGCCCACATGGCAGCCACCCCTCCTTCGTGCGACGTAACCTAACCGACCTCTACTTTGTATCTTGGCCGCTGTTCAAGGTCGGTTTGATCCAAGGGCTGCGGTTCATCCCACCGGGCTATATAAGAAACCCTAGACCCCCCTCCTAGAGACATCATCAGATCAACAACCAGTTTATCGCTTCATAGATCAATCATTTAGTTTAGAGATAGCCTAGACAACCAAGAGCTCCACCATCCATGGGCGTAGCTACAATAGAATTAGAAGAGTCGAGGGAAGCTCAGATTCTGGATCTAGTCAAGAGGAGCTAGGTAATTAGCCTTGTCTTCTCTCTTGTATCAACATTGTTCTTCTAATTGTCTAATTGTCTTCTAGTTTATCATCTTTGTGTTCTAATTGTGCTCTAGATCATCTTCATCTCTCTAGTTCATCTCTGTGTTCTAATCTAGTTCTAATTATCTTTCTAATTCATCCTAGTGCTTCTAATCTACTTCTAATTGTTCTTCTAGTTCTTATTCATCTTCTAGTTTGTGTTCTAGTCGATACTTGTCATGACTTGTTACTATTTCATGTTTATAATTATAATGTTCATCGTCTACTTTGATTATATGTCTAGCATAGCTAGGGTATCTCTATGTTTATGCTCTTGTTCGTATATCGCTCAATCTGTCGAACGCGGGTGTGACAGAACCGACCAATTTATAAGAGCACAAGTGCGAAAACCTCTGCCGGAGTAGTGGAATTAGCACACTTGAGCCATATAAACCCGCTAGTCCGTGAAATCCTGAGGGATTTCAAACTTTTTCAACATCTCAGCCAAGATCGCATGGTCAAGCAAATACAAATCATGTTCACGGAGCTTTGCAGCGGAAATAAAATTAGAATAGAGTTCACAAATAATAATACAAGGGAGTTCCACTTAATTTTAGAGGAAAACAACATAGCTTTGAAATGAAAACCATAATATAAGTTGATATACTTTGCTAGCTTGTGTGACATCCTCCAACAACAGCATAAAGAGAAGGAGTATGGAACTACCGAGCCCACCGACACTGGCCATCACCTTTCTGCAGACCTAACCTTCACCTGTAACAAGGTGGGATAAACCCTGAGTACTCGAATGTACTCAGCTAGACTTACCCATCGTAAAAAAAAGTGACACCAAGGAGTATGCAAGGCTGATATAAACAGTGGAGCTGGCTAATTATTTGCAAAGTAGCTTAAGTTACAGGGGTTCATTATTTAATTATATGAGCAGTCATCTTTTATCCTATTCCTTAAACTCTAGGTTTTTGCACCTGTACTAGAGCACTCACTTGAATCTAGCAAACAATAATATAATACCATATCAGGTTTGCTTTGTCAATATTTTAGTTGAACCATCAATGTTACATGGAGTTGTATCATGGTGAAGCCCGACATAGTTCCCCACTGACGGGGGAGACGGTGCCTCGAATCGAATTACAAACCAGCTGGCGAGAAACCTTTAATACAAACTCACACTTTCCCGTTCGAGTTCATGCATTGGGTCACCGCTCGATATTGTTCGTGGGGGTAATCGTCGCGGTTCAAGCACGGACCGCCCAATTGGAACTTGATGATGGCCACGCGAGGCAGATCGCATTTCCATACTAGAGGGCACGACTCGGGTTGAATCTGGCCCGAACAGCGTTTTAACGGCTTCGGGGTCGGTGACTACAGCACCGGCACCCTAAGTAAAAGGGCGCTTTCAAAAATGAACGAGGGCCAACATCGATACAAACCTACATGATCAACGGACGAGCCTGCCCCAAGTTTCCAAACTTGGTGCCTTGCCTTCCAGTTGACCGTATTTTATTACTACTCAGGTTCTTTTCCACGATAGCAAATATAGCCAACCGTGATCCGGTAAATACCCACCAGGGGCATTACAGGAACCATCCTTCATTTACTAATAATTAAGCAAGCTAAGCAATCTACTATTAATTGATAACAGGATAAACAGGCAGGTATAATCAATAATCAAGGAATGATAATGCAGCAAGTAGGATTCAATCAACTCCTATACCTAATGCATCACAATATAAAAGTACTCAAGCAATTTAATTGTAAATACTGGAAGACTTAGAATGCTCCGAGCCTTGCCTGGGAACCAACACTACGTTAGTGTTTGTTAGGTGGATACTCGCTTGGCGAGCATCTCCGCTGCAGCACTTGCTTAACTCCGCATCTTCGGGATAATCCACCAACACCATCTTCGGGTTTAGTCTCATCATCACGTCCTTCACGATGTATCTACCGTTACCTAAATGAGATGCGCAATGCAAGCGTATGAATGCAAGGAAAACGCTTACGAAGCGAACATAAGGCGCACAACACAAACATTACTAATTACTTCACATAAGAAATCAGGATAACTACTAAAAGAAGATATAGCTCTAACACCCAACATCGCACAATCACTTTAGTAGGTTATAATTAATGTTAGGTGTGACACATGATTCATTAGACACTCAGAGAGGCTAACTATAACAATCAATGAAGACTACATCACACAAATAGAACATACAATCCTATATTAGTTAAGCATGTCAACCATCATTATTATTTAATATATTTATATAATACATCAGGTTAATTAATTTAATAACATAGAATGCACAAACTAAATATTATCAAGTGATGATATCGCATTAAGGATCACATAAACACACATCGTGGCATATATCTAAACACCTATGTATTGATCACTACCGGAAAAACTCACTTTGCCGAGGGCCGCACTCTTTGCCGAGAGTTTTTTTTCGGGCGCTCGGCAAAGAGCTCTTTGCCGAGGGCCGAATAAAAAACTCTCGGCAAAAGAAAAAACACTCGGCAAAGAAATCTTTGCCGAGAGCCAAAAAAAACACTCGGCAAAGAATTTCTTTGCCGAGTGTTTTTCTTGCTCTCGGCAAAGAAATTCTTTGCCGAGAGTTTTTTTATTGGCTCTCGGCAAAGAATTTCTTTGCCGAGGTGTTTTTTTTACACTCGGCAAAGTTAATTTTCAAATCATATTTTGAAACAGTAAATTAATCCAATAAAAAAACTTTCAACTAAAAAGTTGTTTCACTTATCAAGATGATAATTTTTATTTTAGTCATTTCTTCATTTGACAAATTTAAAATAAATTTGTTCATAAATCTTACATCTCTCTCCGTTAGTTTACGAAACTACAAGAGTGATATATAATATTTGTGAATAATATGATAACCATAATTTTGGATGTATAAATGGGTAAACAACCAAAATAAACTTTGTAGATCTTGACAAGTTATGAAAGTTTGTAGTTGATAACTTTTTAATTTGAAGTCATCTAGTTATGCAAAACTACGTTCGAATTTGAAAATTTTAAAATTCGAATTTTTTAAAATGCCTTAGATGGAGAAATGGCCAAAATAAAAGTTGTAGATCTCGAAAAGTTATGAAAATTTGGTGTTGACAACTTTTTGATTGAAATCATCTTGTCAACGAAAACTACGTTTGAAATTGTAAAATTTAAAATTCAAATTTTTATAAACGACCTCGGATGGAAAAACTACCAAAATAAAAGTTGTAGATCTTGAAAAGTTAGAAAACTTTGTAGTTTACAATTTTTTGATTTGAATTCGTTTAGGGCCTCAAATAAGCAAATTACACATGGTTTAGTATAATATATGGGTAATCGAAACGGAGATGGAACGTATATGAGTGTAGTGCAGTGGTAGAGGAGGCTCCGCGCGAACGAGAGGTCGTGAGTTCGAATCCTGCTGACTGCGTGAGAGAAAATTGCGTGAAAAATAGTAGAACTTGCGATTTCAAGGGCAACAAGTGGGCGCTGCCCAGTGGGGCCCCTCCTTCAATTAAATAAAAAATTTTCTTTATTTTTCGGGGTTTTTTATTTTTTTCTTTGCCGAGAGCCATCTCAGCACTCGGCAAAGGCTTTGCCGAGCGCCCGTATAAAAGGCTCTCGGCAAAGAGCCCTTTGCCGATCCATTTTTTGCCGTGTGGCCTTTGCCGAGGGCTGCACTCGGCAAAGGCTTTGCCGAGAGCAAAAGGAGCTTTGCCGAGTGCCTGTGGCACTCGGCAAAGCGACCATGTCCGGTAGTGGATCGCTTATCCCCGCGCGCGATGCCGCATGATTTATCCCTGTGCGCGATGGCGCATGATTTATGCTAGTCTGAAAGAAGGATGGGGACATCGATGAAACGATAGGTAGCTGCGCCGTTCCGAACAGAGATATTATTGCTAGCGGGCTTTGTTTTTAAGCTACAAACTGACTTTAATCCGAACAAATCAGTTGGAAATAATATTTTTCTCTCACAACAAATCAGTGAATTCAGCTTATCCGCCGACTTGTAAGTCCTGCCGAACAGAGCCTATTATGTATTTGTCTGTCTTTTTTGTAATATTTAGTTATATATACATCAGTTTTCTTATAAAGAGAGATACATATATTTGGTCATTAGGTGTATTATCAGGCTTGGTTCACTATTTTGTATTAAAATAAGTTTTAGCTACATTCACGATGAAACCAAGGAATATTGTTATAGTATATATAGGTGCATTTTTCTCTACATGAAGGGTCTAATAGTTGCTAACATGTTTCACCTTATGTACAATGTTAGCCTTAGGTATGATGTAACATTAATATCAATACAATGGTCCTCATAAAATGAATTAGAACTGCTAAAATTCATTGAATGGGTAAAATATAAATACATATGTAACATTCCTATTGACAAAATCGTTCGCTCATGATTGCTGGAGCCACTGTAGCACCAACAAAAGTTAAGCCGCTGTAGTTGCTGCCTTGATTGTGCAGTAAGCTGAAGCAAACAGTTCATACCTTTGTTTTTTTTTCTATGCATGCAATATGTACACAAATATATATGTTTGCTGGACATTAATTAAAAGCTGAACTTTATATATCCCTGGAGAACATGTTAATTTGAAAAAAGTATTGCTTGGAAATGCCGATTGGCCGACACTCCAGATCAAGGGGTCCTATACCTCGCTCCATCCATTTATACACACCACACTTCAGATTACATTCGACAATGTTATTCATTCTGCAACTTTGTTATATCGGACACGTTAATAGTATTACCTCTAACACGAGCACGTATCATCCGCCACGGAAGCTAGTGTTGGTGCCCCTGTTGCTTGGGCCCGGCGTGTCGACGTCCACCGCTATGTCAGCCACCTCCTCAACGAGGTCGTAGTGCTTCGCCGTCGGATCGTACTGTTTCATGACCAGCACAGATGCTACCGTCGAGACATCTGGTAACGCCAGGTATGTACCAACCGGCCCGAGCTCCGGGCAGTCGGTGCTCCCGTCAACCAGCGGCATGCAGCGCGTGGCCTGTCCGACAAGGAACAGGTTGCACCGGCCTGTTGCCTTGATCGCCTCAACGACCTCCTCTTTCCCTCCCACTAGCCTATCTTCGTAACGGACAGAATCGTTCCCGTTGGCCACCTTGGTGCGGAACTCTTCAAGGAACGCGTCGTCAGACGGAGCAGGTCGCTGGTGGCGAGCGCCGCCGGACTGCCTGTATCAAGAAGCGTAGCACGTGAGCTCGATGCCTGGGTGCTCGACCATGCGCATGCCATAGGCCAGGGCCTCGCGGTCGTCGCGCCTCCGAAGAAGATGACAACGATGGTGTAGGACACATCGCTGGCAGCCACCTGAGCGGCACCTCCGAGGCCGCGATCGACGAGGATGCCTATAGAGCAGGGCGCGTGGTGGAGCACGCGCTGGTTGATATGCTGGTACTGTTCGCCAAGTGACTCCATGTGGCCGTCTATGTGGTGGAGCTTGTGGAAGGGGAGCACGATTAGCGCGGCTCGCTTCTGGTGTGCGCTGGTGACCACGTCCTCGTGGATCGTCTGCAGATCGGAGATGGCCGTCATGGCCCGGATAGACACGCGCTCAGCTGCTGGTACGTCTCGAAGGCGACAACGAGCTGGTCTCCATCGCCGTCGCCGTTGCGTCGCCTGTTCCAGAATGGCATGCCGTTGCGCCGTGCTTTGTGGACCATGGAGATGGCGGACGATCTCTCGGAGAGCTCGACGAGGTGCATGGCGTAGACGGTGATGCCACGCTTCCGTGTGCCGCGCGAGGACTCCATCAGGTTGATGATGGTGGGGATATTGCGCGTGCTATGGAAGCAAGCCATCATGCGGAACTCGTCGTGTGGGTTCGCGCGCTGGACAGCGCGGTTCTTGTACGGCGCCCCCCGCCGTGCTGGCTTGTAGATTGCCATGACCACCGGTGTCGTGATGAAGGTTGTAATGAGCGCCATGAGCACGAGGATGGCGAAAGTCTCGTCGTTAAGGACATGCCGGTCCTTGCCAATGTTGAGGACGATGAGCTCCACGAGCCCCTGGTATTCATCAGGAACCCGAGCGTGAGCGCCTCACGGAACGGCACCCGCACGATGAGCGACGCATAACCGTGCCGCCGATCTTGCCTATGCACGCGGTCGCAACGACGAGGACGAGGAGCGCCCACGAGTCACCGCCTTGATGGTCATTACGTTCGTCTTGAGGCCGCTGGACACGAAGTAGAGCGGCAGGAACAGGCCAGATATGAGGTCCTCCACCTTCTCCAGGAGAACCCCGGCGAAGGGCCCGTCCTTAGGAACGACGATGCCAACAATGAACGCGCCAAAGAGCGCGTGGATGCCGATGGTGTCGGTGGCGAACCCGGCGGCAAGCACACGATCGCCAGAGTCGCGCATATGTAAAGCTCCTTGACTGGCTCGCCTTCGGGGATCGCCGTGCCATCCAAGTGAGGACAGGGCGGAGCAACAAGAACGCCGCGAGGAGGACAAAGCCAGCTCCTGCTAGCAGAACCCATAACGAGACAAGAGGAGAGCCGCTGCCTGACAAAGCAATGGCGAGGGCTAGAAGTATCCAGGCAACGACGTCGTTGACGGCGGCAGCGGACATGGCATGCGCCCGAGGTCGGTGGTGAGCAGCTTGAGCTCGGCGAGAAATGCGTGCCAGCACCGGGAACGCCGTGATGGAGAGCGCAAACACCCATGAAGACGAGGAACGGCCCCGTGGGGACACCGCGGGAGACGGTGTGCTGGAGGACAAAGGAGGTGCCGATGCCCATGATGAAAGGAAGGGAAATCCCAGCGACAGCGATGACGAGTGCCGTGGTCCCAGTGCGGCGTATGGCGCGGAGGTCCAGTTTCAAGGCCGACCAGGAAGAGGAAGTAGAGGAGGCCGACGTTGGCGAGGGTATCAAGAACCGTTAGGCTCTGCCTCGGGAACACGGTGTTGAGGAATGCGGTGCTGCGCCCACCGCCGACGGACCAAGAAGAATACCGCCCTGATTTATATATCCGGATTGAAATCAAACAATGCAAGGCCAGCAATAGTAACATTATTGGACGCGTCAATTAAACAGTATGTAGGCGGCAACAAGCACTCACGATGATCTCCGCGATGACGCGCGGCTGCCGCAGCGGCGGGCGGAGGATGAAGGCGAGCACGCGGTGAGCACGACGACAATGCAAATTTGCAGGATGGCGAGCGGAAGTGCCGAGTGTAGCGGGTTCTCTCCCTGGAACACGCCGTCCGACGTTGCCTTCATTGGTTTCAACGCCTCCGCCGCCGCGTGTCCATCGTCGTCCCGTGCGCGTCGCCCACGATCCCTCTCTCCGTTCCTCTCTCCCTCCCCACCTGTCGTGCAGCCTACGACCAAGGGGGAAGGAGCGATGGATAGGAGGCCAAAGAGGGGGGTAGACTGGTGGCGCTCGCCATGCACGTACCTATTTGTTGCAAACTAGCTTAGTATTTTTAGGCATTGATTGATGCAAACGAGATACTGATAGTACTAGGGATGAAAGGGTTTGTATAAACATTAGAGGCCTGTTTGGATGCATAGTATTTTTAAAGTATTAGAGAAATACTATAGTTTTACAAAAAAAAATTTGCCATTTCGCTGTTGACAGATTTGTTGGTACTAAATCTATCAGATTTTTATATATTTTATTGTGCTTCAGGATTTTGTGCTCTAACTATCTACTAGGTCACATTGATAAAAAATATGATGGATTTGACCTTATAAAATCTATCAACAAATAAATAGACACTCTCTTTTACAAAATACTTTGGTTTTCAAAAGCTACTTAATGATGGATATACAACAAATATGAGAGTCTCTGAAACCACGGTTTTATGAAATGAGCCGGTCTACCCACTGTTCGGGTGTTTTAGGGGCATCTGACAACCGAGTGTTGGGTGACCCTAAACACCTGATTGAGAACAGAAACAAAATTTGAGTGTTTTTTATTATCCTTGCAACACTCGACCGCAATGGCTTTGAGATTCAGAACAAATCAACCAAAAAAATTATATAAATAATGCAAAAAAGTAAGGAAACAAAAAAAATATATCAAGCTTATTTCTGTAGAAGTCAAATTCAAAATTTCAAAAGGGAACCAAAAAAGAACACACAGAAAAAAAGAAAAGTCAAACAAAGATCAAATAATCACTAGTACAGAACGATACTACACAGGTGGTTGTAGATCGATTTGTACAGGCATTTTTATCAACACGCCTACGCTGGGGGGTCAGTAAAATAGGACCACAGCACAGACGGTTGCTTATGAACGGGCGGTTGACATAGTGAACCGCCTGTGAATTTAACTAGGGAGAAGAGCCCTCGGCCCAACGCCCGCCCTTCCCAGTCGAAGTCGAAAGTCACAATATTTTCGCGCAAAATCCGCGGCCGGTGGGATTCGAACTCATGACCTCGCCCTCGCGCAGAGGCTCCTCTAACACTGCACCACACACACACATGTGTTCAAATACCCCTTCGGTTCCTCACATATTATACAAATCCGAGTGTAATTTGTTTGTTTGACGTCCTAAACAATTTCAAATCAAAAATTGTCAACTACAAAGTTTCTTAACTTTTCGAGACGACAACTTTTGTATTGGTCATTTCTCCATCCGAGATTGTTTTACAAAATTTGAATTTCAAATTTGAGACCATTCAAACATATTTTTCGATGACAGATGACTTCAAATTAAAAAATTGTAATTTACAAAGTTTCATAACTTTTGAGAGGAACAACTTTTATTTTGGGTGTTTTTTCATCCGAGATAGTTTGAAAAAAACAAATTTTAAAAAACACATCTATTTCTACTGGCGGTTGTCTTAACAACCCGCCTGTAGAAATCCATTATTTCTACATCCATTTTTCTACAGGCGGTTCTAGACTTGAGGTCTACCGGTTTATTTCTACAGGCGCGTGGTAACTCAAACCGCCTACTAAAAAAATTGAGGCGCTAGGAAAAATCATCATTCTACTAGTGAATTGTTCAAGTAATTCTCTCCATTGTTATTTAAAATAATCTTGAACTCGGAAGAACACCAATGATGAAATAGTTAAATATGGTCTAGTGGGAGTAATTTGCAACTATTAATGATTATGCGAGGTTTTCTCCATAACTTTCTCGTCCAGTTGAACCCAGCAACCGAGGATCTAGCGAATTTGACAACATGCAAGCTTAGGCCATGGTAGGGCCTAATGTTTGGTTTTGACTAATTGATAAAACCAGGTGTACTAAACCTAGTATACTAATCTTTGTAATTGTTTGATTTTGGCTTGTTATACCTAGTGTACTAAGGTTTACCAAAAAGGGGAGATGAATGTCCTTGTTGGTTTGGCTAATTGATGAAATAGTATATCACCTTTGTCATTAACTATATATACCAAGTATGGGAGATAGATATGCCATGAAGATGGTGGTGATAACCAAATGATGCTCCACATTACCGAAAAAGAAGAAAGAAAAAAAAAAAAATTAAGTTGAAGGCATAGGTATATGAATATGACTTTTTCTTGTTTGGCACTCAAGACATCATAGAGGATTTAGTGAGTTTAAGCCATACTATTAAAAGATGACAATCTGGGTAATTACAGTTATAAAGTTCGACTAGATGAATTCGTATGTGCATATGCATCACACTAGTAAAAAAAGCTTTTAGGGATGCCTTCTTTTTTTATCAGAGGTGGTTAAACTAGCACACCACCTTTGATGTTATCGGAGGGGACTGTAGCTCTATGATCATCATAGAATCCATTTTCAAGGGCCGTTCTATTAAAAGAATTGCCTCTAAAAATCTATCCATCTTTTAGAGGCAGTTCCATGAAAGTGTAAAACCCTCGTTTTTTATTAATTAAAATTTATTAGAATTTAATCAGATTTTGGCCAAATATTAGTGGAGAAAAATATAATTATAAATTAATGAAATGTTCTTTGTTGCATTCATGCCTTTCCATTATTCTATGGAGTGAAAAATGAATTTATAAAATTCATTTTAGTCCCACTAGATAAACTTCAAAGTATGTTTTCAAAACTAATTTTAAAATAATTTAAAAAATAGTTTAAAGTATTTCTAAACTTTGTTTCGAAATGAAGTTCAAAGATAAGTTAAAAAAATCCAAATCTTCTAATTTCCTATGGATGTGAAATTCGTAAAATCCCAACCCTTGTTTGTCGAAATCCAGCATTCTTCTTTTCCTTAATCTAAATTCTTTCCTGTTCATCCAACTTAAGTGTCTGACCTTCATTTCCTTTATTTTCTTTTCACACGTGATCTATACTTCCATAGCATGCACACACAGAGAGAAAAAAGGGGCACACATCCATCGGCTTATCAAACTATTCTTGTGCTACAATATAATCTAGCCGAAATAAATTCTCCTCCTAGTTGCCGTTTTGTTGTCCATGCGCCGCTGCTCACCGGTGCTCCCTTCAATTTTGGTGTGATTTGAAACCGTCCCTGCATGCCTACTAACAACTACACCACAAATGATTAACCACAGCGTCTCACTTTGCGCCTCCGTGGCGGTGAAGGGTCGAGATGGCGGACTAAAGGGGTGAATAGTCCCTTTTAAAATTAAACTTATTGGAGCGGCTAACCGAAACAAATGCGGAATTAAAACTATCGGTCTAGCCAAGACTACACCCCTCTACCTATACTCTATGACACCTTACAAAAGATCCTAATCAATGCAAATAAGGTGTCGGGCTAGCTAGAGCTCACCTAACCAATTCTAGAAGCAAGGTCACACAAGCCTATGCAACTAGTACTTCAAGCACGGGGGAGCTCCTAAGCAATCTAGCAAGCAAAGCACAAAGCCTAAGCTCACTAGCAATGCTCAATAACAGGCTACCCAAGCCAAATTAGAGAGCTCAACTTAGCTACACAAACTAAGCACTAAACACTAGCACAAGAATAAATATTGCAATACAAGCTAGTGCAAACAGCAGGCAGTCGGTACTACCGAGCTATAGGCGGTACTACCGACGCCGGTACTACCGGGCTTCTAAGCCGTACTACTACCGAGCACCTGCAGGGAGCTACGAAATCGAAGGGGATGAGATGCAATCTCAGATCTAGCAATTACCCCACTTCCCTAGATGATGTAGATGACGAATGTAGCTCTCCCACGTCTTGGTTCCTTGCCAAAAGGTAGATCGAGTCTTCCTAACCTAAGATAGAGTGAAGGAGGGAGGAAGAACACGAAGAACACAAACAAGCGTAATATGCAAGGAACAAAGAACAATAAGAGCAACAAGAGACGGGGACACAAGATTTTATCCCGAGGTTCACTTGGTTTGCCGCCAAGCTAGTCCCCGTTGAAGCAAGCCCAAGGTTGCCACCGATCCCTCTCTAGTGGTGACACTAAGCCAACCTCTCACGATGGAGTGCTCACCAGAGCTCTAGCTTTTGATCCGTCTCGGACCACTTGGCGCTCTTCACGCCTCTTCTCCACTAGAGTTGCTCTTCGCGATCTCCCGCGGGGCGAGCACAATGCCCCTCACAAAGCTTCTCCGGAGCCATGCACAATCTTCACGCGGGGCTTCACGACGGAGACACGCACCAAGCCGTCTAGGAGGTGGCAACCTCCAAGAGTAATAATCACCACCGGCTTGCAACTCGAACACCTAGTGCCACTCGATGCTATCTCTCAAAGCAACGCACTAGGTCGCTCTCTCTCACACAATCGGATAAGCACTAAAGCATATGTGTGTTAGAGGGGTCGCTAGCACAAGCCACCAAGGCTTTGGAGTGCTCAACCACTTGACCAACCAGCCCAAGGCCGTTACCACGACTATATATAGCCCCAAGGGCCAACTAGCCGTTATGCCCCTTCACTGGGCATTCTGCGCTACGGTCGGTAGTACCGACCCCTGGGCGGTAGTACCGACAGTGTCAGAACTAGCCGTTACACACGGCGCGTTGACCAAAATGAACAACCGACTCCTGGTCGGTACCTCCGACGGTCGGTAGTACCGGCCCTATGGCAGTACTACCGACAGGCCAAACTGGGACTATACAGAGAGCCCCGAACTCCTTCGCCTTCGGATCTTCCAAAGGTCGGTAGTACCGGCCCTATGGCGGTACTACCGATAGGCCAACATTGGATCTACACTGAGAGCATCCAAAACTCCTCCATACCATGGTACTACCGACCGACCCCCTGTCGGTACTACCGAGCCCGGTACTACCGGCCCTATGGCGGTACTACCGGTAGGCCAAAACTGGCCACTTCCAGAGAGCTTCCAAACTCCTCACATCTCGAAACCTCCAACGGTCGTAGTACCGACCCTATGGCGGTACTACACCCGGCAGGCCAAACTCAGCTCAACACAGAGAGCCTGCAAAACCCTTCAGGGCCACGTAACCACTGACCCTCTGGTCGGTACCACGTACCGCGCGGCGGTAGTACCACGAGATGTTATTGCGATACCTACCGCCAGGCCAAATCAGCCCCACACAGAGAAGGTTGCACGCAGCACCCATGGGCGTACTACCGACCCCCCTGGGCGGTACTACCGACCACACTTAGAAAACTTCATTTTCTTCTCTGTGTTGATCCAAATCAACTCCAACAACTTCTCCTTTGCAAATGTGCCAACACCACCAAGTGTACAACAACATGTGCATGTGTGTTAGCATTTTCACAATCATTTTCAAAGGATTTTCTCTTTCACTCATAACGCCACTCGATCCTAACAACATCGCAAAGTTAGATCGCTCAAGTGGCACTAGATGACCGATATGCAAACAAGTTTGCTCCTCTTAATAGTACGGCCATCTATCCTAAACCGGCCATAATCTTCTCTACACACCTATGTTTCATGTGCATTAAGCTCCTTCTTCACATTGTGGACCTTGCAACATCTTCCAAGCCATTTCACCTCTATGGCATATGTTGCTCACACATGATCACCAATGGACTAATCACCTGTGTAATTCACTTCAAACACATATTAGTCCACCTAAGTTGTCACTCAATTACCAAAACCAAACTAGGACCTTTCAGGCGGGCACTTAAGATGCCCGCTGCGGTAAATCGTCTGATTTACCGTAGCAGGCATCTTTTATTTACCGTGGCAGGCTTTTTTTGCCCGCTGCGGTAAATTGATTTACCGCAGCGGGCAACTTAAGGCGTCTGCTGCGGTAATCGATTTACCGCAGCAGCGGGCGTCCTTGTTGCCCGTCACGGAAAATATTGAGCCCAGCTAAAGCCCACCAAGCCCAATTCCGAAAGGACCTATATATATATATAGAAACTAGGGTTGCTGCTGCTCAGACTCCACCGCACAGCCGCACAACCACAGGGCGCCCACTCCACTGCACAGCCCTTCACTCCACCGCACAACCGACACTCCACTCCCTTCTTCCTCCCCTCTATCCAAGGGCTCGAGCCACGGTGGCTCCCTCCCTCCCTCGACGGCGGTGGTCCCTCCCTCCCTCGACAGCGGATTCGGCCGCGGGGCTCCTCGACGGCGCAAAGGACGACGGTGGCGCCCTGGTGCGCGTCCTCCCTTGCCTCCTCGAGTAGCTCCAGCACACCCCGCGGTGACCCAGGCCTCCACTCCTCCAGTCGCGGCGTGGGGCGCACGGGTGACCCCGAGGCGGCCCACAAGACGGCGTCGGGACCGGCCTCCACTCTTCCAGTCGCGGTGGGGCGAAGGAGGCCCGCGGTGGCTCCCTCCTTCCTCAAATCCGGCGAGCGGTGGTGGCTCCCTCCCTCCCTCCATCAGATTCGGCGGGCGGCGGTGGCTCCCTCTCCTTCCTCCATCAGATCCGGCGGTGGTGAGGCTGGCGGTGGCTCCTCCCTCGTCGGGCGGCTTCAACAGCGGCGAATGGCTTCACCAGCGTGGGTGCTCCCTCCCTCCCTCCATCAGATCCGGATCTGTGCTCGTGGCGGCCGGATTGGGCCAGCAGCGGGCGATCCGGCGAGCGGGCGGCCGCCTCTAGCGAATGGATGCGACAGCGGTGCGGATCCGGCGAGCGGTGGCAGCGAATGGATTTGACCAACGGGTGCCCCTAGCGGTGCTAGGGTTTTGGTGCGGCGGCGATGTCCAGGCCCAGATCCAAGCCCATACGGGCTTTTTTTTGTTTTTCTGAAATTATTTACCGCAGCGGGCATCCTAACGCGCCCGCTGCGGTACAAATGATTTACGGCAGCGGGTCCTGCGCCCGCTGCGGTGCTGTCGCCATTTACCGTGGCGTGGCACCCGCAGCGGACACAGTTGCTCGCTGCGGTAAATCAGAAACGCCCGCTGCGGAAATGAAGTTCCGTAGTAGTGTAAATAGCAAACAGAAACCACTATATCTACTCACTCCATAATAATTTGGTCAATATTTATCTCGTTCTTTCTCTACTGCATGGAGTCATGAGTGCTCAACAATAATAGCTGCCACAAGCCTAGACATGCATGCATTGGGTTTGTCTATTCAGTTTCTTCTTTCCACTGTAAAAAGAACCTCTTGCACCTTCTCCTTTCGTGCAAACAATGCATCCTCATATTTCTTCTCTAGCGCCACATTCAATAACACTACTACAAAAAAACAACTTGTCACTGCTATTAAGAGGAGCAGAACTCGTTTGTGAAATACGGTTATCGAAGTGCCACTAAATTATCTACACTTTACATATGCATTTAGAATCTAGTGTGCGCTAACATCCCTTGGAAAAGTGCTTGATAAATGCTAACTCACGTACACAAGTAGTGGAAACTTGGTGGAGTTAACACTTTTGCACGAGGGATGAAGTGGAGATTGATTCTGTGCTCTCTGAGTGGCATAAGACGCTGGTCTGATGCGCATCGGACGCTTGGGGTAGAGTCCGATGGCAAACCCTAGCCGAAGCTGTGCTGACAAAGTGACATCGAATGCTGCAACGAACACCGGAAAACACTATTTCGGCTACATCGGGGAGCAGAGCTTCGGCTACATCAGCATCGGACGCTCTGCTCTCTGAGTCCGATGCCAATGACATGTCCTCGGGTTGTTCTCACGGGAGCAGAGCATCCGATGTGGCTACATCGGACGCATCTGATGTCCACAGGAGCTCTCTGAATGCTCTCTTCATAGACATCGGGCGCTAGTCCTGTAGCGTCCGATGTGTCACTATGTGAACGTCCGATGTTTGCGCGACTAGCCGTTGAGAATCTGACAGGCCATCAGACGCTGGACTGACGCGTCCGATGTAGCGTTCGATGGAACATTAACGTGGTGTATGTATTCTAGCCGTTGGGATCTGGCGACTGCGGTTGAATCTAAGGACGCGTGGCCGCGATCGAGGCATCAGACACTGGCCTAGCGTCCGATGTGCCTCAACGACGCGTCCGATGTCCCCGCAGAAAATGTGGGTTGGGGGGCATCGGCTCTCTCTTTTGAGGGGGCTCTATATAAGATGTTTGGCCGGCTTGGGCTCACCCTCTTGACATTTGGATTGCATAAACACTATTGTGAGCCTAGTTATTCATCTCCCACTCCATTTGATTAATTGTTCATCATATTGAGAGAGATTGGGAAGCCAGTGCATTGCATGAGTGCGTTCATCTAGAGGCACTTGGTGATCATTCTACTCCACCTTTCAGTCCTCGTTGTAGCGATTCACCCCACTTGGAGGCAAGCTCAAGATTGAACAGCGGCAAGGGGCAAGAAAGTGATTGCATGAGTGCATTGCTCAAGTGTGAACCTCCAACGTGCTATACTACTCCACTTGGAGGGGCCCCACTGATCAATCTTGAGCTTTGCATTCTCATTCTTGATCTTCATTTAAATCATCATAGTTATCGGTCACAACCACTTTATTGCCCTTGCCACTAGCTCTTTGCTCATCATGCTCACTAACCAAATCCTCACAAGATGTTGCTATATCACACTTAACAACATGGTTAGGAGCATCAAGTGTCTCATGGGAAAGTATATCATAAGCAACAACAAGTGTATCATGATCTACTTTAACTTGAGTATATTGTTCCTTGAGCAAAGCATAACTAGTGTTGAGGTCACTATGCATCTTATCAAGTTTTTCATTTTTAGCTTTGAGCTCCTTGTTAGAAGATTTGAGCTCCTTGATAGAAGATGACATAGTA
Organism: Coix lacryma-jobi var. lacryma-jobi; assembly: GCA_009763385.1. Lineage (NCBI taxonomy): Eukaryota > Viridiplantae > Streptophyta > Magnoliopsida > Poales > Poaceae > Coix > Coix lacryma-jobi. The sequence goes on from CM019825.1 coordinate 170,454,746, forward strand.
GCAAGTTCATTTTCTAACTCATCACTAGCATGTGTAGCATTGTTATACTTGTCTACAAGAGATTCATTGTCACGAACAAGCCTTTCATTTTTAGCTCTAGTCTTTCTTATGATTTTAGAATAGTTGTTTAGCAAATAAGCAAGTTCATCATAAGAAGGAGCTTGGAACTCTCTATCACTCTCATCATCACTAGAGTCATCATCATTTTGTACCTTCCGGTCACCCTTTGCCATGAGGCATAGGTGTGTAGAGGATGATGGAGACGGTGATGGTGGTGGTGTAGAGGTCCCAATCACTAGAGCGGCCACCTTCTCCTTCTCATCACCTCGCTATCTTCATTTGATGAGCCACCGGAGGAGTCAATGTCGGTGAGCCAATCACCAACAATGTAAGCTTTGCCACCTTTCTTGTGGTATTGCTTTCTTTTGCCTTCCTTCTTCTTGTAAGGCTTGTCACTCTCTTCTCTCATCTTCACTTGATGAGTCATACTTCTTGCCCTTGTTCTTGTTCTTGTAGTTGTCCTTCTTGGGCTTGGTGCATTGGTGAGCAAGATGGCCAAGATCACCACAATTGTAGCACTCCATTTTGGAGAGTGGCCTTCTCTTGCTACTAGTGAAGAACTTCTTCTTCTTTGAGTCAAGTTGACTCCATTCTTATGAAGCTTCTTCAACATCTTTGTGGTCTTCCTCACCATGAGAGCAATGTTGGAATCATCTTCATCATCACTTGTGCTCTCATGATGCACCTCAATTGCCTTGGACTTGCCCTTCTTGTCATGGCTTGCTTTGAAGGCCAAGTCCTTCTTATTGTCGGAGGATGAGCCACCACTTGGTGTGATGTGCATGTACATGTCATGAGCGTTGACCTTTCCCAAGATTTGAGTTGGTGTAGCGGTGGAAAGATCACTTTGATGTAGCACCGTCACAATGTGTCCATATTTGTCAATTGGAAGGACACAAAGGATCTTACTCACAACATCGGATAGTTGCATTTGTGTGAGGCCAAGTCCATTTAGCTCTTTCTACAAGAACATTCAAGTTTGAGTACATTTCATTTGCATTTTCATTTGCATGCATATCAAAAGAATTAAGCTTTTGCATGACCAAATGATATCGTTCCTCACGCTCACTCTTGGTTCCCTCATGGAGCGCACAAATGTTATCCCCATAGCTCATGGGCATCTTTGTGGTTCCGGACGCGATTAAACACATCCTTGCAAATGCCTCTAAATATGATTTTTGGCTTTTGCATTCCACTTCTCATTTTCCTCTGGATTAGGAGTGAGACTAGTGCCCTCCTTGGGTTTGGCAAACTCGGTATCGTGGCTTGGCGGCATTTTGGATCGACTGCCTCTAGGTACGACTCCATACGGATTTTCCAATATGGAAAGTCGTCTCCCTCGAACATGAGAGGTGGTCCATCACCTCCAGACATCTTAACTCTAGGCGGTTAAGCCTAAATTGAAGGACCGAAGGTGCTACACAAAGGCGACCAGAGGGGGGGGGTGAATGGGAGCTTCAAATTTCTTTTCAGAAACTTTTAGCCTCTGTCTCGAGAATCAATCCCAAAAGCAAACCTAGAGCTTAATAGTGTCCACGACCCTATATATAGGGTGGATGCTTCCAAGAAGCACAGCGGGACACTACACACTCTAGAAACCCAATGCAAAAACCGAAAACCAAAACTGACAACGGACGAACGAACTACGGACAAAAATGCTCTGATCAACACTCATCGGACTCACTGCTGCGTCCAGTCAATACGAAACCAGTTTGGGAGCTCACTGTGTTGAACCGGACTCATGTGACAGAGCGTCCGGTCACACCACAGTAGCGTCCGGTCAGCAACACGAAGCAATGAACTGTGCTAGGGTTGCATCCGGTCACTGGGTTTCTGAGGGTCCGGTCAGTTACGTGCAGAAGGATCTTGGTCAGCCTTCAACGACCAGACTCACTGGTCAGAGTCCGGTCATCCTGAGGCCAGAGTCCGGTCACCCCCGAAACCGTGCTGCTCGTCCCACCGATTCAACTCGATCTCACCCAAAACAAAACCTCTAGGGCTCAAACTTGGTGAGAGGAGTCACAAGCATGATAGTGAGCTACTCCTAGGAGATCATGGCTCGAGCCCTATCTCCAAATCGATGAATCGAAGAAGTTCGTGAGAAGAGAAGGAAAAAGTCGATCCAAAACAAAAACCTACCGATCTACTTGTTCATGAGGTTTGAGTTGAATTCCTTTGGTGGAGATGATCTCCTCACTTCAAAGAACAAGTTGATTCAAGTGGATTCAAAAATGACGCAGTGTAGAGGGAGATCGAGCGATGGGAAAATTGAGACAAGAAGCAAAACACGAAGAACAACTCAAGAACACGAATCACAATCTCAATTGCCAGTCGAAAATCGTCCCCAGGAGGAGACAACGGGAATCCGGTCCCGTTTCCACAAAATCCAAATACACAGAGGTATGATTCACCGTCTCTGCGAATCTCAGTAGCTATAGCAGGATGTGGGAGAACAGGAAACCTAAGTGAAAGTAGCAAATGGCTGAGATACCTGGAGGGAGGGGTGGCCTCTCCTTATATGGCCTAATACAATTATTCCCCTTCTACCCTTACAACTAATGAGCAAACAGGCTAACCCTAAGGGTATTCCTGACGGCCACGCCAACACATCAGGTAGCTTCGCCTCGACGTGACCTCACCGGATGTCGCCACGTGCCGTCACTCGCCATTCGTCCTTTTCACGGACCTCCCCCCGTTTTGAGGCCGAAACTGGAAAACCAGTCGTCCATCGGCTGAGTTTTGTGGCCCAAACTCAAAAACCCGCCATCGCCCAGGTTTTGTGGCCCAAACATGGAAACCGTCCTCAGCCCGAGTTTTGTGGCCTAAACTCGAAAACCGGGCGCACCTAGGTTTTGAGGCCCAAACCTGGAAACCGTCCACTCGGTGGTTTCTCTGTGGCTCAACCTCCAAACGAAGCCGTAGAGGGATGCACCGCCTGTGCACCCCGTCCACCCGCAAGTCTTCACTTGTTGCTATCTCAGGCTGTCAGCCACCACGGCTGATCCTCAGACCACCGGTCCATCAGTCCAAGCCTCACATCCACCCTTCACCGCTCCGGTCCATCGGCACGGCACGTATCTACTTGACCTTCACCATGCCTTCGATCACCGTCTCCGAGCTCGACACCTGCACAACACAAGCCAAAGAACATGTGCATCATACCAGTTGACAATCACTCATCATCTCAAGATCCCGCATACACCCATGTATCCGCATAAATCGAGAGCATGAGGCTCCGATACCAATTGAAAGGATCAAGATGCCCAAGAGGGGGTGAATTGGGCTTTTCTAAAACTTTAGCAGAATTAAAACCTATCAAGCCCAATTAACACCTTCTACCTAGAAGTGTGTTTCTCTAAACTCTACCGCACAAAAGTCGATCACTATACCACTTCTACTCTAGCATGGCAATTCAAATATGGATGAACAACAAGTAAATTGTGAAATTGAATTGCTCAAAAGTAAATGCGTATGTAAAGAGAGTAGAGATGACAAGACGATCTTTTTGTCGAGGTATCGAGGTGTCGGCACACCCCCCTAGTCCTCGTTGGAGCACCCGCACAAGGGTATCGCTCCCCCTTGATCCGCGCAAGGATCAAGTGCTCACTATGAGCTGATTCTTCGCCACTCCGGCCTGGTGATCGCTCCATACCGGTCACAAGCCAACTTGGGTCATCCACAAATCCACCGGATGATCACCAAGCTCTTCGATCACCACCAAGCCGTCTAGGTGATGCCGATCACCAAGAGTAACAAGCTAGAACTCTCACTTGACCAAGCCAAGGCCAAAGAGATGGATGGATGCACACTTGCTACTCTCTTTCACTAATGAGGTCACTAATTCTCACAATTAGGGATTCTCTCAACCTCACTAGGTCTTTTGCACTTTCTCACACTCACAATGTGTCTCTCAGCAGATGGAAGTGGCAGGAACACTCTAATGGAGGAGGGGGAGGAGTATAAATGAAACATCCTCAATTTTCCGTGAAGGAAAAATCCACAGAATGAGTTATAATATGACAAAACCAGGAACTGATCTTATCATATTATCATATATCAGTCGATACCACAGTCATACATCATAACGTTACATGATTATAAGCATTACATCACTGGGGTATCATATTATCATATTCAGTCGATACCACAGTCATACATCATAACATATGGTCTTGCATGGCCGACCATATGCCTCTAGATGATTGTTGAACTAAATCTCTTATTGGACGTTGTTGACGGTGGAATATTACCAAACTCATACACCTAAAACCCCGTCAACAAGCTCGGTATTAAGGAAGAATAACTTGATATGAACATACTTTTACCAATAACCAGCTCCACTTGTATATGGAAGTATGTTTATGCAGATAATGAAGAAATGAGGCAAAGTGAGCTGTGGGCCCTACATAAGGGGGTCGCCCGACCCCATTATGGCCCCACTAGGGCTCTACCAAGTGGGGTCAACCATGCTAAGCTCCATTGTGAAGAAATGTGCCAAGGAAATCTGGTGGGACCCACATAATGGGGTCGCTCGAACCCCCTATGGGCCCACCAGGGTTCTGCCACGTGTCATGATCCATGTCAAGCCTCCCAAAGTGCTTCTCCACCCTTGGATCACAATTGTGCTTTCTCTCAACGGTGGAAGATGAAGTCACATGGATCAACGGGCCCACAACAAAGCATCCAGAGTGGTCATGACACATTTCAACGTGTCAAACACCAAATGACAAGTGGGGACATCATCTATACATACCAAGGTGGGGCCAAGCTATCATAGGGGGGTCGGCCGACCTAGGGGTTCCCCTAGGTTCCTTCTCGTGGAAGCTAAGGTGCCTTCACGGTGAACTTAGCCCAAGGAACATCAGCCCTTCATCTTGAGGTGGTTACAATCCAACGGAGGAGAGGGCACGTCACGCGGATCGATGACGTGGCAGTGGAGTAGCCCCTACTCCACCTCCACCTATAAATAGAGGCCCTCCCCCTCTCATTTGGGACACCAAGTCACCAAGAGGCCAAGTGATGTGAAAGAATTAGAGTAGACACTATAGTTGTAGTTAGTGTGAGAGTTAGAGTTGAGTAGCAAGCTCTGCTTGGGTCTTCTGACGCTGTCTTCAGAAGAGTCTGGTATAGCTTTTATCTTTATCTTTCTACTTTTGTAAGACTTTACTTATATACTAGTCTTTCTCTACTTTACTTAGTCATTACTTTGTGCAATATTATACCTGCTATAGTATTGTTGTGATTTACCTTAGTGTTTAGCCGTTATATAGTAGAGTGATTGGCCTGGCAACACGCCTGCAAATTATCATTGCTGGTAATACGGTATTCTAGTTAACCGTAAGTAGCTAGAGTAGTGAGAGACGGTGTAAGCGTGGTGCTTATACACGATCTCACCCTTGGTTATTGCCTGTCGCACGGATAGATAGAGGTAGCCAGCAGGTGGTGACAGCCCTGAATCTGGTCTCTGGAGTCCACCATGTGTTTATAGGCAGGATTTAAAGGATAAGGCTGAGCATGACGTTCCGACAGTAAGAGTCTCTGTGTTCCCTGTCCGCTCGTCGCCTAGTTTGCTTGTCGTGAGGCATCGTTCTACTGTGTTTCGTCTTTGCATTTGAGTTAAGTCATAGAAGTAGAGTTAGCATCATAGGAGTCCTATACTCTCTCGTTGTCCTCCCACCTAGCTACACTATTAGTTGTCCTACAGTTATCCTGGTGAACTTGTGTCATTACCTTCCTACTTTACCTACCCACTCTTACACTACTCTACACTAGTACCAAGTTGTGATAATCACGTAGACTCCTCTTATCATCTTTTTTCCTAGCCACCACCGCTTTCCCTTGGGATAAAATAAATAACGATACCTTGGAATACTCCCGGGTGAAATGCTACAGCGGTAGACTCTGTGCGCTTGCGGAATTATCCAATAGACATACTCCCTCCGTATCGCTTTTAGATGACGTTTTGGACAAGGTTTGAGTCAAACATTGAGAATATAAATCATGAATAACTTTTAAATTATTGAGTTTAGAGATATAAAAATCATATAAATAAATTTGTCATGAAAAGTACTTTCATAAAAGTATACATATATCATTTTACAACAAATATTTTTAAAAATACAAGTGGTCAAAGTTGCACTTTGGAGACCGTGTCACTGTCCTAAACGTCATCTAAATGCGATACGGAGGGAGTAAGAACTTACCCACAAGACACTTATGGCGCCGTCGCTGAGGATAGACCTACCCCCTATTCTTAGTGGTGACGTTAAGAAGTGTCAACAAGTATTTCTGGAGCCGTTGTCGGGGATAGATTAAACTCTATTCTTCTTCGTGACGCTAAGAAATACCAACAAGCATTTCTGGCGCCGTTGCCGGGGAAAGCAAAGGCCTAGGAAATTTGTTAAGCAAGAGTCTTAGGATTACTACCAACTATAGTATGAACTAGTCGTAGGGGCTTACCCCTGCTCTTGTTTCTCGTTACTGTGAAGCAAGGCAGTGTATGAGCGGTTTCCAATTGCAGAGCAACTTTTTTGAAAATCCTGAGGAGTTCTAGACGTCGTCTAGTTCCCCCTCAAAAGGTTATCTCGGAATCAGACCCGATCAAGGAAGGAGGTTCCGCACCACTACCTGAGGCAGCCATGGCCCAAAAGACGATCTCAGAGTACTCAGCTCCATCGGCTTCTAACGTAGCCACGGGACCGCAGTTCAACTTAGGAGACGCCACTTTTGAGCTCAAGCCTGCCCTTATCTACATGGTGAAAGCCAACCCGTTTTGTGGAAAGCCCCATGAGGATGCCAACGCCCATCTCCAACACTTCATGGAGGTGATTGGTACCTTCACCACCATCAAAGGAGTGTCGTCAGACGCCATCCGTCTCCGCCTCTTCCCATTCTCATTGCTGGCAAAGGCGAAGCAATGGTTCTACACCAACAAAGATGAAGCCACCACCTGGGAGAGATGCGCCAACGCATTCTTAAAGAAGTTCTTCCCGATGGGCAAAACCAACGCCCTGCGCAGAAAGATTTCTAGCTTCCAACAACAGATGGATGAGACGATTCCCGAAGCATGGGAACGTCTACAGGAGTACATTCGTGCCTGTCCTCATCATGGATAGAAGATTGGCTCCTAATCCAAGTTTTTACCATGGGCTAACTCAACTAGCCCGTAGTCATAGGGGCAATTATCACTAGTGGTGGAGTGCTCATAGGGGCATGGGCAGGTCGCCCGACCCCCTATGCACCCTCCAGCACTTGGCCTTCTGCTATAAATACCAAGGCAATGAGAGCTCAACCATCACAACAATTTCCAGCTCAAGCTCCCAAAATTTCCACCCTCTAGTTATCCTCTAAATCTCTCAAGTAGTGGTGATAGTCTTTCTCAAGCTCATTCTCTAGTTAGTCATTCTAAAACCAAAAACACAAAAGAGTTTCTTTCCCTTCATTTTGCATCATTAAGCTTGTTGCTATCTTGAGTTACTCTCTGCAAGAACGGATTGTGGAGTGTAACAACCCATAAGAATGGTTTGTGGAGGCAACCATGCCCCGCAAGGACTACTAACACTGGATGACTAACCGCTAACACTAATCTTTTGTTGTCCTAGTGTTGTTCTTGTGATTCCCTGTTGCAGATATGAACCCATTCAAGTCCCTAACGAATAAGGCGAAGCGCGTTTTGAGCGGAAGCTCATCACGACACCCTCTTTCACTGAGGAAGAGCATAGAAGTGAACCGATGGAGAGCTCCTACCATGGTGCCATTACCGCACCCCGACAAGAGTGAGAGATGATGAGAGCGGCCTCTCATTTAGGCCACAAGAATACCCGAAGTTTCTCTCACTCCGCGGGCGCATGTTCATGCACACCAAAGTGTCGGACCCAGCTCTCCTCGACACATCAGGTATGACCACCGAACTTAACATTGCATTCTCTTTAACCGGATGGCAAGGCTTTTGGGTAGTTGATGAACTAGGAATAAAAATGCTTACTCTTGAATTCCTATGTTCATTGCAAGTAGTTAACAATGGAGTTTATTTCCGCATGTTCAACCAAGATTTTAACTTAACATGAAGTGAACTCAATATAGTTTGATGAAGCATGTTTCCTAGATTTGAACCATGCTACACGTAGATTTGATAAATCTGAATTTTGGGCTTCAATAACTACTTTGCAAGATTGTTCCAATCCCATATCTGATGAAATCCATACCCAACTTTAAGGTTTATCCATCGTTGGATGACCATCACTCTTTTTCCCCGTCTAGATGCACAACACATAAGCACTGAAGAACTAAGATTAATGTTTGCCTTAGTGAAGAAAATCCATGTTTCACCTGTAAAGCTCCTAGTTGAGTTTTGGCAAGGAGTGTTTGGTAGAGACGACTCTATTGAGTTCACCTCTCTCATCACTCGCATTGCCGAGTCTTTAAACCCTGCTACATTCTCACCATGTAGAGCACCTGGACACACCAAGGGGTGTTCTCGGGGAAGCATTTTTTGTGCACGCTCATATGCTTAAGAGAGTACCACGAGGTGGTCTCAAAATGGTTTACCGCTGCCATACAACCGTAGTCCCGCTACCCAATAGCAGACTTCGGTTGCATATGGTCCACCATCTAACCATTAACTTGGACCGAGAGGCAGCACGTCGAAGTTTTGCAGGGATGGACAGAACTCGTACCAGGACACAAGCTGCACAGTTTGAACAAGGCGGCACATCATATGGTGCTAGGGGATGTAGAAGAAGGTGATGAGGCCACATCAAGCGCAATGCAGATTTCAAGTTCAGACGGACGGCCACCACGACCATCCCGCACTCAAAGTGTGTGATCCTCCTTCTCAGGAGATTTTCGCGGGATGCGTCAGCAACTAGATGAACTCACCAGCGGGATTGGAGAGCTGCGCATTGAACAAGTATCACTAGAACTAACGCAGCTCAAATAGAGAGTTTATACAAGCAATGCAGGATGAGGAAACCAGACAGTGGGCAGCTTGGTGGGCGCAATATCCACCACATCATCCACCACCAAGCTATTAGCAAAAAGCAAGCTTGGGGGAGTTTCCCTTCCCCACTAAGGTAAGTTTTTATTTATGCATTTGCATCTTTGTTTATTTATGCATTCCATGCATCTTTATTTTGTTATTAAAACAACAAAAAATATTCTCTTCATGTATGTTTCATACATGTTTACTCTTTCTGGATATGATGAATAGTTGCTCTCTTAATCTAGTATCTACTCTACAACTTAATATTTCTCTGAGCATGGATCACTTAGCTCACATGAAACCATCATGAGCCTAAAACTTTGTGGGTAGCAAAAAGCTATAACTAAGTCTAAGTTGTTGTGAGATAGAGATATAGCTAAGATAAGAGTTGGTATAATATTGTTTCCACCTGTTGAATTATCGAAGTTTTATTTTAAAATGGCGAAAAACTTTTCTATTCCTCAATGGTGATGAAATTCCTACAACAGCCATATATATACCCTTTCATGACATAAGCCTTTCTATAAAAGCAACTTGCTTTGTGTTGAGTCTTGTCAAGTCTTGTTGACCCTTGTTGAGAGACTTATCATGCTCCCAAGATCAAGATCACGTACACTCCACATATACATGCCGCTTCTACACTGGAAGTGCGCAAAAACATGCCTTTCATGTCCACCAAATAAATACTCCATGTCTAAAAGAATGATCTCTCTAGTTTAGTCTATTAGAAGAGACAAAGGCTATGCAAAAGTACGAGAATATATATATATATATATATATTATATATGGACACATGAAGGTCCAAGGTATTGAAAAAAAAGAGAGAAAAAGAAAAAAAAAGAGATGAGCATGAAGAGCTCATGAATAAAAAGAGTTATGATAGCCATGTCTCAAAAGAATAAGTGTAAGGAAGAGATCATATCAACTAAAGAGTATAAATATCATGTACCACACACACGCACATCTTTATCTAAGAGTATGAAACTTCTCTCCTTGATCCAAGCTTTGACTTGACAACATATGCAAGGTAAGTATGCTACAACTTTTACCCTTACCAAGCTCTACATAGACCTTATTAGAACTAGGATGAAAAAGAAGGCAACTTTACACATATGCCTTGGTGAGGAACCATACACCATATGAGTGACATGAGAGTACCATATGAGGAACATTAAGTTTCTTTGAAAAATGCAAAACCTCCGGTATGCAAACTTGTGTGAAGCAAGAAAAATGGTACTCAAATCAAAAGTTGTTCTATCTCTCAACCGCTCAAGACAAAGGAAAAGGCTATAAGCCGCCCCATGGAGGACTAAGGTAATATGTGTGAGTTTTCAATATTGTTAACTTTTCCATTCAAAAGAGAAGTACTTTTTGTTGTATACATGATACTCTTGAAATGTTAAACATAGTAGCAACTCCTGATCCACCGAGGCTAAGTTTACTATTTGCTCGGGACGAGCAAGAGTTAAGCTGGGGGATTCTTGTGACGGTGGAATATTACCAAACTCATCCACCTAAAAACCCCGTCAACCAGCTGTATTAAGGAAGAATAACATGATATGAACATACTTTACCAATAACCAGCTCCACTTGTATATGGAAGTATGTTTATGCAGATAATAGAAGAAATGAGGCAAAGTGAGCTGGTGGGCCCTACAAAAGGGGTCGCCCGACCCCTTATGGCCCCACTGGCTCTACCAAGTGAGGTCAACCATGCTAAGCTCCAATGAAGAAAAATGTGCCAAGAAATCTGAATCGTGGTGACCCACATAAGGGGGTCGTCTGACCCCCCTATGGGCCCACCAGGGTTCTGCCACTGTCATGATCATGTTCAAGCCTGCCCAAAGTGCTTCTCCACTCTTGGATCACAATTGTGCTTTCTCTCAACGGTGGAAGATGAAGTCACATGGATCAACGGGCCCACAACAAAGCATCCAAAGTGGTCATGACACATTTCAACGTGTCAAACACCAAATGACAAGTGGGGACATCATCTACACATACCAAGGTGGGGCCAAGCTGTCATAGAGGGGTCGCCCCCCCCCATGGTCGGCCGACCTAGGGGTGCCCCCCTAGGTGCCTTCTTGTGGAAGCTAAGGTGCGTTCACGGTGAATTAAGCCCAAGGAACATCAGCCCTTCATCTTGAGGTGGTTACAATCCAACGGAGGAGAGGACACGTCACCCGGATCGATGATGTGGCGTGGAGTAGCCTCTACTCCACCTCCACCTATAAATAGAGGCCCTCCCCCTCTCATTTGGGACACCAAGTCACAAGAGGCCAAGTGATGTGAAAGAATTAGAGTAGACACTATAGTTGTAGTTAGTGTGGGAGTTAGAGTTGAGTAGCAAGCTCTGCTTGGGTCTTCCGAAGCTATCTTCAGAAGAGTCTGGTATAGCTTTTATCTTTATCTTTCTACTTTTGTAAGACTTTACTTATATACTAGTCTTTCTCTACTTTACTTAGTCATTACTTGTGCAATATTATACCTGCTATAGTATTGTTGTGATTTACCTTAGTGTTTAGACGTTATATAGTAGAGTGATGGCCTGGAACACGCCTGCAAATTATCATTGCCGGTAATACGGTATTCTAGTTAACCGTAAGTAGCTAGCTAGTAGTGAGAGACGGTGTAAGTGTGGTGCTTATACAAGATCTTACCCTTTTGTTATTGCCTGTCGCACGGATAGATAGTGGTAGCCACCAGGTGGTGACAGCCCTGAATCTGGTCTCTGGAGTCCACAACGTGTTTATAGGCAGGATTTAAAGGATAAGGCTGAGCATGATGTTCCGACAGTAAGAGTCTCTGTGCTCCCTGTCCGCTCGTCGCCTAGTTTGCTTGTCGTTGAGGCGTCATTCTACTGTGTTTCGTCTTTGCATTTGAGTTAAGTCATAGAAGTAGAGTTAGCATCATAGGAGTCCTATCTCTCTCGTTGTCCTCCCACCTAGCTACACTATTAGTTGTCCTACAGTTATCCTGGTGAACTTGTGTCATTACCTTCCTACCAAATTACCTTACCCCTCTACACTAGTTAGTACCAAGTTGTGATAATCACGTAGACTCCTTATCATCATCTTCCTAACCACTGCTTTCCTTGGGATAAAATAAATAACACATACCTTGGAATACTCCCGGGTGAAATGCTACAGCGGTAGATTCTGTGCGCTTGCAGAATTATCCAATAGACATAAGAACTTACCCACAAGACACTTTTGGCGCCGTCACTGAGGATAGACCTACCCCCTATTCTTAGTGGTGACGTTAAGAAGTGTCAACAAGTATTTCTGGAGCCGTTGCCGGGGATAGATTAAACTCTATTCTTCGTAGTGACGCTAAGAAATACCAACAAGCATTTCTGGCGCCGTTGCCGGGGAAAGCAAAGGCCTAGGAAATTTGTTAAGCCAGAGTCTTAGGATTACTACCAACATAGTATGAACTAGTCGTAGGGGCTTACCCCTGCTCTTGTTTCACGTATACTGTGAAGCAAGGCAGTGTATGAGCGGTTTCCAATTGCCGAGCAACTTTGTTGAAAATCCTGAAAAGCTTCTGAAGAGTTCTAGATGTCGTCTAGTTCACCATCAAAAGGTTATCTCGGAATCAGGACCCGCTCAAGGAAGGAGGTTCCGCACCACTACCTGAGGCAGCCATGGCCCAAAAGACGATCTCGGAGTACTCAGCTCCATCGGATTCTAACGTAGCCACGGGACCGCAGTTCACTTCGGAGATGCCACTTTTGAGCTCAAGCCTGCCCTTATCTACATGGTGCAAGCCAACCCGTTTTGTGGAAAGCCCCATGAGGATGCCAACGCCCATCTCCAACACTTCATGGAGGTGATTGGTACCTTCACCATCAAAGGAGTCTCGTTAGACGCCATCCGCCTCCGCCTCTTCCCATTCTCATTGCTGGCAAAGGCAAAGCAATGGTTCTACGCCAACAAAGATGAAGCCACCACCTGGGAGAGATGCGCCAACGCATTCTTAAAGAAGTTCTTCCCAATGGGCAAAACCAATGCCCTGCGCGGAAAGATTTCTAGCTTCCAACAACAGACGGATGAGACGATTCCCGAAGCATGGGAACGTCTACAGGAGTACATTCGTCCATGTCCTCATCATGGGATAGAAGATTGGCTCCTAATCCAAGGTTTTTACCATGGGCTAACTCAGCTAGCCCGTAGTCACCTTGATGCTGCAGCTGGAGGAGCGTTCCTTCAACACAATGTAAGAGATGCCAAGGATCTCATCGAAAAGATGGCGATCAACCAAGGATGGAATGAAGAACGCACTCAGCCAAAGAAGAGAGTATGCACACCATTCATGAGGTGGACGTGCTCTCTGCTAAGATGGATCTCCTAATGAGAAAGATACATGAAATCAACCCATCAAGAGAGATCACGAGGTCAAACACCGCACAAGCAATCAAAGTTGATCCATGGTGCGAGGTGTGCGGCAAAGATGACCATTCGGGGAATAGCTGCCCCGAGACAAGGGAAGACGTGAACTTCATCAACAACAACAACAATGGGTACCGATCCCAACAACAAGGAGGATGGAATTCGCGCCCCTTCAACCAAGGTAACGGTTATAGCAATACTTTCAATAATGGCAATAATAACCAACCTTCTCTAAAAGATCCTGTCAATGGCCAACATAAAATCAATAATAGCATCAATAAGAAACTTCTTGCCAATGATAAGATTCTTGAAAATCATTGTGAGAAAATGAACAGCTTTTCTTCTGCCCGTTAAAAACCAACTGAGTTTTAACAAAATGCTAGAAACACAATTAGCTCAGTTAGCGGTCGCTGTCCCATCTTTTGAACAAGGTAGAATCCCATGGAAACCTGAGGATCCTATAGAAACTGTTAAGCTTGTCACAACGAGGTTCGGTAAGCCTTAGCTCCAATGCAATTGGGGCTATCTCCTTGATCCACCATTTATCACCAAGAAAGGAGATCCAGGCGAAACCGACGATCGAGTGCTGCATCGGGCCACAGACCTTCCGCAACGCCTTCTGCGACCTTGGATCAGGCGTAAATATCATGTCCAAGGTAACTTATGATAATTTGCTAGGAGGACCCTTGGTCCCTTCATTTGTTCGTTTGCAGATGGAGGATCAATCAGTACGATTCCCTAAGGGACTCGCATGGGACATCTTGGTGAAAGTCCAAGATGATTATGTCCCGACCGACTTTATCATCCTGGACATGGAGCCAGTGATTGATGTCCCCTCATCTTGGGAAGGCTGTTCCTCTACACCACCAATGTCGTCATCTACGTAGGATCAGGCCAAATCCATTTCCAGTTTCCAGGGTGGAAGGTAAAATGTCAATTCAATGGTTATAAAACTAACAAACAGGTTAAGACGAACCGGCCCCGAGGAAAACCACGTCGAAGGAACCGACCTCTGAAAGACAAGAACGCTGGGTACGACTACTACGCAGAAAATGACAAACCCACCGAACCACGACCACAAGTAAAGCAGGTCTGGATGGAAAGGAGGTGCCACCATCAACGTCCCCGTCTCGAGGACCGACCAAAGCACCCGAGAAATGACCACGACGGAGAAGTCCGGCTCTAGGACTTAAAAACTTGGAGCCCTCGCCGAAAGGTAACTCGGTAGTTATCCATCTTTTCAATTTTTTAGTTTACTTTATATACGCATTTTCATGTTGCATTTTCCATTTTTTGAATTTGTGCCAAACTAGTTGCATATCATTAAATAAAACCTTGAGAAGATTCCACCATTAAATTTGAGACAATTTAGAGTCATAAAGGGGTCGCCCGACCCCCTTGTGCCCCTCTGTCATATGCCATGAGTGGGAGACAATGAAGTGACTCTAGTAGTGTTAAAAGAAAGGTGAAGAGTGGCATAGGGCAGGTCGCCCGACCCCCTAATGCACCCTTTGATCACTTCAGTGAAAACCATCCACCCTTTCTTAAAGTGCTTTAAAATAATGTGCAAGTGGAAGTGTCATATGCCATGAGTGGGAGACATAGAAATGACCTTAGTGGAGGAAAAGGAAAGGAGTGGAGTGGCCTTTGGTCACTTCATTTCGCCTCGTCCTTTCTCTCTCACTACAAAGGAGCATCTTGCAAAAAAAGAATACACATAGTGAAGGGTACCCCTAATGTAGCCTTTGGTCACTTCTGTCTCCACCATTGTGCTTTACATCATGCCTAGTGCAATTATCACTAGTGGTGGAGTGCTCATAGGGGCATGGGCAGGTCCCGACCCCCTATGCACCCTCCAACACTTGACGTTCCTCTGCTATAAATACCAAGGCAATGAGAGCTCAACCATCACAACAATTTCCAGCTCAAGCTCCCAAAATTTCCACCCTCTAGTTATCCTCTAAATCTCTCAAGTAGTGGTGATAGTCTTTCTCAAGCCCATTCTCTAGTTAGTCATTCTAAAACCAAAACACAAAAAGAGTTTCTTTCCCTTCATTTTGCATCATTAAGCTTGTTGCTATCTTGAGTTACTCTATGCAAGAACGGATTGTGGAGTGTAACAACCCATAAGAACGTTTTGTGGAGGCAACCATGCCCCGCAAGGACTACTAACACTGGACGACTAACCACTAACGCTAATCTTTTGTTGTCCTAGTGTTGTTCTTGTGATTCCCTGCTGCAGATATGAACCCATTCAAGTCCCTGACGAAGAAGGCGAAGCGCGTTTTGAGCGGAAGCTCATCACGACACCCTCTTTCCACTGAGAAGAGCATAGAAGTGAACCGATGGAGAGCTCCTACCATGGTGCCATTACCGTACCCCCGACAAGAGTGAGAGACGATGAGAGCGGCCTCTCATTTACGCCATAAGAATACCAGAAGTTTCTCTCACTCCGCGGGCGCATGTTCATGCACACCAAAGTGCTGGACCCAGCTCTCCTCGACACATCAGGTATGACCACCGAACTTAACATTGCATTCTCTTTAACCGGATGGCAAGGCTTTTGGGTAGTTGACGAACTAGGAATAAAAATGCTTACTCTTGAATTCCTATGTTCATTGCAAGTAGTTAACAATGGAGTTTATTTCCGCATGTTCAACCAAGATTTTAACTTAACATGAAGTGAACTCAATATAGCCCTTGGTTTTGATGAAGCATGTTTCCTAGATTTGAACCATGCTACACGTAGATTTGATAAATCTGAATTTTGGGCTTCAATAACTACTTTGCGAGATTGTTCCAATCCCATGTCTGATGAAAGCCATAACCCAACTTTAAGGTTTATCCACCGTTGGAGGTTCCCTTCCCCACTAAGGTAAGTTTTTATTTATGCATTTGCATCTTTGTTTATTTATGCATTCCATGCATCTTCATTTTGTTTAGTAATAAATAAATAAACTCCACACATAATTAACAACAACAAAATATTTCTCTTCATGTATGTTCATACATGTTTACTCTTTCTCGATATGATGAATAGTTGCTCTCTTAATCTAGTATCTACTCTACAACTTAATATTTCTCTGAGCATGGATCACTTAGCTCACATGAAACCATCATGAGCCTAAAACTTTGTGGGTAGCAAAAAGCTATAACTAAGTCTAACTTGTTGTGAGATAAGATATAGCTAAGATAAGAGTTGCTATAATATTGTTTCCACCTGTTGAATTATCGAAGTTTTATTTTAAAATGGTGAAAAACTTTCTGTTCCTCAATGGTGATGAAATTCCTACCACAGCCATGTATATACCCTTTCATGACATAAGCCTTTCTATAAAAGCAACTTGCTTTGGTTGAGTCTTGTCAAGTCTTGTTGACCCTTGTTGAGAGACTTATCATGCTCCCAAGATCAAGATAACGTACACTCCACATATACATGCCGCTTCTACACTGGAAGTGCGCAAAAACATGCCTTTCATGTCCACCAAATAAATACTCCATGTTCTAAAAGAATGATCTCTCTAGTTTAGTCTATTAGAAGAGACAAAGGCTATGCAAAAGTATGAGAATATATATATTATATATATATATATATATATATGGACACATGAAGGTCCAAGGTATTGAAAAAAAAGAGAGAAAAAAGAAAAAAAGAGATGAGCATGAAGAGCTCATGAATAAAAAGAGATATGATAGCCATGTCTCAAAAGAATAAGTGTAAGGAAGAGATCATATCAACTAAAGGAGTATAAATATCTTGTTCCACACACATGCACATCTTGATCTAAGAGTATGAAACTTCTCTCCTTGGATCCAAGCTTTGACTTGACAACATATGCAAGGTAAGTATGCTACAACTTTTACCCTTACCAAGCTCTACATAGACCTTATTAGAAGTAGGATGAAAAAGAAGGCAACTTTACACATATGCCTTGGTGAGGAACCATACAGCATATGAGTGACATGAGAGTACCATATGAGGAACATTAAGTTTCTTTGAAAAATGCAAAACCTCTGGTATGCAAACTTGTGTGAAGCAAGAAAAATGGTACTCAAATCAAAAGTTGTTCTATCTCTCAACCGCTCAAGACAAAGGAAAAGGCTATAAGCCCCATGGAGGACTAAGGTAATATGTGTGAGTTTTCAATATTGCTAACTTTTCCATTCAAAAGAGAAGTACTTTGTTGTATACATGATACTCTTGAAATGTTAAACATAGTAGCAACTCCTGATCCACCGAGGCTAAGTTTACTATTTGCTCGGGACGAGCAATGGTTAAGCTTGGGGGATTCTTGTTGACGGTGGAATATTACCAAACTCATACACCTAAAAACCCGTCAACAAGCTCGGTATTAAGGAAGAATAACATGATATGAACATACTTTTACCAATAACCAGCTCCACTTGTATATGGAAGTATGTTATGCAGATAATGAAGAAGAAATGAGGCAAAGTGAGATGGTGGGCCCTACATAAGGGGGTCGCGTGACCCCCTTATGGCCCCACTAGGCTCTACCAAGTGGGGTCAACAATGCTAAGCTCCAATGTGAAGAAATGTGCCAAGGAAATCTGGTGGGACCCACATAAGGGGTCGTCCGACCCCCCTATTGGCCCACCAGGTTCTGCCACGTGTCATGATCCATGTCAAGCCTCCCAAAGTGCTTCTCCACCCTTGGATCACAATTGTGCTTTCTCTCAACGGTGGAAGATGAAGTCACATGGATCAAGGGGCCCACAACAAAGCATCCAAGTGGTCTTGACACATTTCAACGTGTCAAACACCAAATGACAAGTGGGGACATCATCTACACATACCAAGGTGGGGCCAAGCTATCATAGGGGGTTGCCCGACCTAGGGCTGCCCCCGTAGGTGCCTTCTCGTGGAAGCTAAGGTGCCTTCACGGTGAATTAAGCCCAAGGAACATCAACTACCTGCTATATTATACCTGCTATAGTATTGTTGTGATTTACCTTAGTGTTTAGTCGTTATATAGTAGAGTGATTGGCCTGGCAACACGCCTGCAAATTATCATTGCCGGTAACATGATATTCTAGTTAACCGTAAGTAGCTCGAGTAGTGAGAGACGATGTAATTGTGGTGCTTATACAAGATCTTACCCTTGGTTGTTGCCTGTCGCACGGATAGATAGTGGTAGCCAGCAGGTGGTGACAGCCCTGAATCTGGTCTCTGGAGTCCACCATGTGTTTATAGGCAGGATTTAAAGGATAAGGCTGAGCATGGCGTTCCGACAGTAAGAGTCTCTGTGCTCTCTGTCCGCTTGTCGCCTAGTTTGCTTGTCGTGAGGCGTCGTTCTACTGTGTTTCGTCTTTGCATTTGAGTTAAGTCATAGAAGTAGAGTTAGCATCATAGGAGTCCTATACTCTCACGTTGTCCTCCACCTAGCTATACTATTAGTTGTCCTACAGTTATCCTGGTGAACTTGTGTCATTACCTTCCTACCAAATTACCTTACCCCTCTACACTAGTTAGTACCAAGTTGTGATAATCACATAGACTCCTCTTATCATCATCTTTCCTAGCACCGCTTTCCCTTCGGATGAAATAAATAACGATACCTTGGAATACTCTCGTGTAAAAATGCTACAGCGGTAGATTCTGTGCGCTTGCGAAATTTTCCAATAGACATAAGAACTTACCCACAAGACACTTCTGGTGCCGTCGCTGAGGATAGACCTACCCCTATTCTTAGTGGTGACATTAAGAAGTGTCAACAAGTATTTCTGGCGCCTTTTGTCGGGGATAGATTAAAATTCTATTCTCGTAGAGACGCTAAGAAATACCAACAGATGTACGCATGCATGGTCCATATGCTTGATCCAAGCTTTCGTAACCGATGTAGGATTCATGCATAGTAGATTTGTCCTCCCGAGTCCCGACCTTGCAGCAGAGTCAACTTGGCGACAAGGAGTTGTGCCGGAACCAGGAGTCTGCCATGCGTGTCGACTATTCGAGGCGAGAAGACGACTTGAGCATGTTTGCCTCATGCGTATATGCTTGATCACGAGAGCTTGTCGGTGCCATCTGTTGAAGTTGAAAACCCAGCAAGGCCCCAACATGGTCGTCCAGGATCAAGCGCCTAGATCTAAGCGGGTTGGAACAACTAGGTGTCGCTCTGGCTTGATCAAGTCAGAAGCGGAATTTCAACTTGTCATGTGCCGCTGCTTAGTTGCTTCATGCACTGCAGGCAGCGGATGGATGGCGTCCTGGCGTGATGATGACATACGCGTTTCAGCATGTCATCGACGTTGTTGTTGACGTCAAGGTCCGTCGAGCTCT
The DNA here is from genome assembly GCA_009763385.1 of Coix lacryma-jobi var. lacryma-jobi. NCBI lineage: Eukaryota > Viridiplantae > Streptophyta > Magnoliopsida > Poales > Poaceae > Coix > Coix lacryma-jobi. The sequence continues at coordinate 170,474,475 of CM019825.1, forward strand.
TGATCGCAATTGCGCCGAAAGCCCCTACCTGGCGCGCCAACTGTCGGTGTCTGTTAACCGACAACTCGTCTCGGGAGTACCCGACGATTGTTCGGTGGGGATCGATGTATGCAGAACTTGATGGTAAACGCAAAGACAATGATTTATACTGGTTCGGTCTGCTGAATAGCATGCCTACGTCCAGTTTGGGCAGAATAGTATTGCGCCCTGCGCTTATGGGTGTCTGGATGTGTACCATGACCCCTATGTGTCTCTGGCTTGCCGATCTATGGAGCTCTGCCTCTCTTATATATAGTCCAGGAGGCAGAGTCCTAGTCGGTTACAATCTTAAGAGTCCTAACAGTATTACAAGTAGCAATACTACTAGGATTACATACGGGGAGTCCTAGTTGGACTAGTTTTCGCTTCCTTGCGGAGTACCGGGGGACTCTGTCCCACAAGCCCCCGAGCTCTTCATGGTTTATCGTGATGTCATCCTGAGACCTTGGCCTTGATCAATGTCATCCGAGTACCTTCTGAGAGAACCATAAAGTGCTCTTGAAGTCTTCTAATGGTGTGCGCTTTCTAAAAAACACACCCATTGGGTGAGCCCCGAGCCTCTTGCTGTTTAGCAAAAGAGCTGGAGGGTCTTTGTCTGAAATTGCTCCAATCCATTCAAAGAAATTTAGATGCATCATCTGAGGATATATATCCCGCAGCCCCCGAGCCTAAAATCGACTACTCGGAGTCGATTGTAGGATCTTGTAGACATCCTCAAGGTGCAGCCAAGTAATCTCCCGAAGACAAGGATCGCCATATGCTTGTCGTCGAGTCTTGAATGCTTGTAATTTGATGTTTCATCCTTGAATCCAAGCCCCCGAATAGTCGGAGTGAAGCCGACTAAGCTGAGGCAATATCGAGCTCCCGAGCTTTAGTCGTCGTGTTCAAGTGAATGGTTGCCAATGAAGCAGATCAGTCGGTTGTCTGATAATCGAATACTCGGAACTTGTTCCTGCCGGCTCGAGGAGTCGAAGTAGCCAATGAAAGTTGCAAACAAAGTCATTGGCAGTAGTGGACATCCGAGAAGTCAGTATGAATTGCAGCATATGAATTTTGATTGCTTGGATAGTCTTCAATAACTAGCTTTGGATTGCATGCAGCTGAAGATCATATGTCTGCACCTGTCCTCTGCTTTGCATGTGGCTGTGTTGAAGTCAACAGCGCCACCTCATGCTAGTGACATGTAGATCGACATGTCCATAGCCACATAAATGCTTTATTTAGTTTGTAGCTGACAAAAAAACACATGCATGCACAACATGTTGAGGCTCCGCCGCCGGCGTCTGAGAGTCGGCCTTGCACATGAATCACCAACATGCTCATTATATTTAGCTTGTTGGCACATCGAAATAGTTTGTTGTGTGTCGCGGATAGCTCCAGCCCTCCAGAGCTTGTTGAATCTAGCCTTGACGATGCGTGTGTGCGGACAGATCTCATGATCGGCCAATATGTAAAGCTTTAAAATATCTTGAATTAAATATAGCTACATATAGGCTATGTCCAATTGGGTGGACGTTGTAGATCAGGCGTCTCGACCGACTTCATAGTCGTGAAGGACGAGTCTGTTGAGTGCATCATTCAACACTTAAAGGGTGGACTTAGTTGACCAGACGTCTCGATAGACTTAATAGTCGTGAAGGACGAGTCAGTCCGGGTACTACCTTAGCACCTGAGGAGTGGACGTAATTGACTAGGCGTCTCAAAGGGCACGTCTGCGCTAAGGACGAGTCAGTCGAGTGCTACCACCTGAGCACTTTAGGTAGACGTAATTGACCTGACGTCTCAAAGTAGCGTACTGCCACAGAGGACAGGTCAGTCCGAGTGCTACTCTTAGCACTTTTGATAAGGGACTTTATTGACCAAGCATCTCAAAGGGCTCGGTTGCCGCAAAGATGAGTCAGTCTCCTTTATTTTACAGTGTGTGCAGTCATTAAGGTCAAATTAGTCCTTTGGCGTTTTTGCAGCATGTGCAAAGGCGTGAACAACCTCTTGGTTGTGCGCCGGGTAATGTCCAGTAGCAGAAATTCAATGCCAGAGCCTATTGTATCCTCTCTGGGATGGGACATAATGACCAGACATCTCAATGGGGCGTAATGGCCGCAAAGAGAGTCAGTCCAGGTGGACGTAGTTGACCGTGCGTCTCTACCGGACTTAATAGCCGTGAAGGACGGGTCTATCCAAGGCGTGAGCAATTCTGGGTTGCGTGTCAAGTAGTCGCTCATCCGACAAGTACTACCTGAATAGTAGTCGGCGAGGGATATAATATTGAGTAGCAGGAATCAATGGTCGGAGCAGTATTGTATGTCTCTAGATGGACGTAATGAGCAGACGTCTCAATGGGCGTAGATTAGCCTCAAAAGGATGAGTTAGTCTGGGTGGACATAATTGACTGTGCGTCTCAACCGACTTAATAGCCGTGAAGGACGAGTCTGTCCAAAGGCGTGAGGAAATCTGAGTTGCGTGCCGAGTAGTCGGAAGCGTTAGTAGTAGCGACATGGCTACAGATCCGGTAGAGGCAGCATGTGTCGAGTAGTCGCTCATCCGAGTACTACTTAAATAGTAGTCGGCAAGGGACAAATAATTGTCGAGTAGCAGGAATCAATGGCCAGAGCCTATTGTATGCTCTCTAGGATGGACGCAATGACCAGGCGTCTCAAAGGGCGTGGTAGCCTCAAAGGACGAGTCAGTCCGGGTGGAATAATTGACCGTGAGTCTCAACCGACTTAATAGCCGTGAAGGATGGGTCTGTCTGGGTGGACGTAGTTGACCGTGCGTCTCAACCGACTTAATAGCCTGAAGGACGGGTCTGTCCAAAGGCGTGACCAACTGGGTTGCATGTCAAGTAGTTGCTCATCCGAGTACTACTTGAATAGTAGTCGGCGAGAGACGAATAATTGTCGAGTAGCAGGAATCAATGGCTAGAGCCTATTGTATGCTCTCTAAGATGGACATAATGACCAGGCGTCTCAATGGGCGTATAGCCTCAAAGGATGAGTCAGTCCAGGTGGACCTAATTGACTGTGTGTCTCAACCGACTTAATAGCCGTGAAGGACGACTCTGTCCAAAGGCGTGAGCAACTCTGAGTTTCGTGCCGAATAGTCGGAAGCGTAGCAGCGACATGGCTACAGATCCGGTAGGTAGGCAGCATGTGCCGAGTAGTCGCTCATCCGAGTACTACCTGAATAGTAGTCGGCGAGAGACAAATAATTTGCTGAGTAGCAGGAATCAATGGCCGAAGCCTATTGTATGCTCTCTAGAATGGATAGTAGTGACCAGACGTCTCAAAGGGCACGTCTGCCACTAAGGACGAGTCAGTCCGGGTGGACGTAGTTGACCGTGTGTCTCAACCGACTTAATAGTCGTGAAGGACAGGTCTGTCGGGTGGACGTAATTGACCATACGTCTCAACCGACTCTTGGTCGTGAAGGACGGTCTGTCCAAAGGCTGAGCAACTCTAGGTTGCGTGCCGAGAAGTCGTTATCACCGAACAATTCTTGAATAGTAGTCGGTGATGGATGACGAGTTTGATCATACAAGCCGCGGTCTGCAACATGTTGATGGCTTGTTCACAGGGCTTGCTGATAGTCTTGCAGCTGGCTTTTAGCTCTGACAGCTCGCTCGTGGCTTATCAACAGGTCACCGGCTCGATCCTGTGGGAGTCGAAGTCGACACTGGCGTACTCGGACTCGGCGTGAAGGAGTCGGCACGGGCAAGAGTCGGACTCGGGGTTGTCATCAGCTGAGTTGGGGGTGATGTTCATGCACAGCTCCTTGCCGTTGAAGAACTCGGTTGTCACGGACTAGGAGACCGAGTCGAACTGGATCAGTTGCGACGGAATCAGCAGGGACTGTGAGTCGGTCAGCTGCTACGCGTACCGACCGCTTCATGCTTGATCGCTTGGCATAGCTCGATATAGCTTCAGCCTGATCAGATCGAATCAGCACGGAATTTGTCTGGGCATTCCGCTGCCATGCAGCTAACGACCTACATGTGTGAGAATCAGACAGGCTCCTTGATTGCTTGACAGATAAATTTGTGTGCACCAGCACGTCAAGCATCAATATCTTGCACGTAGTATCTTGAATATACCCCATGGCTAGTTTGCACTATGCATTCTCTTCGGGCTATTTTAAGTCATTGCTTGCATGGCCGACCATATGCCTCTGGATGATTGCTGAACTAAATCTGTACGCATGCATGGTCCATATACTTGATCCAAGCTTTCGTAACCGATGCAGGATTCATGCATAGTAGATTTGTCCTCCCGAGTCCCGACCTTGCAGCAGAGTCAACTTGGCGACAAGGAGTTGTGCCGGAACCAGGAGTCTGCCATGCGTGTCGACTATTCGAGGCGAGAAGACGACTTGAGCATGTTTGCCTCATGCGTATATGCTTGATCACGAGAGCTTGCCGGTGCCATCTGTTGAAGTTGAAACCCAGCAAGGCCCCAACGTGGTCGTCCGGGATCAAGCGCCTAGATCTGAGCGGGTGGAAACAATAGGTGGCGCTCTGGCTTGATCAAGTCAGACGCGGAATTTCAACTTGTCATGTGCGCTGCTTAGTTGCTTCATGCACCGTAGGCAGCGGATGGATGGCGTCCTAGGCGCGCCAGCTGTCGGTGTTTGTTAACCGGCAACTCGTCTTGGGGGTACCCGGACGATTGTTCGGTGGGGATCGATGTATGCAGAACTTGATGGTAAACGCAGAGACAATGATTTATACTGGTTCGGTCTGCTGAATAGCATCCCTACGTCCAGTTTGGCAGAATAGTATTGCACCCTGCGCTTATGGGTGTCTGGTTGTGTACCATGACCCCTATGTGTCTCTGGCTTGCCGATCTATGGAGCTCTGCCTCTCTTTATATAGTCCAGGAGGTAGAGTCCTAGTCGGTTACAATCTTAAGAGTCCTAATAGGATTACAAGGTAGCAATACTACTAGGATTACATACGGGGAGTCCTAGTTGGACTACTCTTCGCCCTTCCTTGCGGAGTACCCGGGGACATGCAGGCCATGGTCAGCACCGATGAGCTTTAGTGGAAAAGATAAAACAAGGGATCTGGCGATCCTAAGATTTGGCTGTGGATTTGCATCCTAGCGCATGAGCAAGTAATAAATATAATAATGTTATCAAGTTTTAACACATTCACACACATCCACATCCATCCACCATATCCATATCCATATCATTCTCAATCATCACCACATCATCATCTCATCTCACACACTCAACCGCTTCGTCGACAGAGACCAGCTCCCTCCCAGCCTGTCTCAACGGCTCGTAGCCTCACACCAGGCTCACGACCGGCACTCACATATCAGGGGGAGAAAAGAGAACCCTCACTAGTCAGAAAAAGGTCAGGGAAAAAGGTCCGCAGCCAACGAATTGGCCAACGTATCGATCGATCAACCATCCCACTCTGTAGAGGTTCTACAAAATCCACAAGATCACCATTATCAGCACCCCGGATGTGCCTAGACGGATACCGGTTGCTTGCCAGCCTAGAGTAATGCCACCCTACCACTCAGCCTTGGAATCATCCCAAGTCTGTCTGGGATGGCTAAGTCTGTGAAGTCACGTTCCCCTCCCGAAGTGGGAGCCGCGATCGTCTCGGAAGGGTGTGGGACTCCATACTCGTACCTCCCTCGCACTCTCTCGCCTAGCAGTAGTGGCATTGCTTGTACCAGGTAGTCCGACCGTCCCCGTCCATAAGGAGCGAGTGGCTTGTAAAGGTATTCCCCGTCGTCCAGATCCCGCTCCACCTAGGATGACTAAGCCAGAATGTCTTCTCAAAGGTTTTCATTATCCATGCCACCACAGCACGCTCTAGATCCGGGCTCCACCAGCGGCTCACACCCGGATCCACCTCAAGTCACACCTAACCCGCCACAAGTTTCACCACCACAGGGGCATCCAGATCTGCCCCACAACAAGACTTGCACCAGGCTCGTGTATATTCCGGCTCGGTCGACACAACCCTCACCCTCCACACACCCAAGTCACACACGTAGCACGCTCACCCATCACCAAGTCCGAATCACCCCGCCAAACCATTCCTAGGGGTTCACCATCCGCATCACATCCAGATATAATACGAAGTGGAGTTAAATAATATAATGGTGAACATGCAAGCAAGTAGGCAAGTAAGCAGGAATAACTGGGCGAATGCGCAAAGCAGGGTGTTGTGGTAGAGTGGGTTGCAATCAGGTAATAATGGCTTAGGTAGTATCATGCATCAATATACTAGCAAAGGAATAAATATAAAGCACTAGCATGTCTACTTATTTGCAATGTCTAATAGGATTCTCTAAAAAGAGGGTGCTGCCATGACACCTGCGAAGTAGTCGTAGTCGTGGTTAATTATTCCACATTGTTGTTCCATCAGCGAGGTCGTCTCCTCCTGAGTTGTCTCCATGTCGCAGTCCTTGTTGTCGTCCATGTTCTCTTGGCCCAATCTATGCTACTCCACGAAACGGCACACTAGACAAGAGAACACTCACACCATATTTGGAAAGACAATATGACGTCGGAAGATCTATTAACACCAACGAGACATTAAAATACACAAGGTTTAGCCCTCTCGGCGGTTGTCTGATTTCCTCGGGCTAGGAACATGGTGGTGGTTGCTTGCTAGTTTAAGTCTTGGCCAAGCCAATACGGCTTTATGACATAGGGTGCAAACCAAGGCCTATCTTTTAGCAAACACCACGGCTCTCATCCTTCGATTTGGTTGTCATTTAAACAAGGCGGAAATCGGTGGATAGCCTAACAAATAAAGAACGATGGGGTTCGGTTCTTGTAGCCTTATCCCAAAGGGCAATTGATCACAAGAACGGTTAACACCATTGTGATTCAACTCCAAGGTACCTTGGCTTGCCCGCTATGGCAAAAACGGTAGTAGCGCAAGGGTTGGAGATCTACAATCCTCTCGATCCACACGACATAGTACGTCGGGAACCAAGACTTAGGGTCACTCATGAGAGCGGGGTTAGCTCAGCACATTTATGCCATGTCCTCAGGCACATCTCTAGAGAAATGTGTTTAGGTGGTCGATCGAGTCAACGCGCGGGGTTCTGAGATACAACATAGACCATAGCTTTGCTAACAAAAGGAATAGCGAGGGTACAAATATATAATACAAATATATAAGTTAAAGTTCATTCCAACGCACACGTCATGGTAGAAGACATGGTGTTGGAAGAAGTGACACAATATAAGATGCAAGTGCGCAAACTACTTGTAGGGTACCTGACCGGGGTGCTCTGGCACTAAGTCATTTCCAGATTCGTAGCGGTGCGGTTGTCACCGCGGGAATCAAGATATGCAGTGGTCAACGGGTACAAGCATACAAGAGTTTGTGCACGAAGAAGCATTTATAAAGCATGTTTATATAGGTGAAAAAGAGTGTAGCTCCATGGTCATGGCGAGGTGTACTCGTGACCACAAGATACACTAACAGGGGTCATGTTACATTCGGCATCACGGCCATGGCGAGACGGGTCTCGCGATCGTAACGTTCGAATGAGGTATGATCCCTCAGCCGGCTTAAAGGCTCGGCACACACAGGCAACATACGAACACCATCAATACAATGATAAGAACCATAAAGCGATACAAAACACATTGAACCAAATAAGTGGAGTAGCACATTCCCATAGCATGAGATTGGATGGATCCTGTATCACAAATGCATATACAGGTGGTCGTAAGAAAGAGGTATAGCGCGAGTACAGATAGATAAATAAGAGAATTTTCTAGGGGCTCAGTAAGTCGACGATAAGATGACACGGGTTCTAACGGGTCATGGTGGCAACAGTCACGACGTCGAGGGAGGCTCGAGGTAAGTCGCGTCGAGGGAGCGTCAAGGGGTGTCGTGTCCAGTGTTCTACGCGGCGCGATCGAGGGACACGAGGTCTCTTCAATCGTCATATGCTACGGTTTCCATCAGGGGCATCCTACGGTCAAGATGAGAAGAGAATTACCTTGTCGTCCAGCATGTCGACTAGGGTTCGTTCCATTTGGCCTAATCACGTCGTGGCCATGGCTCTGTCATGGGCATACGTCCGGGGTGGTCAGTAACACGTCGGTGTTCTTGGAACACTAGGGGTTTGATCTGGCTAGGGCCGGTCTACTGCCAATGACACAGTCACGTCAACGACTAACACACGACCACAACGGGGAGCAATATGTGTCCAAAGCGATAACGAACTAGTCCGGCGAAGGCTCGTCTCAGATAGATACGGATCGCATGAATGAATTTACTCTTACATTCACGTAGGAAGCCCCGCGCGGAGAGAAGGGACACGTCGTCCGTAATTTTTTCATTGGTCCACCTCGGAGAGAGCCTAGCGTTGCTGCTTAGAAATTTGCTTGGCCCTCGTTGGCCCACGTCGCTCCTCCTCTCCATCTCGGCGACGCAAAGAAAAAAGGGAGAAAACGCGTAGTCGCACCCGTCTCCTCGCACGACTCCGCCTCTGCTGTTCGCGGGATCCCGCTACTCGCGCTACGCGGTCCCTCGGCTGCCCCGCCGCCTCCTCCCTCTCCCTCCTCCTCCCCTCTCTCCCGGTGTGCCGGGCGGCCGTGCGCCCCGACGGTGCCCGTTCCTAGGCGGCGCCGCCGGGTGCCAACCCCTCCCGGCGGGCCCTGCCCTCGGCGAAGCACCGCCCCTGCTCGGATGCGCCCTCGTCGCCCCCCTCCCTCCGGCGACGTGGCCGTCGTCCACCGTCGCAGTCGCCTCTTAGACCCCAAGCCAAGGCGTCGTCCTGGGCGGATGGGCCTCGGCGTACCGGTCACAGCCCCGCCCTAGGGTTCCAGTCTGCATCTACTGTTCTCCCCTCCGGTGGCGCACTGGTACGGCTCCCGGTCCGCGCCCTCTGGCGTGGCGCGCGGCGCACCACAACACAGCGGCAGGTATCCCCCTGTGCACCTCTATCCCTCCCTCCCTCCTCGCTCGCACGACCTCCTGCGGGTGGTTGAGCAGGCCCCATGGCCCCTGGCCACTGCCGCTGCCCTGTCCGGCCGTGCTGGCCGCGCGACGCTTACTGTCGGCATATGGTAAGGTGCTCTCTCTCTCCCTCTCTCTTCTTGCTTGGTCTTCCTTCACGGCGGAGGCTCACGCCGACGGATCCGGTGCCTCCATGGATGGATCTGTCCCTCCTCCCCTCAGATCTGTAAATACCGAGGCCATCGGAGGTCAACGACGGCGGTGGCTTCGTCCCCGCTCTCTCCCTCACTCACACGGCCTCCTACAGGTAGTTCAGCAGGCCCCATGGCCCCCGGCCACCGCCGCTGCCCTGTCCGGCCAGCCTGGCTGCGCAGGCGGCAACCGCCGCTGCCCTGTTCGGCCGGCCTGACCACGCGGCGCTTACTGCAAGCATATGGTAAGGTTCTCTCTCTCTCCCTCTCTCCCTCCCTCCCTCCCTGCTCGGTCTTCGCACAGCACGGCGAGGGTCGAGCCCGCCAGTGCCCGTCGTCGCGGCTGTCCTTACCTCACTCACCGCCGATTGGACCCGGCCTGCTGTGCTCTTCCCCTGCTCTCCATCTCCATCTCTCTATTTATTATGAAAGATGAACAGATTAAAACATCTATTCGTTTTCTTGCAAGGTTAACACATGTCTGCCTTTGATTTGCTTGTGTGCAAGAACTGTTGGTGTCCAAGGTTTATGGTTCTGTGTAGTTATATTATATCTATAGCCTGAGCATATGCCAGTGCCGATGATGCAGTTATTCGAATTTCAACAAATCAGAGTGCCTAGGAATTGCATCCAGTAAATCCGAACGCATTTCTATGCCACTACTGTTGCCTTCTATGTTCATCGTATTTGAAAGGCAATGATGTTGAAAATATCCCCCCCTCCTCATTAATGCCATCTGAGAATGTGCAGTCATCTTTACTACCTTTTATGATCTTTTGATTTTGATTGTCATTTGAGGCTAAGCACAGCCATGTACTATAATGAGGAACCAATCTTTTATGATATTTCAATTGTGCTTTATGATATTTCTATTCCAGCTTTATTCAGCTGAGGTATTTCGTATATGGAGTGGCAGACAACATTACATATATTGTCGTCTTGGGTTGGCTTAATGGACTGAGGCGCTTGGGCATATGCAATGATGAGCTATTTTTCCTACCAACAATCCACCCTTGTTTTCTGCAGCCCACTCCTATCTGAAAAAATAGGGAACTGTCCAAGCTTCATGCTTAGGTTGCAACTGTGTTGTACTATGGTTTTGTGCTCCATCAACCTTTGTTTTTGTTTTCTTCTGATTTACCGGGGATGTGAAAGAGTCTTACGCCTGTTCAGCTTAGCACAGTTATAGTGGTTTTCCTATAGCTGCGATTACCTTTCCAGCTTATCACAGACATATTTTCATACATGCACATTTAGGCTTCGTGATTTTATCATCAATATGTCAGGTTCCATCTTTCTTTGATACTTATATTTGTTTATTTTCCATTGCCTCACTGTTGCTCGTGATGATTAGGCGGTTCTATCATTTAAGCTGGTGTTTTCCTTCCAAAAAAACATGTTTGTGGGTGTTTCGTAGGTTAGGTTTTCTTTATTGCTGTTAGATTTGTTGTTCCTTACCGTGTAATTTTCTATTTCTTCCACATTGCCTCTCGTAATTATGATTTGCGTGCTCTTAAACAAGGTCTGAAGTTTATTTTGATTACACGGGCTCAGACAGTGTTCGTGTATTTTTTAAGAATCCCTTTTGGATCACACAATACTACAACTGCATGAGTTCTCAATTTTCAATATTTTAGTATGTATTCCTTCAGCATCACTATAGTCATTTGGACCCTTTCCATTGCATACTTCATCATGCTATCACAGTGTCGCCCTTCTTAGGTACATATCATACCCATGCAAGAATTCCGGTGTCTGCAGGAGCTCCATAGTAAGTATTATCACCCAAGCAATTCTAGGTTCTGGTTGTATGGTGATGATGGTCCAAAACAGTAGTTGCGTGTTCTAAGTGATAACTTACAAATCTAAAAACAGATATTGACTGTACTCACGCGTGGCTACCATTTTTTAAACCACTATCTGTATATTTGCTCGCAAAATTTAGAATGGATATATATATGTGATGCACTACAACTCTGTGGATCTTATATTCCAGATTGCTTTACTTGATGGTTCTGTTTTCGTGTCCATGGCAATGCCAAATAGTTAAAAATAAATTCGTTGTTTCTTTTACTGTGCAAGTCCACTGAGAATATAAGGTCAGTGCATTTCCTCTCAAACTGATCTAATATGCTTGGCAATCTATTTTTCTTCCGCTGATGTGGATGGTTGATTGTTTGTTTGATTATTTCTTCCAAGACCTAAGAATTCCACAGGTACCCCTTCTTAGCTTTGGTTATTCGAACACCCATCAGGTATGCCGACGCCTTCTCTTCCTTGCCTTCTGTACAAAAACGAGTAACTAAACAAGGGTTTAATCTATTTGCATTCAGATATAATCTAATTACAATCTATTGTGCCTACTATTTCCTCTCTATGCTGTTCTTGCCTTCCTGTCCCTGTTAAGGCTGTTCGTCATGTCCATACATGTCTTGTTTCTTCTTCACCTGGTTACAGTACGGATATTCAGACAGGTTCACCTAGGGAGGCCTGCGCAGCATTCGTGGGGATTCCTGAAATGAAATTATTGCTTATTACCATAATGTGTTCAGTTTGCGCTAATTGATTCTTACCTGTTTGCAGGGACAGGATATCCTGAGCTGGTTAGTCGGCTATACGTAAGGCCTCCCGTCGTCTCCCCTGCTTCTTGGTATGTCGTTCTTCATCGGCACTGCTTATCTTTTGGTTGGGCTTCTAATGGCTTATCTGCTGTGTTTACTGCTTTGCACGGCTTATGAATTTCTTGTGTCTATTGACCTTCTGCGTGCGGTAAGTGCGGTTTCACTTTTAAACCCAGTTGCATCGGTCAAATGAATGGCAAAAATTTCCTTGCGATTTTCAGAAAAAAAACTTTTCAACCACACAAATACGCATGGTATGATGTTTGTAATCACAAACTCATTATTATTTATCTACTTATTTTATAATTTTCTACAGATATATACCGATTGGATGTTACATGTAAATATACTCTCCCCATTCAGGGTTAACGAAATTTTGTTTTTTAGATATTTTGTACTATACATCTAAAGATACTTTATATCTATATATGTGGGTAAAATAGTACATGTAAAAAACATGAATCGGTTGCTGCCTCGGGCGTCCTGTAACTTGCTGATTGTTGCTTCGGACTTTGATCTGGTTCCAGGCCTGCGCGTGTTGTAACTTGGTGATTGCTGCTTCGGACGACCTGTAGTTTCCTGATTGTTGCTTCGGTGCATGCCCACTTCACTTGGCTTCCTGATTGTTGCTTCGGTGCATGGCCACTTCACTTAGCCTCACCTATTTCTTTCGTTTTTGCAGAGTGATAATCTGCTACGTACCTTAATTTGAAACCTACCGCTTCTGCGTACATCCACTTTCTTCTCTCAACGCCATCTGTGGGCCTATCTTGTGCTGCTTGAAGAAGAGTTAATCATCTCTACTGATTCCCGGAAAGTTCGCGCATATACTCCCTGATTACCTTTACACCAAACTACACTTTATTCCCACACATGCTGCGGTTAATCTTCAGTTATGGTTAAACCATGCTATATGATTTGGAGCGCTAACCAGCTCATTGTATTTACCTTTTCGATTTGTTATTTTTCAAAACTAAATAATTAGGGAGGTCAGTGCAGCCAAGAAACAGCGCCGAGACAGAGATTGACCGGACAGATGTTTTTTTCACCGTGTTCCACCCTCCTCAACTGATCTCTCATCATCTCTTATTCTGGTTTCTCCTTTCCCATTGGTAGAGTTGGTGTTGTATTCGCTTTAAAAAGAACGTACTTCACACGACGCCCAATAGTTGTGCTTCTCGCTGTCCTTTGGGCACGCCGTCTCTGTGTGTGTTTCGTGTTATAGGCACACAACTAGATGGCATTGGTGGTTTAGACGTACCTGTTGTCTGCTGTTTTGTGTCTAATTTATCACGTTTACACTTTTTTGAGGCCTCTAAAATCCCTGTGCTCATTGGTGAGCTCCCAATTTTCACATTTCATTTGCTGCCATAATCTCCGACTGCAGATTTTTGCTTCTGCATGATGCTTCATATGTCAGGTTTGTTCATTGGCTCTTCTATGACTACAGGATTGTCAGGACTTCCTTTCTCGGGTAATATACCTAAGTCTAATGTTCATAAAAGTTGATATTCAGTTCAGGTGATTCCTACTGGTATATGATGCAGTCCTATTACATGTGGTTCCTACTGATGTACTCCCTCCGTCCCAAAATAGATGTTATTTTCGTTTCCCAATAAGTCAAATATTTATAACTTTGACCAATGATATATTAATTATATATTAAAGAACATTAATATTTAGAATACATGATTAGTATCATTAGGTAGATTGTTGAATATACTTTTATAATAAACTTATTTACCACAAAGTTTTTTGGGTACGTCCTTCTGTATGATGCTCACTGAGTTTGCCTATTTTATTTCTTGCCTAATAGGACTGCCACATATCTTACAGAAGAGTTCAATGGTTTGTGGCATGGATGCAACAGAGTCTCAAGATGCTAAGGATTAGAGCCTTGGAATCCATGTGGTCTGAAAGCAAACTGCTAGAAGGTGTACGCGCATGGTACTGTCAAAAATTTTCTGTGTCAAGGGTTTAGTAGCTTGCAATTTACCCACCTATTCATTATCAATGACTCAGATGAGTCCACTTCATTGAGAACGTAATTGCACGCATAGTAATAACTAAAGGTTAATTTCATTTTTTAGGTCTTTCTTTGACTGAAGTTGGTAACAACCAAAAAAGCAACGTGTTGTCTATTGTCAGTTCACTTAGCATGCCAAGTTACTACCTGTTGCCGCTCATTAGAAGGTAAATTTTTACTTTAAATGCAGTCCTTTTATATGTAGTACTGTTAAAGGGAAACTTGCTCCCTCTTATAAAACAATGGGTCCAGGGTCACAGTATGCCACTTAGGCAATAATCCAATCCCCTCTCCTTGATATCAATTCCCAGACTTTTATGTAATTTGTTGAACTCCAGGTTTCTCATCTGCATGCATATGGTTAGTTTACAGACCGGGTTGATAAGGGTAATTCGAGATTAGACCGAAGCTGCTAAATACAGTGGTTAGGTGTGGTTGGGTCTAGATTTAAGACCACTACCAGGTTTGCCTGTGCAGCATGGCGTTTTGCCAGCTACAAATTCGGCAGCACAGGCAGCGAACAAGATGTTAGGCGTCAGGCTGTGCGTGTACGTGAAATGGTACCCGATCGGTGACCATTCCACCCGGTCACTCTTACCACAATGTTTGATGAATGGATTGGATTTGAGTTAACACGACGTTCAATTGGAATGAGCTGGATGTTTACAATAAGAAATTAGTTTCAATTGGATTGGTTCGTTCTTTAGGCTGCATATGGTTTTGTGTTGCTTGTTTGGATATGAATGAATCCGCATCCATATTATATATAATTGCTTCATTCAGTTAAGATGCAACATCTTGTATTTTTAATTCTTCTATTTCGTTCTCAGCGCGATGATTGTTCCAAGTGAGACGGTGCCATTTGCATTTGCGTCTTGAAATGAACTCCGTACCATATTAAAAAAAACTTCCAAGCATACTTACCAGACATAACTATCTTTGTAAAAATGTGTTTACAGTTACGCCGCAGCAGAACTCCGACAAAGATGAAGCAGGTGGGAATCGGACCGCTTCTATTGGAAAATGTACTAAGCATTCCTCCTTTTACAACTGCAATGATAGAAACCAGCAACTGCTTCGCTCTATCATTAAGTGTCACCTCTCCTGGACAAATTAACATCTTATTATCATGAAAGCTACTACTACTGTATTCTGAAAATATCCTATTCTACGCTATGTTGTCAACGACCTTCATTTTCAGACTCAGAGTTATGTATATATAAAATGTACCGTTCTCGCTAAGTTTACTTCGCGTAAGTTTTCAATGGGCGCGCCGGGGCGCGCCGCTATTACTAGTAGGGTACAATTGAACGAGCGTCGTGCTAACGTCGAGGATAAGGATAACGTTTACAAAGTTCACGGTTCGACTTGACGATGGTGGGGAAGACGAGGCTTCAGCGGAGAGTTGCCGAAGCGCGGGGAATGTCGTGGTCAGCCGAGGAAGGCTTGGTCGGTCGTGGAGAGTACCGCCACCTGTAGCCAACCCTGGTCGGCTGTGGCTTGCTGCTGGCTGGCTGCAGCTAGCCGGATGGAGTGCTTGGCCGAACGTGGCAGCGAGTGTCCGAGAGGTGCTCGGAGGGCAACCGAGCTCTGGTGAAGGAGTCGCGATCCCGACGGCTTTCCTGCAGCAGTGTTCATCATGGATGGGAGATGGGTTTGTGGTACCGTGGGCTCACCAACGTCTTGGAGTAGCGGAAGTCGCGGTGGTGGTGGCGAGGTCGACACCGGCCTACGGCGACGGTGGAGATGCAAGGCGCGGCTGCTAGTTTATCCGCACGATCAGCTGGCCGGCCGCATCTCCGGCGGGCGTGGCGAGGCGTTCTGGCCGAGGCTTGATGCGGCACGGCTCAGTGCAATGCGGTTCATCGCGGTGGCAGCTGGTGATGCGGCCGCAGCTGTCTCGGCGAGGGAGGGAGGATCCTGGTGGCGGTGTGGTGGTCGTGGTTGCAGCGTGAACGGCGCGGCCGGTCTCGTCTCAGTGCGGCAGCTAGCGCCGACCATCGTCTGCTGAGCTCGGGCGTGGCCGTGTCGTAGCAAGCTGGGCGGAGTAAGAGTGGGGGCTGCAGACGTTGGCGACATCGCGGCGTGGCGTGGCCTTGGCCACGGCTTGCGCGACCGCTGCAGATGGTCACGGCACGGACGGTGGGCGACGTTCGGCGGCGTGGCGGAGGACGGCGCTGGCGCTGCTGCGGCTAGCCAGCGCGATCAGGCGGTGCGGCGAGGCAGCTCGACGACATGGTGTTCAGCGTCGAGGACATGGTTCCGGGGGCGTGGCGTCGCGGCCACGACGTCGTCGGTGGTGCTGGGCGGACAGCGCTCGGCGTGGCGGTGGCGTGACCACCACCTCGTCTGGCAGGGCGTGGGGCGGCCAGCGTGGCCAGAGGCGCAGGTCGTGGCCATGGCGGCCTCGCGGCTACGGCGGGGAGCGGTGGCTGGGAGGAGGAGGCAAGCGATGGCTGCAGGCTTGGGCGACCGCGCTGAGGGAGGAAGAGGAGAGCGGCGATGGCGGCGGCGGTTGAAGAAGAAGTGGAAGAGGAGCGGCGGCCGAGGTCTTTATACGATGGCGCGGCTAGGGTTCTTCGAGGGTGTGACCATCCTCGACGTCCGTGCCCACCTCGGGACATGCGGCGTCCATCGCGCGGGGTGGGGAGTGCGCGCGAGGGTGGGCGCCAGAGCGGCGGCGGCGCGCCTGGGGAGCAGGGCGCTTTTGGATGCCAGGCGGCGGCCTTGGGCAACTGGGTCGTGCAGCGGGGCCAGGGCGAGGCGAGTGGCCGAGCTGGGCTGGCAAGGGACTTGGGGAGGCCAGCGGCGTGGGTCACGGGCCAATGGCTGGCTGGGCTAGGCCGGTGTGGGAAGAGGAGGGAAGGAAGAGCAGGCTGGCTGGGGAGCTTTCGGCCCAATGGAAGGAAATTGAGGTTTGTCTATTTTGCTAGAGAAAGAAAAGGATTCAAATGGACACGAGAGAACAAGTGGTATTAAATTCAAAAGATAAATTGAAAAAGATTCAAATAGAAGGTCGGGGATCATTGAGAGAGACTCGAGATAACCAAGAGAATACAAGGAGTTGCTATGATCATGTGCTCTCCAACATAAGACTTAAGTTGTAAAGAGAATCTCTAGCTAACTCCTACAAGCATATTATATGAATGCAACAATTTATTTATAAATTGTTCTCGGTTCAGCTAGCAACTACATGCTCCACTTAATCACAGAAAATTTAAAAAGTCCGAATTTTCGGGTTGTTACAGTCCACCCACCTTACAAGGATCTCGTCCTTGAGATTTGTAGTTAGTGCTAATGAGTCAGGTTTTCGCTGTCAAGTCACATGCATTAATGCTTTTGATTTTGATCTCTAGCATGTTGAAGAGGAGTTTTGGAAACATTTGTTCTTTTAAAATGGAGAAACAACTTTGTTTTGCTAAGTAAGGGAAATTCTTTTTAGGAAATCCATTTTTCAAATTCTAGTTGAAAACGCTTTTGTAAACATCATTTTTAGAAAAACACACTTAACCGGTAGTTCAAATCCTTTTTAGAAAATCAGTTCGATTTTCGAAATCAAACTTTGTCCAAAATATTTTCGGGAAGAACCCAAGAAATAGTTTTGGGAAAAACCTTGTTTTTGCAAAGCGTCCTCTCTTTTTAAATGAGAGAGTTTTTGAAAACATCTAGATCGAGGAATGATTTTTCGCAATCAAAGCCGGTTTGGTTGAAAACTTCTTTAACATGATAGAGCATAGCGGGGGTTTCAAAAACTTTTCAATTCGGGAAGTCATTTGAAAAGAGGGAAAAGCGGGGGTTCTTAAAACTTTTTAGAAGAGTTTTATATAAAAGGAGATTTGAAAAGGAAAGTAGTGGTTTTGATAAACATAGATTTTGGAAATTTTGAAGTAGGTACAAAACGGGTTTTGGAAAACATACTCTTAAAGACCTTTTTACATAGGGAAAAACGTTATAGGGTAGGATTTTTACTATAGAAATAGATTTTCACAAACTTTTTGAATCCTTGTTTTAAACGAAAGAGGGGAAGGGTTTTGGGATAGAATTCAATTTTTTAAAATCTTTGAAAATAAGTTTGCAAAACTTTTCGAAATCCAGAGGTGGTTTTTGAAGTAAATACATGGGGGGGTTTCTAAATAAAGATACACATTTTGCTTTTCCAATATGTTTTGAAATCAAATTATTTCGAAAGATGGTTTTAAAAGAGGCATTACTCCATGCGCTTTTGAAAATAAAAGCAACGTAGCTTTCAAGGTCGATTCAAACTAAATTAATAGCTTCTGAAAATGCAAATAATTATTTATTTTGAAATTGAAAATTGATTGCAAAAAGGCTTCTTAAAATGGAGACAATGTATATATATATATGCAATAGTTTTTGTTTTATAAATCCATTTGAAATTCAAAGAGGGTCATGGCTCCTTGGTCTAAATCAAAGGTTTTGAAATAAAGTCGAGCCAGGGGTTTGAAGTGTTTTGTTTTTTTTAGTTAGAAGTGCGGACTATCATTTTTGAAAATGGTTTTGCTATTCAAATCTCTTGTGTTCTTAGAATAAACTTCTCGCAGAGGGTTTGAAAAGGATTCAAAATAGGCTTTTGACATTTTTTTTTTAAAAAAATCAAGGCTTCTTTTGGGAAAGATTGTCAAATACAGGGGCCTTTTAAAAGGGAAGTACTTCGAAATCAAAACATTTTATAAGACTTTTGGCAAAATGGTATTTTGGAAATAGAGAGGATACATGGCTTGAATAACCCTTTTGAAAGAGACGTTTTGCAACGCTTTTTAAATCTTGTACGGGTTTTAAAGAGAAATCATTTTGCAAATCATTTTAAATCTGGGTCGGGTTTTGATGATGTTTGGAATCGACACGGATTTGCAGTAAAAGTCTTTTGAAGGTCTTTTTGTTCCCAAAAATAAAACACACTCCTTTATTTTTAAAGGATTTTGAAACAAGCGGTTTGAAAATTATTAGTGAAACAGGACGTTGCTCCGTTTTGTTTAGAGACTTTAAACTACTTTTGAAACCGGTTTTAAAACATGCCTTCTTTTTGAAAAGCAAGGATTTCGCAATCAAATTTATTTTCAGAAACCTTTTCAACACAACTTTTGAAATAACTTTGGAAGAGCTCTTCTTGGTTTGACAAATACTTTTTAACACGGTTGCAAGACATTCTTTTTGCAAGGGTTTTGTTTGATAAAACAGTTGCAAAGCATATTTTTTTGAAAGAAGAGCCGATTTTGAAAGTGGAACATAGCTCTCGGTTTGAAAATAAAATCTGTTCAAAACCAAATCGAGCCAAGGGCCATTGATTTGAAATTATTCCACTTAGTGAAAGCAAAACTTTGTTTATTAAAATAGTGCGAAGCATTCTTTGAAAGTAGGATTGATTTTTGGAAAAGAGACTTGTCTCTTAGTTTGAAATCAAAATAATTTAAAACAAAATCGAGCCAGGGTCCTTGGTTTGAACACATTTTACTTAATGAAGCAAAACTTGGTTTCCTGAAGTCGGGTTTTGAAACACTTTTTGAAAAAAAGAAAATAGTTTTCACACTGCCTTTTAATAGCTTTTGAAGGGAATAGTTTGAAAGGGAATCTAAATCTGTTTTCTTTGAAAGGGAAGAACATTTCGAAAACTCCTTTTTTAAGACCATTTTCCTTTGAATCAGAAAACCTTTTGTGGAAGAATAGAAATTTTTCAATCGAAAGGAAGAGAAGTTTTGGAAAACTTTTAGTTAGAAAGCCAAAGACATTTTGAAATAGTCTTGAAAGACATGATGCATCGGGTTCGTAACTTCGGGTAGTTGGGTCACTTATGTACTACCTGGAGGGTCTTGGTTTGGACCCATCCAGAGATAACCAGGGTCCAGAGTCATTATATATAAAACAACTCTATGAATTACACTCAGGTAGTAAAAGAATGAAAGCGCAGAAACACAAGACCCAGGCAATCAGACAGCATTACAACACCTATATGCATAGTGTTGACTTAAGGTGACTCTTTAAACCTTCAAGTCTCACACATCTATCGTCTAGCATGGGCAGACATGGGGTATGTTCTTTTCTAGACAACTTTTCCAGGGTAAGAGTGCTAGTAAGTAGCAGAAGTCAAGGCGGGGAAAAAGAGACAAGTGCCGGCAGTTATTAGATAAGATGTTTGCTTCTAAACTAGTATTTGGTCCTGAGGTTTTGTCCTAAGGTCAAGTATGACTCTAATACCAACTGAAACATTCTAAATTTTCCGCAAGGGAAATCCACAGAATGAGTTATAATACGACAAAACCAGGAACTGATCTTATCATATTATCATATATCAGTCGATACCATAGTCATACATCGTAATATTACATGATTATAAGCATTACATCACTGGGGTATCACCTATTACAGAGTTTATTCTAGCGGAAGTCTATCGAGTGAAGGCTCCCCTTCATGGGCATCATCAGAGTTGTCGTAGCGCAGCATCGACCGGATCATCCGAACCAAACTGGAGCGTAGGCACGAAACCTTCTAATCCTCCTAGAGTCGTACCTTGAAGCAGGAAAATCTGCACACCGCCAGATGTGGCAGGCCATGGTCAGCACCGATGAGCTTTAGTGGAAAAGATAAACAAGGGATCTGGCGATCCTAAGATTTGGCTGTGGATTTGCATCCTAGCGCAGAGCAATAATAAATATAATAATGTTATCAAGTTTTAACACATTCACACACATCCACAACCATCCACCATATCCATATCCATATCCTTCCAATCATCCACACCATCACCTCATCTCACACACTCAACCGCTCCGTCGACAGAGACCAGCTCCCTCCCAGCCTTGTCTTAACGGCCCGCAGCCTCACACCAGGCTCACGGCCGACACTCACAACCAAGAAAGAGAAAAGAGAACCCTCACTAGTCAGAAAAAGGTCAGGGAAAAAGGTCTGCAGCAACGAATTGGCCAACGTATCGATCGATCAACCATACACTTTGCAGAGGTTCTACAATATCCACAAGATCCCATTATCAACACCCGGATGTGGCTAGGCGGATACCGGTCGCTTGCCAGCCTAGAGTAATGCCACCCTACCACTCAGCCCTGGAATCATCCCAAGTCTGTCTGGGATGGCTAATTCTGTGAAGTCACGTTCCCTCTCCTGAAGTGGGAGCCGCGATCATCTCGGAAGGGTGGGACCACACCATACTGTACCTCCCTCACACTATCTCGCCTAGTAGTAGTGGCATTGCTCTACCAGGTAGTACGACCGTCCCCGTCCATAAGGAGCGAGTGGCTTGTAAAGGTATTTCCCTGTGGTCCAGATCCCACTCCACCTAGGATGACTAAGCCGGAATGTCTTCTCAAAGGTTTTCATTATCCATGCCACCACATCACGCTCCAGATCCGGGCTCCACCAGCGGCTCACACCCGGATCCACCTCAAGTCACCACCTAACCCGCCACAAGTTTCACCACCACAGGGGGCATCCAGATCTGCCCCACAGCAAGACTCGTACCAGGCTCGTCCTATATTCTGGCTCGGTCGACACAACCCTCACCCTCCACACACCCAAGTCACACACGCAGCCCGCTCACCCATCACCAAGTCCGGCATCACCCGCCAAACCATTCCCAGGGGTTCACCATCCGCATCACATCCAGATATAATACGAAGTGGAGTTAAATAATATAATAGTGAACATGCAAGCAAGTAGGAGGTCAGCAGGAATAACTAGGCGAATGCGCAAAGCAGGATGTTGTGGTAGAGTGGGTTGCAATCAGGTAATAATGGCTTAGGTAGTATCATGCATCAATATACTAGCAAAGGAATAAATATAAAGCACTAGCATGTCTACTATTATTGCAATGTCTAATAGGATTCTCTAAAAAGAGGGTGTTGCCATGACACCTGCGAAGTAGTCGTAGTCGTGGTTAATTATTCCTCGTTGGTGTTCCATCAGTGAGGTCGTCTCCTCCTGAGTTGTCTCCATGTCGCAGTCCTTGTTGTCGTCCATGTTCTCTGGCCCAATCGTATGCTACCTGAGTGGTAGCGCAAAAGCGGTTAACACCATTGTGATTCGACTCCAAGGTACCTTGGCTTGCCCGCTATGGCAAAAGCGGTAGCGCAAAAGGGTTGGAGATCTACAATCCTCTCGATCCACACGACACAGTACGTCGGGAACCAAGACTCAGGTTCACACATGAGAGCGGGTTAGCTCAGCACATATATGCCATGTCCTCAGGCACATCTCTAGAGAAATGTGTTTAGGTGGTCGATCGAGTCGACGCGCGGGGTTATGAGATACAACATAGACCATAGCTTTGCTAACAAAAGGAATAGCAAGGGTACAAATATATAACACAAATATATAAGTCAAAGGTTCATTCCAACGCACACGTCATGGTAGAAGACAGGTGTTGGAAGAAGTGACACAATATAAGATGCAAGTGCGCAAACTACTTGTATGGTACCCGACCGGGGGTGCTCTGGCACTAAGTCATTTCCAGATTCGTAGCAGTGCGGTTGTCACCTCGAGAATCAAGATATGCAGTGATCAATGGGTACAAGCATACAAGAGAGTTTATGCACGAAGAAGCATTTATAAAGCATGTTTTATAGGTGAAAAAGAGCGTAGCTCCATGGTCATGGCGAGGTGTACTCGTGGCCACAAGATACACTAACAGGGGTCATGTTACATTCGGCATCACGGCCATGGCGAGACGGGTCTCGCGATCGTAACGTCCGAACGAGGTACGATCCCTCAGCCGGCTTAAAGGCTCGGCACACATAGGCAACATGCAGACACCCATCAATACAACAATAAGAACCATAAAGCGACACAAAAACACAACGAACCAAATAATTGGGAGTAGCACATTCCCATAGCATGAGATTGGATGGATCCTGTATCACAAGTGCATATACAGGTGGTCGTAAGAACGGGGTATAGCGCGAGTACAGATAGATAAATAAGAGAATTTTACAGGGGCTCGGTAAGTCGATGATAAGATGACACGAGTTCTAATGGGTCATGGTGGCAACAGTCACGACGTCAAGGGAGGCTCGAGGTAAGGCGCGAGGGAGCGTCAAGGGGTGTCGTGGCCAGTGTTCTACGCGGCGCGATCGAGGGGTCATGCGGTCTCTTCAATCGTCATATGCTATGGTTTCCATCAGGGGCATCCTACGGTCAAGATGAGAAGAAAATACCTTGTCGTCCAGCATGTCGACTAGGGTTCGTTCATTTTGCCTAATCACGTCGTGGCGTGGTGGCTTCATCATGGGCATACGGGTCGGGCGGTCAGTAACACGCTGGTGTTCTTGGAACACCAGGGGGTTCGATCTGGCTAGGGCCAGTCTACTGCTAATGACACAATCACGTCGATGACAAACGCACGACCACAATAGGGAGCAATACGTGTGCAAAGCGATAACGAACTAGTCCGGTGCGAAGGCTCGTCTCAGTTAGATACAGATCACACGAATGAATAGGATGTACAATTGAACAAGCGTTGTGCTAACGTCGAGGGTAACGTTTACAAAAGTTCACGGGTTCGACCTTGACGATGGCGGGGAAGACGAGGCTTCAGTGAAGAGTTGCCGAAGGCGCGGGGAATGTCGTGGTCAGCCGAGGAAGGCTTGGTCGGTCGTGGAGAGTACCAGCCACCTGTAGCCAACCCCTGGTCGGCTGTGGCTTGCTGCTGGCTGGCTGCAGCTGGCCGGATGGAGTTGCGGCTTGGCCAACGTGGCAGTGAGTGCCCGGGAGGTGCTCAGAGGGCAACCGAGCTCTGGTGAAGGAGTCGCGATCCCAACGGCTTTCCTGCAGCAGTGTTCATCACGGCACGAAGGCCGGAACTCAGATGACAGCGGCATTAGAAGGATTGGAGATGGGTTTGTGGTACCGTTGGCTCACCAATGTCTTGGAGTAGCGGAAGTCGCAGTGGTGGTGGCGACGTCGACACCGGCCTACGGCGACGGTGGAGATGCAAGGCGCGGCTGCTAGTTTATCCGCATGATCAGCTGGCCGGCCGCATCTCCGACGGGCAGGGCGAGGCATTCGGGCCGAGGCTTGGTGCAGCACGGCTCAGTGCAACGCGGTTCATCGCGGTGGCAGCTGGTGACGCGCGCCGCAGCTGTCTCGGCGCGGAGGGAGGATCCCGGTGGCGGGTGTGGTGGTCGTGGTTGCAGCGTGAACGGTGCGGCCGATCTCGTCTCAGTGCGGCAGCGAGCGCCGACCATCGGTCTGCCGAGCTCGGGCGTGGCCGTGTCGTAGCAAGCCGGTTGGAGTAGAGATGGGGCTGCAGACATTGGGCGACGTCGCGGCGTGGCGTGGCCTTGCACTACAAGAATCCTGTTAATCCATGATGAAAAATTTTCATCACGGATCGCCCAAAAAATCGTCACTATGTAGCATCTGTGATGATTTTAGATATCATCATGGATTGAGCGTCATGGATTAACCTCCGTGACGATTTATCAAAAATCATCACGGATTAACAAAATTGGTGACAATCTTAAATCGTCACGGTAGAGTCCAAGGCCTAGGTAGCCCAACCCAGGTACATTTTCTGTGACGAAAAAATAATCATCACGGATGAATTGCTACATCATTATAAATGCTTACGTGGCTGATGATATGGACATCCTAGCCCATTTATTAACAACCCAACATAAACGATTGGACCATTTATTGACTTGTTTTCAGCCCATTGAATTAGTTTTTAGCCCATTTGCAATATGTTTTCAGTCCATTTACATTCTAGTGCCATCCCATTTTTAATTTATTGCTGTAGACTATTATAGCACATACAACATACATACAGTACATTATTGTAGCCCATATAGCATACAACCTACATAGACAATAAAATATTAATACAAATAAATTGAAAACATATTCATTACATTTACCCTATTTCATTACAGTCATCATCATCGAAAGAGGGTAACTAGTCACATGTTGCTAGTAAAAAAAGAAGCAACCCAATAACTAAAACAACATTATTGTAGTAACGAGCTCCCAAAAGCACATCCGAAAGTGATTCCTACATGTCTAGATGCTATTGCAGTAACCCATCCATGTTGGACAATTCTAGCATCTCAAAATCAAAATATTTAGCTTGAAGTCTCTACTTATAAAAATATTTCCTGATTTGAGGCTCTCATGGATGTTTGGTTGATTGGATCCATGATGGAGTTCTTCCAGAATTATAGCTGCACCAAGGGAAATTTTTTAGTATGTCGGTCAATAAATCCATAACATATGCACATGCACAATCTATGGTTGCATTGTACCTGTGGCTGCACAGCAGCTGCACCAGCATCAGCTACCTCACAACAGCGCTCATCAGATTTAATTAGAGCACATAATTAGGAGGTACGCAGGACTATTCAAGATGCACAGAATTCAGAACAGTAGTTGCACCAGCAGCAGATAGCTCACAGATGCTCTCATCAGAATTTAGAGCACATAATCAAGAGATACGCAGGACTATTCATGGTGAACAGAATTCAGACACATAATCAGAGTTTCCTATGCATAATAACCAGATATTATACCTGAATAAATCACAGTTTCCAATAATCAGAGGTATGAGGTCACAATAATCAGAGGTATGAGGTTCCAATAATCAGAGGAATAAATCAGAGTTTCCAATAAATCTATTTCTCACATACCTGAATGAAAAAACAAGTATGAGGTTCAGATATAATAAGCATTCCGTTTGCTAACAATGACAGATCAAAGATAGAAAACGAAAAAATATCTCAGCAAGGAGTTCAGAGGTGGAGAATGCTCATCATTTTGATAACGGGACACTAAAAGACAAGACATCAGAATTCACCACCGACAGAAAATTGCAATGTAATACTATATGCAGACTGTATCTGTGATAGCACGGCATCAACCTTACTTAGCCTATTTTGCTTTTGGACTAACATTCCCAAAGTAAACTGTATTTTTTTGGGATAATAGACATTCAACATTTCTATTGGCATTTAACCTAAACTTTGCATCTCTGCTGTGATAGATTAAAAATAAATGTTATGTGATAACAAATCTTGCCATAGGAATAATGAATTGTGTGACACATGCGATGGCTATAAATTAGCAAGTACGCTGAATAAAAACACTTGATAAGAAAAAAAAGGTTGCTAATTTCATGGATTCTTCTACCTCAAAGCCGCCAAAGGCGTTCCAAGCCCTCTGTATCGCTACCTCAAGACCGAGCCACCAGCGGAAATGTCGAGCTTCGCGCCCACAAATCAGGGGCAGTCTACGGCGTTGATCTCGTCACAACGCGAGTGGGTTGGGCGGCGCGGCGGAAGCAACGAGGACGCAGCAGCTGGCGTGTGCCAGGTCGAGGCAGAAATCACAGCCGATGACTAAGGAGCCAATCACTAGAACCACCTGCCCCTCCAGCCTGCTCCACGGCGATGGTGATGACAGCGCTGGATCTAGAGGCGCATGGCTCTAACATGCAGGGATGAGATCCACACAGTGCGGCCATCGGTGGTGAGAAGGTGTGGTGTCGGGGCGACGGCTGGCGGAGGGCGCAGTAGGGTTTGGGGGATTTTATCAGAGATTGGCTGCATCTGGGTCGTCTAATTTTGACCGACGGCAAGAGAACTAGACAGACTTGAGTTGGGCTGAATCTAGCCTTCGTTTTCAGCCCAATATAGCTGAATGTTTTTTTTCTTTTATTTTATTAGTAGCCCAGGATAATTTTATCGTAAATAGAGAGAAAAGTGGAAACAGAATCCTACTTAAACACATCTGAAACAGAATCCATTTCACTTGGCAAGGCTCGGTTCGATCCTAGTTTAGTACGATTTAAAGGCAGGACCTTTTTTGTTGTATATAAACTTACGATTTAAACGCTGGACCACGGCGCTACGAATCTACTGTGCATCTGGTGTTGGGCCACAACACTAATATCAGCAAACAAATAAAAACAACTCTTATACACGATCATGTACAGCAGTGGATCGATTTTAACTTAGCGCACTTTTCTATTATTTTATCATTTATTAAAATACTGGGCCATGCCATCCAACATGCTATAAAATTTTATGTTCCTATCCTATATATGCAAATATTTCAACAAAGTAACAAAATTGTTTAGTTCAAATAATTTTATAAATGTTTCTATCACATTTTTCTTTGCTAGAGATAGGATTGTGGGTCTATGGTTTGGTATAACTAGAGTATGACAAAATTAAAATTATACACTATGATGATCTTGATAAATCCGTCACGACTTAGCGGGCCAGGAATATCCACTGGGCACATCCATGACGAAAAAAATATTATCGTCACAGATTAAGTATGTTGGTGACGATCTATAAATCTGTCACCAAAAAATTCGTCACGATCAACAAGTTTCTTGTAGTGTTGGCCACCACTTGCGCGACCACTGCAAATGGTTTGCGGCACGGACGGTGGGCAACGTCGGTGCGGTTGGCTGGAGGACGGCAGCGCGGTCAGGCGGTGCGGCGAGGCAGCTCGACGACACTTGGTGTTCGGCGTCGAGGACGTGGTTCCGGGGGCGTGGCGTCGCGGCCATGACGTTGTCGGTGGTGCTAGGCAGTCCGCGCTCGGCGTGGCGGGTTGGCGTGACCACCACCTCGTCTGGCAGGGCGTGGGGCGGCCAGCGTGGCCAGAGGCGTAGGTCGTGGCCACGGCGGCCTCGCAGCTACGGCGGAGGAAGCGGCGGCTGGGAGGAGGAGGCAAGCGATGGCTGCAGGCTTGGGGGCGAGCGCGCTGAGGGAGGAAGAGGAGAGCGGCGATGGCAGCGGCCGGTTGGAGAAGAAGTGGAAGAGGAGCGGTGGCCGAGGGTCTTTATACGATGGCGCGGCTAGGGTTCTTCGAGGGTGTGACCATCATCGACGTCCGTGCCCACCTCGGGACACGCGGTGTCCATCGCGCGGGGTGGGGGAGCGCGCGCGGAGGGTGGGCGCCAGAGCTGCGGCGGCGCGCCTGGGGGCAGGGCGCTAGGGTTTGGATGCCAGGCAGCGGCCACTTGGGCCAACTGGGTCGTGCAGCAGCGGGGCCAGGGCGAGGTGAGTGGCCGAGCTGGGCCGGCAAGGGACTTGTGAGGCCAGCGGCGTGGGGCACGGGCCAACGGCTGGCTGGGCTAGGCCGGTGTGGGAAGAGGAGGGAAGGAAGAGCGGCCGGCTGGGGAGCTTTTCGGCCCAATGGAAGGAAACTGAGGTTTGCCTATTTTGCTAGAGAAAGAGAAGGATTCAAATGGACACGAGAACAAGTTGGTATTAAATTCAAAAGATAAATTGAAAAAGATTCAAATAGAAGGTCGGGGATCATTGAGAGGACTCGAGATAACCGGGAGAAATACAAGGAGGTTGCTATGATCATGTGCTCTCCAACATAAGACTTAAGTTGTAAAGAGAATCTCCGGCAAACTCCTACAAACAATATTATATGAATGCAACAATTTATTTATAAATTGTTCCCGGTTCAGCTAGCAACTACATGCTCCACTTAATCACAGAAAAATTTTAAAAAGTCTGAATTTTTGGTTGTTACAATAAATACTCCACAACCGGCCATCCAAAAGAGCATTGAATAGTACAATTTTCGGGGGCATCGGGCGCGCCGATGCCTGGCATCGGACGCTCTGATGCCCTCGATCCAACGATAACTGTACATTCTGTCAGACAGTTTAAAGGAGCATCGGATGCTGGGCAACGTCCGATGCCTTGACACATGACGCGTCTAATGTGAATTTACCCTCTCTGGAAACTCTCTGCATGGACATCGGACGCTGTCCTTCAGCGTCCGATGCCAGCGTTCCAATGTGCCCCTCAGGGCACTCTCTCAGAATAGTGGCACAGGCGCGTCCGATGTGACAACATTGGAGCGTCCGATGCCAAGTCGCCAGCACACTCAAGTCTGGTGAACATCAGACGCGCGTCCGATGCCACTAAGGCATGCGTCTGATACCCATTTCGAGGCTTGGCTGAAACAAACTTCGGATCACGACGCTGCCTTAACGACTTTTCATCCTCATGACATAAGGGCTCTCTCTGAGCTACCTAGGGCTATGAAATAACAAGTGTGCACCACACCTACTTCAATAGATTCATCTAGGTCAAGCTACTGATTCGCTCCCCATTATAGTACGCCAAGGAAAAAACAAAGACCTAAGACTACCTAAGTGTCCTCGAACACCATATGACACTTAGCCTAGTCTACCACCGTCTTCGTCGTCTGTCCTTTGAAAACCGAAACGATTTCCATCGCTAGGGAACATGAACTCCCATAGCCCGTATCGTCGCCATTACCGTGACCTAACTCATTCTTGTTTCTGCAAAACACACATTAGTCACAGTAATCTTGTGTTTCATCCATCACCAAAACCCACTAGGGGCCAAGATGCGTTCAAGGACGTAGCTTGCCGGCAGCAAGTGAACCTCGGGTAAAAAATCTTTGTGTTGTATTGTCTCCGAGCATTTCATTGGATATCTATTGTGTTGATCACTTGCCCGGCTCGGTATACATCACTCTATCTCTTTATTAACATTACTTCTTTGTTGGTAGTTACTTTGCTAATTGTGTAGATGTTGACGGTAGATAACTCCTATTTTAAACCATCAACTAACCTCATAAATGACCCGCAATGATCTAAAGAGTGTAGCTATAGGGTTTGATTCTAACGAGTTCCACGAGTTGTGTCAATTCCACTTGTTTTGCAGGATATTCAATATTTCATCATAAGAAAGTATCTCAAGTGAAGAATCGTAGCAACACCAGTGAGACGAGCTCATTGAAATGATCGCAACGAACATGCCACTTGCCATATTTGGAGTCTCGGAGCAAGAGTCCCCGATGAATACGACCAGGAAGACTCTGGAACCCTCTAGAAGCCTTATCCATACAAAGATCAGGGGTGTAACAGACAAGATTCCAACAGCTATAGAATACCAGAAATATCCAGGGACCAGACAGGAAGAAGACGACAAGGAATCCATCCACGCCACGACTCATTGTGCAAACCAACCGAACAAGGGCTCTAGGAGAAATAAGGAAAGTACATGGAAGCCACCCCTCCTTCGCGCGGTGTGACCTAACCAACCTCTACTTTGTATCTTCGCCGTTGTTCAATGTTGGTTTGATTCGAGGGCTGCGGTTCATCCCACCGGGCTATATAAGAAACCCCAGACCCCCTCCTGGAGACATCGAATTCATATCTCATAGCATAGATCAATCAATTAGATTAGAGGTAGCCTAGCCAACCAGGACCTCCACCATCCAAGGGTATAGCTAGAATAGAATAGAATTAGAAGAGACGAGGGAAGCTCAGA
This sequence comes from Coix lacryma-jobi var. lacryma-jobi, assembly GCA_009763385.1. Taxonomy (NCBI): domain Eukaryota; kingdom Viridiplantae; phylum Streptophyta; class Magnoliopsida; order Poales; family Poaceae; genus Coix; species Coix lacryma-jobi. The sequence continues at coordinate 170,504,591 of CM019825.1, forward strand.
TTCCAGATCTAGTCGGTAATTAGCCTTGTTTTCTCTCTTGTATCAACATTGTTCTAATTGTTCTTCTAATTGTCTAATTGTCTTCTAGTTCATTGTCTTGTGTTCTAGTTCATCTTCTAATCTCTCTAGTTCATCTCTGTGTTCTAATCTAGTTATAATTATCTCTCTAGTTCATCTCTATGTTCTAATCTAGTTCTAATTGTTCATCTAGTTCTTATTCATCTTCTAGTTTGTGTTCTAGTTGATACATGTCATGACTTGTTACTATTTCGTGTTCATAATTATAATGTTCATCATCTACTTTGATTATATGTCTAGCATAGTAGGGTATCTTTATGTTTATGCTCTTGTTCGTATAGCGCTCATTCTGTCGATCGCGGGGTGAGTGGTCATCATCGTGTAAGCATGGTGCTTATACATTGTTTACCTGCGAATGCACCCTATATTCTGGGCCAGCAAGTGGTAATCGCGAGGGTGACTATTATAGCCTTGTTGAGTCCTTTGTAGTCCACTCCCCGAATATAGGGCAAGTAAGACCTAGTCACCCGGAGGACATAGACTTTGGATCTGATCCTCCATGCGTGATGTCTCCTGCGTATAAATATAAGTTATTCTAACCATGATTGCTAAACATAATTGCGCTAATTGATGTAGTCTATGACCTATAGTTAGAACCATATTAGGAAGTTAATATGTCTCTTTCTAGATTTGGCCACGATCCGACCTTGGGTGAGAATGCTTTGTTGGAACTCTTTTATATGGTTTACTCTGTTCTATTACATTTATCTTATTTATCATTTATGATTGATTCCTGTGTGAGTTAGATCTAGTGGAACTCTTATATACATGTTTATGTGTGTCATAGTTGTAGATGTTTATCTCCTACCGGGTAACTAACGATATGCATTGCTCCATTATAAATAACGATACCTAGGAAAACTCTCCTTGGTGAAATGCTACAGCGGATGTATTTTATCTGTGCGCTTGCAGATAATATCATTTCATATTTTATAAGGGCAAGATCATAAATACCATCCACGTCTCTAGTGTCGCTGCTAGTGGTAACAGCCTAGCGTTAAGGGTAATATTGTTAGATTTGTCTACCTGCATTTCTGGCACCGTTATCTGAAGTGATGCTAAGAGACGTCAACAAGCATTTCTGGCGCCGTTGCCGGGGAACCAAATGTGTGATTCCAAAGCACATTCCCCGTTGTTTGGGAAATCCCATTACCGGAGCCATATCGTTAAGTTATTCGAGTTTCTAAGTTAAGACCAGGATATAATAGGATATAAGTTGAATACATAGGAAAAACTTTACACACATGTTTATGATAATCGAGACACACTATTGATGTTTTCTCAAACAGGCTCACCCTGTCCGTTATCTATTTCTTTAATATCTTATTGCAGGGTGATGTATGACTGGATTTGATCGACCAAAAAACTACGTTGACAATCCTGAAGTTTTATCCGAAAAGCCAAATCCAATGCCAAGCTCAGGAAACCACCAACCATGTTGACCGAAGACACTCAGTCAAGAAGCTCAACACCAGTGTTAGAAGACATGGCTGATAAGACTCTCCGTGATTTCTCTGCGCCAACCACTGCCAACATCAGGACTGGACCAACAGTCAATATAGGGACCGAGGGATTCAAACTCAAGCCATCTCTGATCAACATGGTGCAAGCCAGCCAGTTTTGTGGGAAAGCACATGAAGATGCAAGTGCCCATCTCCAACACTTCCTGGAGATATGCAGCACCTTCACTATCAAAGGAGTCACTAAGGACGCCATCTACCTCCGCTTATTCCCATTCTCACTTTTGGGAAGAGCGAAGCAATGGTTCTACTCCAACAAAGACAAAAACACTTCATGGGAGATCTGCTCCACTACTTTCCTAGCAAAGTTCTTCCCCGTAGGCAAGACGAATGCCCTACGAGCGAAGATCTCAACTTTTTAGCAACGGTATGATGAATCTGTCCCTGAGGCATGGGAACGCTTTCAATACAACATATCAGAATGCCCACACCACGGGATGGAGAATTGGTTACTTCTGCAGACATTCTACCATGAGCTCACTTCGAGTGCCCGTGACAATATTGATGCAGCTGCTGGAGGATCGTTCTTGTCACTCACTATCAAAGAGGCAATTGCTCTCGTTGAGAAGATAGCTTCCAACCAAGGATGGAACGAAGAATGCACTCAACCAAAGAAGAGAGGATGAATGCATCAACTCAAGGAGGTAGACATGCTATCTGCTCAAATAGACCTACTGATAAAGAAGCTCGACGAATGACACCAAGAGAAGAAGGAAGTCATGCACATCCACGATTCTCGCATGACTTGTGAAGAGTGTGGAGGCACTAGCCACATGGAAGAAGTAACTGTCCTGAAGTCCAAGAGGATGTGAACTACATCATCATCATCAACAACAACAACAACTATCGTCCTCAACAGAATCAAGGATGGAATCAGCAATAGAGGCCCAACTACCAAGGTAATCACTCAGGTAACTACCAAGGTAACAACTTCAACCAACCGCCTTTAAGAGAAATGATTGTTAATCAAAATAAAGTTATTGATAATATGTCTAGAAAGATAGCTTCCAATGATAAAATACTTGAAACCATTAATAATAGAACGGAAAGCTTTACTTCTACTATTAAAAATCAGCTTAGCTTTAATAAGATGATAAAATCACAAATTTCTCAGCTAGCCGCTTCTGTACCTGTGACCGAAAAAGGTAAGATTCTGGGAAGTCCGTAAGAATTAGAAACTGCAAATCTTGTAGACATTTTCAATGCAGGAGATTACTTCACAGCTCCGCCAAGGCCAAATTACAGAGGATGGGGAGATGAGAATCTACCTGAGAAGAAAGGAGATCCAGGGAGACCTGTCATCCCGATCACCATCGGACCCCATACCTTTGACGAAGCCATCTGTGATCTTGGAGCAAGTGTCAACATTATGCCTAAGGTAATTTATGAGAAAATTCATGGTCAACCTTTATTGTACACAACCATGTGTTGCAGCTTGCACATCAAACACTTTGCTACCCCAAGGGAATCCTTGAAGATGTTCATGTACAAGTTGGACAATCACCTGTCCTAGTAGATTTTGTGATAGTGGAAACTGGAGGAGATGAAAGAGCACCCATCATTTTGGGAAGACCATTCCTAAGTACAACCAAAGCCATCATCTATACCGAAAGTGCCAAGATTTGCTTCACGATCAATAATAGGAAGGAGAGGTTCAGTTTCAAGAATCGCACACTCAAGACTCGTGTACACCCATAGACGCCATATGAGTACGAGTATGCACCTGCTACCCCAAAGAAGAAGAAAAACAATAGAAGGAGGAGGAACAAGACAAAGCCACAAGAGCAAGAACCAGTATGGATGGTCAACACTGTTGAGCACCAAAAGATAGCACTCAACCTCCACTACGCCTTGAGAAGTTGTACGATCCAGGAGTACCTACCATTGACTGCATGATGAAGAGAGGAGTACCTTCTACAACACATTCTGCGACATCGGCTCAAGTGTCAACATCATGTCTATGGTAACCTATAAACATTTATTTCCTGATGCACCACTGGAACCAACCTACTTGCAGATAAAGCTAGCAGACCAAACATTCCGATTTTCGGAAGATATGGTGGAAGACGTCGTAGTCAGAATTAGAGGTCATGAAGTCCTCACAGACTTCTTGGTTCTCGATATGGGAGAAGACGATGATGTCCACCTCATCCTAGGAAGACTGTTCCTGTACATTACGAGTGCAATCATCTACATGAAGCAAGGGGAGATCCATTTTCACTTTCCTGCAGAGAAGGTACGATGCTACTTCATCAACTACATACCTAACGAAGAACCCAAGAAGAGTAGAAGTGAAAGACGCTGCTATCAACGCCAAAGAAGACAAGCCATCAAGAATGGAGAGGTCAATCACAAAGAAGAATCTAGTGACACTATCCCATATCCCAGAGGAGAAAGAAGAAGAGACACCTCAAGACAGTGAACAGCAGGAAGTAAAGACTCAGACCAAGAAAGTATGAAGAAAAAAAAGATAGCTCCTAAAGAGGAACAACCAGAAACAACTTTTCAAACGTCTAACACATCTGAACCAAGGGAATGTCCGGTTCGTCGGACCTAAATATCCGAACCTTCGCCAAAAGGTAAAATCGGTAGTATCCTCATATTTACTTTTCTGCATATTTAGCACATTTAATTCTTAGTCATTTACTGCATCATCATATTTAATTACTGCATCATCATACTTTATCCATAAGCATTTTAATTTCTGCATTGCATTAGAAAAGAAAATAAAAATAATCATATTGCATTATCGCATTGCATTTAAAAATAAAAACTCTGTAAGCCCCATGTGAATATTTAACTGTTTACTATGGAGGCACAAAAAAATGTTTCTTACTTTTTTTCATCTACATATAAAAATAAAAATCCAAAAATATATATTAAACTCTTGTTGAATCATGCTTGCTTAAACATCTAAAGGCTCGAGAATATAAATGGTTTACCAATAACGCTTAATCATTCCACGAGCTTTGTTGTCTATTCAAGTTTAGCAGGAATCAACAAGAAGGCAGATAATTCTGAAGGACCGGATTAGCGACCGAGGGGGGTGAATGGGAGCCTCAAATTCAACTCGTGAATAGTATGGCCCTTGTCCCAGAAAGTCACCCAAGCAAAGACTCGGAAACGACCGGAGAGTTCACGACCTACGAGTAGGTGGATACCCTAGGAGATGTCCTAGTGGTACAGCGGAACCTCCGGAGAAAACCCCAAAAGCAGCTTCCACAACCTCGGAGCAAAACTGCAAAGACTGCAGGTTCGCGGACTGTCCGGGGTCAGGACCGGACTGTCCGCCCAACGCCGGACTGTCGACACTGGAAGTCCGCGGACTGTCCGCCGGCAAAAGACGAGAAACAGGACTGTCTGCAGGTCTGCTGGAATGTCCTGGACTGTCCGCGGGTTTGTACCGCGGACTGTCCGCCGTTCACTCAACAGTGAACAGTCAGGGGTCTGCTCCTGACTGAACCTGAAGAAACCCGATCCGCGGACTGTCCGCCGTCAGGGGCGCGGACTGTCCGCCACCACCCAGAAGAAAACACAATCTTGCTCGGGCTCAAGAACAACTCCAAATCGATCTCAACCAAATCGAGAGGAACTTCGATCAAACTCCTCCCAGATGATCCTCTATGTATTGGGGTGCTAATCCTAGGAAATCATCGCACCAAACCAAGTCAATCAAGAGAAATTCGTGGATCACTGAGAAAGGGGAAAGAACGAAGAACAAACACGAAATCAACCCGATCTATGGATTCGTGAGGTTAGAAGAGAATCCTTCGGTAGAAAGAAGGGTCTCACGACCAAGAACGAATTGATTCAAGTGGAATCGAAAATCATCTCGCGGAGAGGAAGAACGAAGCAAATCTCCGGGAGATGAAAAACCAAAACGTGAAGAACACAAGACACGATTTGATTTCAGCCGAAATTCCTCCACACGAGGAGACAACGAGAATACGGTCTCGTTTCCTCAAAAGATCCAAATACACAGAGGTATGATTCCGTCTCTGCGGATCGCTTGCAGCGAGGTATGATTAGAACCTAAGCGAGGGCTAGAGAGAGAGAGCTCAGGAACAAAATGACTGCAAGGATAGGGAGAGAGGAGGGGTGCCTCTCTTTATTTATAGCCTAAAACAATAATCCCCTTACTACCCCTAGATACATGAGCGAAGCGGCCAACCCTATGGGTATCCCGATTCAACTCTGCTGATAGTTGATCTGACGGCCACGCGCCTTCCTCATCCTTAGCTTCGCCTCGACGCAAGCCTCAGGATGCCGCCACGTGCCGCCCAGTCGACCGCCGCGCCTACCTCGTGGATAGCCTCGCCTCCGCGCCAGCCTCTCCACGCCGCCACGCGTCGCGTCGACAGTCCTTTTGCGGACCTCCCCCCGTTTTGAGGCCGAAACCGGGAAACCTGGGCCTTCCCCCGGTTTTGAGGCCGAAACCGGAAACCTGTCCTCAGGCTGAGTTTTGTGGCCCAAACTCAGAAACCCGCGTGCCCAGTTTTGAGGCCCAAACCTGGAAACCGTCCACGCCGAGTTTTGAGGCCCAAACTCGGAAACCGGCCACCCGAGTTTTGAGGCCCAAACTCGAAACCGTCGAGGGTAGCTTTTCGAGGCTCAGCTACCGAACCCGTGCCGTAGACGGGATGTGGTTCGCACACCCCGAGTTCCAGCACCGATGCCGGAGCATGTCCAGCTCCACGCCGGGCATCCTCCGACTCGACCGATGCACCGCACATCCCATGTACTCTTGCTTGTCAACGCCACGTGCCAGCTACCACAGCTGATCCTCAGGTCTCCTGTCCGTCGGTCCAAGCTCCACGTCCGCCCTTCACCGCTCCCGGTCCGTCGGCACGGCACGTCCCACTTGACCTTCACCTCACCTTCGACCACTGCCCGAGCTCCGCACCTGCACATCAACACAGCCAAGAGACATGTTGCCCGTTGATCGATCACTCATCACTCAGGAAGGAACCACAAGGCACATATCAACCTTGTGTTCTCAATCTCCCCCTTGATGAGTGCATCGTCAACTCATAGTATCCGTAACCAGAATAGAAGAAAGCAGAATTAGATAGAAGGAGAGAAACTCACTCGAAATGTCCAAAAGCCAGAGAAAAGGCCAAAGAAGAACAATTCGAGATAAGCGAAGCTTGGTCCCCAAAGACATGGGCAACGGTTCGACACAACCAAGCAAAAGATCGGAGCAACAACTCATCAAGAAGCAAAACTCGATCAAAATCAGAGCACAAAACTTGGTTCCCAAAGACATGGGCAACGGCTCGACGCAACCAAGTCAGAAGCAAGCTAGTCCTCAAGAAGAGGCAGAAGGGGCTCAACACCACTAGCTGAAAGCTCGAACACCAAATGAAGACTGCGTAAGAAGCAGCTACTGCTAGTCCCTCAAGATAGAGGCACAGAGGCTCAACACAACCAGCAGTAAGCCCGATAACAATCAAGAACACTAACCAAGATGAAAAAGCTAGTCCCTCAAGACAGAGGCACAGAAGCTCGACGCAACTAGCTGAAGGATCGATATCAACCAAAACCAACTCGGACAGGCAGAAATACTCCCCTCACTTAAAGAACTCCCCCTCAACAAGTGAAGCATAAATTGCAAATTGTCACCACAACAAGACATTCTCCCCAATCTCCCCTTGGGGGCAATTTGCAATCAAAAAAGAAGGAAAAGAGCTCAAGTAAGTCAAACGGAGCTAGGTCATGCCTATCGGAGTCAAGCACATGCACATGAGTCAAAAATGCATGTTAGCAGCTTCAGGTATATACTCGAAAGAGTGAAAGAATGCTCTAATGAGTGCTGATCCGACTACATAGCAACATACACAAGTGCTAGCAAAGGCTCAAACTGATCACCGAAAACAGAATATGAATGCATAAGCAAGTGAGCAGTTTTAAGCCATTTAGAAAGGAGTTTCACCATCAAATTAGCACTAAGCATGTATAGACAGGAAGTCAAACAAGTGCTAAACATGTATGTAAGGTGAACTACCCCTAGCAAGGTTCAACCATCATGCTATAGAGTGAAACATAAACTTGTGTTTTTAGATTTTATCGGAGATATTTGCAGCGGTTTTACACAAGTTCAAATTCAGCATGTGATTGCGAGAGGTTGAAAGCTTGTCATTGCCTAACTTTCCAACCGTGCTAAGCCTATGCATATGCAATCAGGAGCTTAAAGCATCGGTTTCGGTCTTACACTACACGGCTCAAGTTTAACTCAAAGTGCTATGAGAAACAGTCTCGATACCGTGATGTGCTGACAAAGCAATCCCATCTCGATCTTTCAATTCACTAAAACTTGGTTCATTTTAAGCAGAATATGAACAATCCAAGCAAGTGAATGACTCAGAACTAGAGACATAGCAACCTAGCATATATGCAATAGCTCAAGGGACCTCAACACATCCTACACATGCTAGTTGCCAATCTCAATGGTGAACATGTATCAAGTTTTAAGTTCATTAGACATGTTCAGCGTTCTGAAAGAAATAGCTTAGCTCACAAAATGTAACAGTGATCAAAGAGAGCCTAAGCTACAAGCATCATCAGATATCATCGAAGCATACACTAATCAGAGCATAAATTCATTCTAAGGAATATAGACATGAAGCTTGAAATAAAAGATGTATGCATGATGAAGTCAGAATCGGAGCCAAAGCAAAAACAGAAAGACTCAAGACCCAAAAACAAAGGATCAGAAAGTCAGTTTATTTTACAACAAGCAAAATGTTTCCCCCATCTAAAAGGGGAAACACACACCAAGCTCACCTCTCAACCTAGCAAAAGTTGAGAGATCCAAAGGCTTGGTGAAAATATCCGCAACCTGGTTATGGGTGTCTACATGCCTAAGATCAATGTCGCCTTTCTCATAGTGATCACGAAGAAAGTGAAAGCGAACATCGATGTGCTTGGTCTTGGAGTGAAGAACAGGGTTCTTTGCTACACTAATGGCAGAAGTGCTATCGCAAAGCAAAGGGACCCGACTGAAATCTAGACCAAAATCACGCAATGTAGCAACCATCCATAAAAGCTGCGAAGCACAAGAAGCAGCGGCAACATACTCGGCTTCAGTAGTAGACTGGGCTACGTTCGACTGCTTGCGAGAAGACCACGAAACCAAAGAAGAGCCAAGAAACTGACAAGTCCCAGAAGTAGACTTGCGCTCAAGCCGACAGCCGGCAAAATCCGCATCGGAATAACCACAGAGCGAAAGAGTCGAAGAAGAGGAGTACCAAAGTCCGAACTCAGGAGTGTATCGGAGGTACCTCATGATGCGCTTGACCGCTTGCTTGTGGGAAGTCCGAGGGGACGCCTGAAAACGAGCGCACAGACACACAGAAAACTGTATATCTGGCCTCGTTGCCGTCAGGTACAGAAGCGAGCCAATCATGCTTCTGTACTCCTTCTGGTCAACCGGCTCTCCGTCCTGGTCCGCGTCCATCGCCGCAGTCGTCGGCATGGGCGTCGTAAGAGGCTTGGCCTCGCCCATGTCGAATTTCTTCAGGATATCCTTCGTGTATTTTCCTTGATGCACAAATGTCCCGTCTCGGGTTTGCTTAATTTGCAACCCGAGGAAGAAAGTCAACTCGCCCATCATACTCATCTCGAACTCCCTGCTCATAGTATCTGCAAACTTGGCAACAAGCGCATGAGAAGAGCCACCAAAGATGATGTCATCCACGTAAATCTGGACTAACAGGGTATCGTTGCCTTGCTTGAGGAAAAGTTCTATCGACCCGTCCCATTTTAAAACCCTTGGAGAGTAAAAGGTTTTCAAACGATCGTACCACGCTCTCGGGGCTTGTTTCAAACCATACAAAGCTTTTGAAAGTTTATAAACATGGTTTGAAACTTGGGATCCTCAAAGCCAGGGGTTGCCTAACATAAACCTCTTCCTCTATATACCCATTCAAGAAGGCACTCTTGACATCCATCTGGTAAAGCTTAAAACCCTTCGAAGCAGCAAAGGCTAGAAGGATTCTAATGGCTTCTAAACGGGCTACAGGGGCAAAGGTTTCCTCATAGTCTATACCCTCTTTTTGGCAAAAACCCTGGGCTACTAGCCTAGCCTTGTTCCTCACTACCATCCATCCTCACCCTCTTTGTTTTTGAAAACCCATTTGGTACCTATAGGGTGGCATTGTGGTGGAGGTGGAACTAAGGTCCAAACTTGGTTTCGCTCAAAGTTTTCTAACTCCTCATGCATGGCATTGACCCAGTTAGAATCAGAAAGTGCGTGTCCAACATCTTTGGGCTCAAAAGAAGCAACGAATGCAGAATGAGCAAAGTGAGAGATTTCATACGCTCGCGACCGCGTGACTCGCTGGTCGATGCCGCCGATCATCTGCCGCGAGGGGTGAACTTGCTGAACGCTTCGGGGCGCTTGCCTCGCCGAAGTCGCCTCCCCTCGCCAGATGCTGTCGCTCCCTCAGGTGCAGCGGGTGCTCGCTGGAGAGGTGGCTCTAGAGGACCCCAAGAAGAAGATGTCGTGGGATCGGGTCCTCGAGCTGAAGTAGACGTCGCAGGGTCGACGGGGGCAGCCAGTGGAGTTGGCTCGGGATCACCCCAATCGGCATTCTCCTGCTCCTCCTCCACAAAGATGGTCTCTCCCATCTCCTGTTCTCCTGCAACATCAAAAGCAGAAGAAACACAAGGCATAGTTTCGTCGAATGTGACCTCGCAGGTCTCCACTATCCGGTTAGTTTCAAGGTTAAGAACTCGATAAGCACGTGAATAAGAAGCATAACCAAGAAACACCCCATCAGCAGAGCGAGATTCAAATTTGTCCAAATTGCCTTGCTTCAGGATAAAGCACTTGCACCCAAACACCCGAAAATGAGATACCTTGGGTACCGTCCAAAACGCAACTCATAAGAAGTCTTTTTCATCAAAGCACGAAGAAAGATGCGATTTGAAACATGGCAAGCGGTGTTGATCGCCTCGGCCCAAAACGCCTAGGAGTCCTATGCTCATCGAGCATCGTCCTGGCCATCTCAACAAGGGTCCGGTTCTTGCGCTCAACAACACCGTTCTGCTGAGGGACATAAGGAGAAGAAAACTGATGCTCGATTCCATTAGAAGAACAGAAGAAGCAAACTGAGAGTTATCAAACTCAGTACCATTATCGCTACGAATAGCTCTAATGGTATCAGGTGGAAACTCAGTTTTCAACTTCAGAATAATCACGAGCAAAAGGAAAAGCTTCATCCTTACCCTCCATAAAGAACACCCAAGAGTACCTCGAAAAATCGTCAACGATCACTAGAACGTACCACTTCCCACCCGCTGAGCAAACCCGAGCTGGACCAACTGTGTCCATGTGAAAAAGCTCGCCGGGTCGCTTTGTCATCACCTGATTAACAGGTGGGTGAGAAGCAGCAACCATCTTCCCGTGACGACAAGGATGGCAAACAAGTCCTTCTGAAACTTAAGCTTGGGCAATCCTTGGATTAGGCCAAGTGAGCTAAGCTTGCAAGCAAGTCAAAACTCAAGTGACCGAGCCTCCTATGCCACTTCCACAAATCAGAAGAAGGACCAGCCATCAAACACCTAGCAGAGCCGAAAGACTGAGAAAAGTCGGCTCTGAAAACACGGCCAAAAGGGACGATCCGACAAACAAGATCTCCCCGAGGGTCTAAAACGCGACTCAAACCCTTCTTAAAGCGCACTTCACAATCATCCTCAAGAAGTTGCGAAACAGAAAGCAAGTTGAAATGCAAATTAGAAACCAAGGCAACATTCTTCAGGACAAAGTTCTCATTGAGCCGGATAGCTCCCTGAGAAACAACCTTACCTCTACTATTATCCCCGAAAGTGATGTACTCCTTGTGCATCACGGGGCTAAGGCTGGAGAACCATTCCTTCTTTCCGGTCATGTGGCGCGAACACCCGGAATCCATGAGCCACATGTTCTCCAACCGAAGTTCCTGCATCAATAGAAAGGCAGGAAGTGAGCATATGGCACAACACTGGGTTAGTATACTGAGAAGGATACCAGTGCTGTGTCATAGGCCCAGAAAAAGTGTTAGCAGCAACACCAAACTGTCCTCGTCCCATGGGTGGATAGCGATCACCACCAACCTGAAAGGGTGGTCCGCTATGGAACGGAAAACCTCCAAACTGACCTACCTGTCCCATCTGAGCAAAGCGATCACCACCATACTGAAAAGGTGGTCCGCTATGGGACTGAGCAGCAAAACCTCTTACACTCGGCTCACGATCGTATAGAGGACGACCGGAACCGCGACGGGCACGACCACCACCCTGTGGTCTAGCTGCCTGGGGCCTAGCAACCTGAGGGGTGCTCCTCCAGGTCTAGCGCCCTGCCTCTGAACTCCCCGACCTTGCACACCATGGAGAGGGTGGTGCCTGGCCTGGTTGTTCAGCTCCAACTCCTTCCTAGCGTCTCTCTTCCTCCGAAAGCAAAACTCAGCTAGGTGACCCTCACGGTGACAGTACTCGCACTCGAACCTCACCACTCTCTTGGGTTGTTGGTTCCTATTGTTGCGAGGGTTGTTCACTCTGGCTGGCTGCTTGCCTCTCGGAAGGGGATCACTAGAGACGTCAGGAAGGGTGTCAAGTGTGTTCCTAAGATGGTTAGGTTTGGAAACCCACACTTGCTTGCGAGGTGGAGCCTTGGGAGGTTCATCAAGGATGCCATCCTTGGTGATAGGCTTAGGAGGCTCAGGTGGGGTGATCTTGGTAAGCTTAGGGATAGCGGATGGTTTCTCACTCGGGTTCACTCCGCTAAACTCACCGATCTTACCAAAGGTACTAGCGCCCTTCCCACCTGAAGTAAAGCCTACTCCCGAGCAATCAGTTCCCCTCTTGAACTGACTGATCATCATGCCCAACTGCGGCTCACTGCATGACACCCAACTCAGGATGGACCGAAGGTATGTGTTTTCCTCCTCGGTTTGCATCCTGTCATGCCGACAGTTGGCAATCTCAAGCTCCATCCCCACGCATCGCTCACATGGAGCGGACAAGGTGCTAACTGAGCTGGCCTTCAAGGCTTCAGCAAGCTTGGCATTAACTCCTGCCAACTCAGTTCGCAAGCTAGGACAAAGCTTGCACGCACCCAGCAAAGAAGACCTAGCCTTCACTTCCTCCAGCTCTTCCTTCAGGGAGGGACACTCTTTGCAATCACCCACCAAGTCTAGCCTACTCTTCAGCTCATCATACACCTCAATCAAAGAGGCATACTTGGTTTGCAGGTGGCAAAGTTTGTCATATGCATCGTGCACTCCTCACACTCCTCCACATCGGCTACCTTCACCTCGGACCTAGCGAACTCAAGCTCCTTACGCGCCTCTTTCATCTTAGCCTTAAACTCACCGCGCTCTTGAAAACTTCTAAGCCTCTTCTCCAGAACTAGGACTAAATCCGCAAACCTATCCCGCTCCTCAATGAGACGATCGACTTCAGAAGAGTTTGATACCTCAGAAGCGCTGTCGTCGTCGTCGTCGTGGGCGTCATCGTCCTCTGCCTGGTGCTTGCTGTCCTCTTCATCCAAGGCCATGGTGCAAAGCCCTTGGAGGATTTGCCGAGGAAGCAGAGTCCGTTGAAGCGATCTCCATCTTGTGCTCGGACTCGTCGTCGCTGGAGTCGCCGTCGGAGGTCTTCTCGCCATCGCCGATAGTGGCGAGGAAGGCACGCTTGCCGGCGTCGAAAGCCTTCTCCATGTCCTCCTGGCGGTAGAAGCCATCCTTCTTCTTCTTCCGGCCTTGTTCTCCGGCTTGCCCTTGCGCCTGAAGTTGCGGTTCTTGCCGGGGAAGTTCTTGTCGTTCTTGGGGCAGTTCGCCATGAAGTGGTCTAGATCACCACACTTGTAGCAGCCTCGCGTGCGCCACCACGCCGGCGATTCAGGCGGTTGTTGTGAAACCGCGAGAACCGGGTGATGGCGAGGGCGAGCTCGTCGTCTCCAAGCGCCTCCAACTGCTCCTCCGTGACTGTATGCAAAGAAGACAAAGCAACAAGAGGAGGTGAAGCGTCAGCAGAGAAAGTCGATCCACCTGTGCCTGAGACCAAAGCCATGGGTGTGAAGATGGGTTCTTCAGCTTGGCCTGAGTCAGGTGATCGATCTCGGTGGACTTGAGCTTGCTGAACAGCTCGTCCACGGTGAGGGTGTCGTAAGCAGGAGACTCAATGATGGTCGACACCTTCACCTCCCATACCCTCCGATCCAGGGCGTATAGCAACTTGAGAGCCCTCTCATGATCGTCATAGGGTAGGTTAGCCCGATTGGCACGCATCTTGTTCACGATCGTCTGGAAACGAGCGAACATAGCGTCAATCGTCTCTCCCTCCAACTGAACAAAGTTCTCGTACTCTCGCTTGTAGGTCTCGAAGAGTCTGGTCTTGACCTGAGCGGTCCCCTCGTGATAGCTTTGAAGCTTCACCCAGATCTCTCGTGCCGTCTCAAGCTCAGAGATACGTTCGAACTCAGGAAGGGAGAGGCTGGCCAGAAGAGCATTACGAGCCTTGGAGTTGGCCTCGTGTTGGTCAATCTGGATCTGACCCACACGAGCCGCAAGGACTACGTACTCAGCGTTCTCACATATCTCCCAGACAGAAGATCCGATGCTGTTGAGATAAGCACGCATCCGAATCTTCCAATAGGGATAGTTCGTTCCATCGAACCAAGGAGCCTTGCTGTTCCCTCGTTCCATGTCGCCCTTAGGATCCGAAACCGATTAAGGTAGGAGAGATCCTTAACCGGCTCCGATACCAATTGAAGGACCGGATTAGCGACCAGAGGGGGGGTGAATGGGAGCCTCAAATTCAACTCGTGAATAGTATGCCCTTGTCCCAGAAAGTCACCCAAAAGCAAAGACTCGAAACGACCGAAGAGTTCACGACCTACGAGTAGGTGGATACCCTAGGAGATGTCCTAGTGGTACAGCGGAACCTCCGGAGAAACCCCAAAACCAGCTGCCAAAGCTCGGAGCAAAACTGCAAAGACTGCAGGTTCGCGGACTGTCCGGGGTCAGGATCCGGACTGTCCGCCCAACGCCGGACTGTCCGACACTGGAAGTCCGGACTGTCCGCCGGCAAAAGACGAGAACAGGACTGTTCTGCAGGTCTGCTGGATGGTCCCGGACTGTCCGCGGGTTTGTACCGCGGACTGTCCGCCGTTCACTCAATAGTGAACAGTCAGGGGTCTGCTCCTGACTGAACCTGAAGAAACCCGATCCGCGGACTGTCCGCCGTCAGGGCGCGGACTGTCCGCCACCACCCAGAAAAACAATCTTGCTCGGGCTCAAGAACAACTCCAATCGATCTCAACCAAATCAAGAGGAACTTCGATCAAACTCCTCCCAGGTGATCCTCTATGTATTGGGGTGCTAATCCTAGGAAATCATCGCACCAAACCAAGTCAATCAAGAGAAATTCGTGGATCACCGAGAAAAAAAGAACGAAGAACAAACACGAAATCAACCCGATCTATGGATTCGTGAGGTTAGAAGAAATCCCTTCGGTAGAAAGAAGGGCTCACGACCAAGAACGAATTGATTCAAGTGGAATCGAAAATCATCTCGCGGAGAGGAAGAACGAAGCAAATCTCCGGGAGATGAAAAACCAAAACGTGAAGAACACAAGACACGATTTGATTTCAGCCAAAATTCCTCCACACGAGGAGACAACGAGAATACGGTCTCGTTTCCTCAAAAGATCCAAATACACAGAGGTATGATTCCCGTCTCTGCGGATCGCTTGCAGCGAGGTATGATTAGAACCTAAGCGAGGGCTAGAGAGAGAGAGCTCAGGAACAAATGACTGCAAGGATAGGGAGAGAGGAGGGGTGCCTCTCTTATTTATAGCCTAAAACAATAATCCCCTTACTACCCTAGATACATGAGCGAAACGGCCAACCCTAGGGGTATCCCGATCCAACTCTGCTGATAGTTGATCTGACGGCCACGCGCCTTCCTCATCCTTAGCTTCGCCTCGACGCAAGCCTCAGGATGCCGCCACGTGCCGCCCAGTCGACCGCCGCCCTACCTCGTGGATAGCCTCGCCTCCGCGCCAGCCTCTCCACGCCGCCACGCGTCGACCGTCCTTTTTGCGGACCTCCCCCCGGTTTGAGGCCGAAACCGGGAAACCTGGGCCTTCCCCGGTTTTGAGGCCGAAACCGGGAAACCTGTCCTCAGGCTGAGTTTTGTGGCCCAAACTCAGAAACCCGCGTGCCCAGGTTTTGAGGCCCAAACCTGGAAACCGTCCACGCCGAGTTTTGAGGCCCAAACTCGGAAACCGTCCACCCGAGTTTTGAGGCCCAAACTCGGAAACCGTCGAGGGTAGCTTTTCGAGGCTCAGCTACCGAACCCGTGCCGTAGACGGGATGTGGTTCGCACACCCCGAGTTCCAGCACCGATGCCGGAGCATGTCCAGCCTCCACGCCGGGCATCCTCCCGACTCGGCCGATGCACCGCACATCCCCATGTACTCTTGCTTGTCAACGCCACGTGCCAGCTACCACAGCTGATCCTCAGGTCTCCTGGTCCGTCGGTCCAAGCTCCACGTCCGCCCTTCACCGCTCCCGGTCCGTCGGCACGGCACGTCCCACTTGACCTTCACCTCACCTTCGACCACTCCCGAGCTCCGCACCTGCACATCAACACAGCCAAGAGACATGTTGCCCGTTGATCGATCACTCATCACTCAGGAAGGGAACCACAAGGGCACATATCAACCTTGTGTTCTCAACTTCATCCACTCTGGAGAGACAAAACAACCAACTTTCCATTAAGGACAGAGGAGTGAAGTACATTCGACGCTACCAAGAGAAAACGAACACGCAAGCATCTAGTTTGGGGAAAAAGGCTCCCCGTTATCTGAGGTAATAATATCTATATATTTTTGAATTTTATAAAAACAGAAACACCAAAAATATGTGAGCACATGAAGGCTCACTCATAAAAATAAAAACCCCAAAAATATGTGAGCATATGAAGGGTCGCCCTTAAAAAAGAAAAAGAACAAAAATATTCGGGCACATGAAGGCTCGATGCTATCGAAGGGATTAGCTTGGGGGAGACGCACCCCCGTTATCTTCACTATTAAGGTATGTTATTATTACTATTATTATTATTACTACTACTGCTATTATTATTATTAGCCTTTATATATTATATCTCTATTAGTCTATATTAGCCTTTATATATCTATTAGTTCATATATTAGAGTGTGTGTGTTTAATATTAGAGTCAATAAAAAGAACAATGATGATCTAGAATAAAAGCTTGCCTGAAATAATTGAGCTCTAGGACTTGTGGGTTTCCGAGTTTGGATGAGATTGTTTAACATGAGAAGTTACTTTGAATCTGAGCTTGTGGGTTGCAAAACTTTTAACTTAAGTCTAGGTGTTTGATGAGTATGATATGAAAAGGTTTGAACTATTATTTATCTTGGAGTTCTGGAGATGTATCCTTTTGAAAAAATTAAAATTGCTACATGATGAGATCCTCTATGATAGTGTTGGAAATTCCTACCACAGCCTGATATACATGTCTGATAGACTAGGAAGTCCACTTTATATTTACTGCTTGCGTATGCATCAAGTACTGTCAAATCATGTTGACCCTTAGAGACTCGTCATATAGTTAAAAATCAAGATCACGTACACACCACCCATATGTTGCTCCTACACTGGAGTACGCAACAACATGCCTTCCATTAGATCCACTCAAAAAAAAATGTATCACTTCTACACTGGAAGTGAACAATAAAAATGTTCCTTCATCATATGACCTTTTTTGCCTTCATTGCCATTCATATAATGCTCCAATTAATCATTGTTATCTCCTTAAACATTTTGCTGCAAAAAAGATCATGGGCTATGCAAAAGTTATTTAAAAAAGAAATGAAAAGAACAAGTGTCCGACAGTAGAATTAGGGGTGTTACGTCACCCACCTAAAAAGAAAGATAAGCCCATGTTGTCTCTAGCAAAAGTTATACAGAGAGAAGTATCTACAAGGAGTAAAAGTAAGAAAGGTCTACACCAATCATCCACATTATGTTTCATCATCATCATTGTGTTTTCACCCTCACACTTGTTACCACCACTGTTCCACATACACATCCATTCCACATATAGGTCCACACACATGCACATCTGATTTGATTGTATGCTAAGTTTCTCTGGATCCATGCTTTGACTTGCAATATATGTTATGTAATTAATGTACATGTTTCTCCCACCTATCAACTCCACAAAAAGCTTATTAGTTATAGGGTGAGAGAAGGCACAACATTTCATGCCTGGAGAGATCCACAAATACACAGATGAGAGACTTGAAAGGATCATATGAAGGAATCTCTAAGTTATTTTGAAAATCTTACAAACTCCAGAAAAAGGTAGACTAAGAACTTGAGACATAGTGTTTAACTTGATCGTTCTGCTTTTCAAATTGCTCAAGACCCAAGTGAAAGCTACAAGCACCACAGTTGAAGTAAGAGGTAAGTTTCAAGTTGAAACGATTGATTCTAATTCGGAGGAAAAATTTTGTTTGAACACATGTGTACTTTTGAGGCGTGAAGCATAGTAGCAACTCCCGATCCATCATAATATATCATCTAAATGTTTGCTAAGGGACCAGCAAAGTTAAGCTTGGGGGAACTTGTTGATGGTAGATAACTCCTATTTTTAAACCATCAACTAACCTCATAAATGACCCGCAATGATCCAAAGAGTGTAGCTATAGGGTTTGATTCTAATGAGTTCCACGAGTTGTGTCAATTCTGTCGGTGTTTCGTACCCGGGGGTATCACACCAACGAGTGATATGATCGCGTGCTTCTCTTCCTGGATGGTGATGCAAGAGGACACAAGGATTTATCCTGGTTCGGGCAAAGAAGGCCCTACGTCCAGCGGGGGGGATGTTCTTGTATTACTTGCACCTAAGTGCTTTACAGGGGAGAATACAAGCTCAGTGAGCGTGGACCGGAGTCCGGACTTCGTGCCTGTGTGTGGACTCGTGTGTTGTTGTTTGAATGAGGGCCCTAGTGTCCCTTTTTATAGAGCAAGGGAGGCCAGGGTTACATAAAGGTATTACAGGTGTCGGGCGTATGGTGCCCCATACGGAGAAGGGTAGGAACCCTGTCTTGTCGGGGCCACTGGAGCCGATGTGATCGCGCTTTGAGGCGTCCTTGGGTCGTGGCTTCCATCCTGGGCGCGGAC
This sequence comes from Coix lacryma-jobi var. lacryma-jobi, assembly GCA_009763385.1. Classification (NCBI taxonomy): domain Eukaryota; kingdom Viridiplantae; phylum Streptophyta; class Magnoliopsida; order Poales; family Poaceae; genus Coix; species Coix lacryma-jobi. The sequence goes on from CM019825.1 coordinate 170,523,383, forward strand.
GTGGTGGCGCGACAAGCGGGAGCCGTATAGCACCCATCCCGGAATGTACAGTACGCGGGGGTCCTCCGGGTCTTGGGGTACCTGTCTCCAATAGCATGAAAGTAGTTAGGGCTCGAAGGGCGTGGAGCCGGCTTCGAGGTGGTGCCACGGGGGCTCGAGGGGCGCGGAGCCGGCCTCGAGGTGTTACAGTGCAGGGCTCGAGGGCGCGTAGCCGGCCTCGAGGGGTTACAGTGCAGGGCTCGAGGGCGCGTAGCCGGCCTCGAGGGGTTACAGTGTAGGGCTCGAGGGACGCGTAGCCGGCCTCGAGAGGTTACAGTGCAGGGCTCGAGGGGCGCGTAGCCGGCCTCGAGAGGTTACAGTGCAGGGGCGCTCGAGGGACGCGTAGCCGGCCTCGAGAGGTTACAGTGCCTGGCTTGGCGAACAGTGCTGTACTGGTGCCTTTTGCCCATGCTTGTGGTGAAAACGAGACTTGACCTTTACACCGAGTTACTGTGTACATGCTGTGCACTAGTGGACATGACAGAGTAGGTGAAGGCATTAAATGCGTGGTATGGGCTGGTACGGCTTGTCTGTACAGCTCGAGGTCCGTGCGTAAGGCTCGAGGTGTGGGGACGCGTTCGCCCGAGGCCTGGAGGCTCGGGCGAGACGGAGAGCGATCGTGCTCGCCGAGGCTCTCGGAGGCTCGGGCGAGGCGGAGAAAGAGCGTTCGCCCGAGCCTGGCTGGGAGGGCTCGGGCGAGACGGAGACAGAGCGTTCGCCCAGGCCTGGCTGGGAGGGCTCGGGCGAGACGGAGATAGAGCGTTCGCCCGAGGCCTGGCTGGGAGGGCTCGCGAGACGGAGATAGAGCGTTCGCCCGAGGCCTGGCGGGAGGGCTCGGGCGAGACGGAGATAGAGCGTTCGCCCGAGGCCTGGCTGGGAGGGCTCGGGCGAGACGGAGATAGAGCGTTCGCCCGAGGCCTGGCCGGGAGGGCTCGGGCGAGACGGGGAATAGAGCGTTCGGTGTTTGCGTTGATTGGGGGTACCCTTTTTCGTACCACCGACAGTAGCCCCAGAGCCCTTGTTTGAGTGCTTGTATTCGAGCAGGGGCTCCAGATTGGGATCTCGATGGATAGCTAACTGGTCTCGAGGGTTTATCGATTTGATTCCGTGGGTGTAGCCCCCGAGACCAATGGGGAGTGGGTAGAACTCCCTCGTGGGCTTCCTGAAGAACCCTCCGTCGCTTGGGACCTTCTGCCAGTGGGCGTGCCTTTTAGGCGGAAATCGTCAGGGAGCGGAGATCGCGGCGCCGTGTGTACCTGTCAACAGGCTCGAAATGTGGTTCGGTAGTCTCATTAAATATTTGCGGTTACCTTTCCTTTGTCGTGGGAGACTCCGTCGAGGCTTGGCTTGGAGGGCTCGGGAGAGACGGAGAACGAGCGATCGTTCGAGGCCTGGCCTTGAGGGCTCGGGCGAGATGGAGGTCGAGCGTTCGCCCGAGGCCTGAAATTCTCATGTTTACACAAAGAAAGAGATTAGTCGTAACTGTCCGAGCTCTTAGACCCTCTTCGTCGAGGGGTGCCAGGCTGAACCGACTGGCCGGCTCCTCGAGCTGTCCGCATGCCGATGCCCTGGCTTGTCATCCCGCGAGTCCTTTCGATCGGATGCGAGGGGGGATGCCTCGTACTACCCCGAGTGGGCGAGTATCGAGTTTCCCGGTGAGCTGGTAACAAGAGGGAATCCAAGTGAGAGCTCGTTGCCCCGTTTTTAGGGGTCGACTGTGGCCCGGGAGGCGGTCTCATAAAGCAGGGGGCTCAGTCTGCAGGGAGTGCGGGTCCATTCGATAGGACCCGGTGGCTCGATGCCTCCCTCCGAGGGGATCTCACTGCACGTCGAGCTCCCCGCCTTGGATACACGTGAGGGGCTCGAGGGCTCGGCCCTCGAGTAATGCCGCGAGTGGCGCCCCTTGGTGTCCCTGACTCGGGTGCTCGAAGCCGGCTGTCGAACCCTTTTCGAGGGCCAGCCTTCGCTGCTTCGAGACTTAGGGCCGGGCCCGTTTTTACCTTTATGAAGAAGCCTCCGTCGTCTGGGAATCCTTCTGCCCGTTGGGCACGCCTTTTTAGGCGGAAACCGTCCGGGGAGAGCGCGCGGGCGCGAAGCCGGAGCGACGGTCGTGGCGGGCCCGGGTAGGGGCGAATGGAGAGGTAACGCGTGTACCCTGCATCCGGCTCGAGACGTGGTTAGGTGGGCGCATTGAATGCATTCGGTTACCTTTTTACGTCGTGGGAGATCCGCCCGTCTGGATTTCCCCCTATAAATATCGAAAGAGGGGAAAAGAACCTTTACTTTGCCTTTGCCTTCGCCGCCGCCGTAGCCTTTACGCGCCCTCTCCTTCGAGCTAGTCGATTGGGATTTCCGGCCGCCCGTCCGCTGCTCGGATCCGCGCCGCGCCACCGTCATGCCGCCCAGACACAGATGCTGCCGGCCGAGGACTGGAGCCCGTCGAAGGTGACGCAGAGCGAAATGGACTCGCTGGTGGCCCAGGGGCTTCTGCGCCCCAACCCGGAGGAGGGACCCGCATGGTGGGTTATCCCGTCGGCGGAGCACCGGGAGCGCACCCGCCGGAGGGGTACGTGGTGAGCTTCACGCGCTACCACCGTATGGGGCTCGGCGTCCCGCCGAGCCGCTTCTTGCGAGGGCTGGCCCACCATTTCGAGGTGGAGCTGCAACACTTCTCCCAACTCCATCTCGCACGCCGCCATATTCGCCGCGGTGTGCGAGGGGTACCTGAAGATGGAGCCGCACTGGGAGATGTTCGTCCATCTCTTCCGGGGCGAGCTCTTCATCAAGTCCCTGAAGCCCAGCGGGAGGCGGCCCGTGCGCATGGGCTCCCTTGCCATTACCGCGAGGGCGGGGACCTCGTCGGCCAATGTCCCCCGCGAGTACCTGCGATACAAGCTTTCCACCAACCAGGCCGGGTGGGACGACCATTGGTTCTATCTGCGGAACGAAGGTGGCCTCCTTCCGCAGTACACCGGCAGGGTCCTCACTCAACGCCCGGAGAAGTGGACCTGGGGCGTGCGGCGGACAGGCAACGCCACCTGGCCCCGCTGATGGAGATGATGAAGACGCTGGTGGATGAGAAGAAGCTGACCGTGCAAGCGGTCATTTGGGCGTTCCACCAGCGAAGAGTTCTTCCGCTGGCGGACCGCCCCCTTCTTATGCACGAGATGGGCCCGCAGGCTCAGCTCGAGGCGCTCAATCGCTCGAGGATGGCCAGAAGAGAGGCTGTCCCGGAACGAGGGCGTCTCCCGGGTGTCGATCACGATCCAGGGGCCGTTCGTCCCTGAACTCTCCAACCTGGTTGCGATGGCACCCGACGAGGGGTGTCTCGACCTGGTAAGCCTCCTCGAGTCGAGCTATCTCGAGCCTCCCCCCTTCTTCCTCCTTCGATCCGTTTGCATCCGTCTTGTGGTTTGTCTCATCACGCTTCTTCTTTCTTCAGGGGCATTTACTTGTCGCGCGTCGAGGCCCCCGGTGAGGGAGGACGCCGCGGGTTCTCAGGTGAGGCGCCTCTCTGCTCAGAAGGACAAGGAGAGCAAGGATGCCAAAAAGAAGAAAGAAAGAAAGATAAAAACTTGCGTCGCTTAGCTCGGAGCAGAGACTGGCGAAGGCTCGTCGTAACCGTCAGCCTGGGGACGGGTCCCCCGAGCTGAGCTCCTCGAGCTCGGAGGAGGAGAGTGGTGATGAGGAGGAGGGCGACGACGAGGGGATGGATGCGCGCTTGATGCGCGCGGGCTCGTCGATGACAGGGCTGACCGCTCCTCTGTGCAGGAGGGTACACTGGAGGTCCCACCGACAAAAGGGTCGCGCGGGGCAGCAGCGGAAGGCGGCGCCGATCCCTGCCTCGTCGGGGGCCCGAGGTCCGTCGAGCTCCGCGCCGGATGTGCCCCTGGTCGTAAGGAAGCCCCGGACCCGGAGCGCCTCCGCCACAGCGCCAACGGAGGCCGCCCCCGCGTCAGCCCAGACGGGGGGTCTCGAGAGGGGTCGGGCCTCGAGAGGCGGTCGACAGGTCGAGAAGGGTTTCGGGCCCGACCCCCGCGAGCCGTCAAGGGCGCCGTCGAGCCCGCGGAGGGGCGGGCGCCAAGAAGAGGCGTCGAGCCCGCGCCATCACGAGCGTCGGGGAGGGAGCCCCCGAGCGTCTCGTGACCAGGGGCGCGAGCGTCCCCGGAGTCCATCGCCGTACCGCCGCCGGGACACGGAAGCGGACGCGGGAGGGCGCGACCACCAGCGCGGGCGCCGGAGCAGGTCCCGGAGCCCGCGCCGGGGCGAGCGCCACGACGTCAGCACGAGGGTGGTACGGTCGCCCTCCCGCGATGTGGGGCGGAAGGAGGGCTCTCCCTCGAGGTCGAGCCATGGGAGGCGTCGGGAGCCCTCCCCCCATCCCAGCCCTGTGGAGACGGCCCAGGCGCAGGGCTCGAGCCGTGGGGTGGGCTCGAAGCCCCGAGTGGGTCCGGCGATTCCGGGAAGAAGCCCAGCCGCCGCTTCGGGTGAGTAGTTTCCTTGGGTCTCGTCGGTAGTGAGGCTTCACCTCTTTGCTTTTGATGACGCGTGCCATCTCCATCTTCTCAGGGGGAAGCGCTCCTACCAGGAGGTGGACCTCGCTTCGTCCAAGCGGGCCAAGACCTCGAGCCCCGTCGAGGCACAGGCACCTCGAGGTATGGCACCTTCCTCCGCTAGAGAAGCCGCTTGCTGGAGAAGGCCCGAGCTGCCATGGCTCGAGGGGGCCGGATGATCGTCGCGAATTTTGGTGAGGCCGTCGCCATCGACCACGGGGTCGAGGTACTCTTCCTGGTTCTGACATCTCCGTCATCTCGTATTGCAGGGGCCTCAGCTCATGGCATCGAGCCTGCCACCACCGTATCCGCCGAAGCGCTGCCTCCTCCCCCTCCTCCTCCTCCCGCGATGGTGCCAACTGGGAGCGCCATCCTTCCCTCACCACGACGGCTGTTCCGGGGGAAGCGCCTGGGGCGAGCACGGCCCCGCCGGCGTCTGGGGCTGAGGAGACTGCGCCCCTTGTGGCTCCGACCAGCACGGGCCGGGCTGCGGAGGAGGGAAGGGGGGAGAGGCGTCGGCGGAGAAGGAGCCGACGGTGGAGGACCTCCTGAACGAGCTGGAGCAGGGGCCGCTCCTCGCCGCGGGCTCGATGACGGTGGAGGCGCCCGAGGTGCCGGCTAGCGCCGACAAGGCGCGGAGGGCCCGGCCAGGGAAGAGGGCCCGGGGTCGAGCCTTCCCTCGATCGATCCGCAACAGGAAGTGCCGGCGGAGGGACGGAGGGAGTCGGGGCCCGTGCCGTCGGGCGGCGGGTCGCTGTCGGGGCAGCTCGAGGCGGAGGAGGATCTGCCCGACATCGAGCTCGACCGACCGATATGGCCGTTTCCCGTCCCACTGAGCCCGCCCCTTGCCGTGGTTCCCATCGAGCAGCCGGCCCAGCGGGGGGCCCCGCGCGAGGTGCGGTCCATCTTCCGGGAGGTGGCCGTGCTTATGGCGGAGGCGGAGCGGTCCTGCTCCGAGGAGGCGGGCCGGTCCGCACAGGTGTCAGCCGCCCTCGCGCGGGCTGAGGCGGAGCTTCGAGATCTCCGCGCGGAGCTGAGCCGGAACGCCCAGATGGCGAGCCGGCTTACAACGAGGCGGAGGCGGGGTCGGGTGGCTCGAGGCGAGGTCGCTCGATCCAAGGAGGAGGCCGCCGCCGTTCTCGAAGCGTCGAGGAAGGAGGCCGCGGACGCCGAAGCGAGGCCACCTCTGCCCGGGCTGAAGCCGAGGCGGCGAAGCAGGAGGCTGCTGACGCCCGTGGCGAGGCCGCCGCTGCCCGAACCGCAGCGGAGGCGGCGAGAAAAGAGGCCGAAGACGCCAAAGTGGTGCCGCCACCGCCCGAGCTGCCGAGGGGGCGGCGCGGCAGGAGGTGATCCGCAAGGATCTGGCCCTGGTAGAGGCGGGCCGGCTGATCGAGGACCTTAGGTCCGAGAAGCTCCTCACGCTGGCCGAGAAGCGCAGGCTGGAGCAGCGTGCTGAGGGCCTGACCAGCGACCTCGCCGCACTGGGGCAACACTGCGACGGTGAGGCTTACACCTTGTTCTTGTTTGGGTCTCGAAGTTTTTTGTTACGCCGCAGTCTCACTCTTCCTTGTTTGTTGCGCAGGGGTCGAGAAGACGGTCGAGGAGCTCCGCGGGACGAACCAGGCTCTCTTGGACCAGCTCCAAGACGAGACGATGGTGGCGGAGCGGGCTCGCTCTTCTCTCGACCGGCTCGGCCCCATGTGGGGTGCTCCTCCTGTGACCGCGGCAGAAGGTGCAGTGGCTCGGGCGATGCCTTGGTCGACGCCTTGTGCTTCTTCGACGCAGCCGCGCGGGACCGTGTCCGGCAAGCTCTCCATCACGGCGTCAAGCAGACACTCGCGGTCGTTCGCTCCGGTTTCCGCTTCCCGGTCCACGTTGTCGCGAATGGCTTCATCGAGATCGAGGGGAAGGATGAGGAGTGGAACAACCGCCGTGTCGACAAAATTTTGGAGAAGATGGAGAGGCCGGGACGTCGCTCGCGAAGATCTTCGAGGAGGACGTGCTGCCTCCTGACGCCAGCAGCGGTGTCGGGAGCCCTCCTCCTTCGAGCTCGGGCGTCGAGGTTGAGCCCGCCGCGGAAGACCTCGGGGAGGAGTACCGCACCGACGAGAGACTAGGCCTGCGCGCCAAATTTGGGCCGGGGCCCTTGTAAGAATTTATGACGTGAATGAGGGTACGTCGAGACCCGAATGTATATATGACTTGTTTGTTTAAAAAGGGTTGTTTTCCTTTCAAATGCGTTTGACCACTTCTCTTTGTCGCAAGCTCGAGTTTCTGCTAACTTAGTCTGTGTTCCTTCGATACGTCGCGAGCCCCTCGAGGGGAGGCGTAGGTAGGGCACCGTAGCCCGGGGCGTAGGTGGCCGTCTACGTCGACGCCCCCCGACCTTGGAGGCTCGAGGTACTTTAGGATTTAGACGTCGCTAGTTCACTCGAGGCACGAGTCGAGACGAGGGTCAAAATTTAGAAAAAAAAAACGCGTATTTTTCCGGAGTCTGGGGGGGGGAGGCCCCCCCGTCAGCCCCCGAGGGAGGCTTGACCCTGAGCAAAGCAGGGTCGAGGCTACCTTAAGATGCGAAGCAACATGAACGACAATGCACGAGTTTGTTCATTCATTTTGACATGTTTGTACAAAGTGATAAAATGAACAAGGCCTCGAGGCCTTTAAGGGTAGAAGCGACGTAGCTGAGATATGTTCCACGCGTTCGCCAGGATCCTGCCTTGGTCGTCGTAGAGCTTGTATGTCCTGGCTTGAGCACTTCGGCCACGGTGTATGGGCCTTCCCACGGAGGGGTGAGCTTATGGCGCCCTCGATTATCTTGCAGCCGTCGAAGCGACGAGGTCCCCCACCGCCAGGTCCCTTTTGCGCACGTGCTTGTCGTGGTAGCATCGAAGTGTTTGCTGGTAGCGTGCAGAGTTGATGAGCGCCACGTCTCGGGCCTCCTCGAGCTGGTCCTTGGCGTTGGCGAGCCTTTCGTCGCTGGTTTGCTCGTTGTAGGCTCGAAGTCGAGGTGAGCCGTACTCGAGGTCCGTAGGTAAGACGGCCTCTGCGCCGTAGGTTAGGAAAAACAGGAGTGAACCCGGTGGCTCGACTCGGCGTAGTCCTGAGGCCCCACAGCACCGAGGGGAGTTCTGTAGCCCACCCTTTCCGAAATTCTTGAGGGTCTTGAACAGCCTCGGCCTTTAGCCCATGGAGTATCATGCCGTTGGCGCGCTCGACCTGCCCGTTGCATTGGGGTATGCGACCGAGGCCCAGGTTACGCGAATGTTGTTGTCATCGCAGAAGTTGGTGAACTTTTTGCCCGTGAATTGGGTGCCATTGTCGGTGATGATGACATTAGGCACCCCGAACCGGTACATGATGTTGGCGATGAACTCGACAGCCCTCTCGGAGGTGGGGTCTCCTATCGGCTTAGCCTCGATCCACTTGGTGAACTTGTCGACGGCCACGAGCATGTGTGTGTACCCTCCACTTGTCCTTTTGAGGGGACCCACGAGGTCGAGCCCCCAAACGGCAAATGGCCAAGTGATTGGGATCATCTGCAGGGCGTGTGCGGGCTGGTGCGTTTGCTTGGCGTAGAATTGACACCCATGGCACGCTCGGACCAAACGCTTGGCGTCCCCAATGGCGGTCGGCCAATAGAAGCCTTGACGGAAAGCGTTCCCAACCAGGGCCCTCGGCGCTGCGTGGTGGCCGCAAGCCCCCGAGTGCATATCGTCGAGGAGCTTGCGCCCTTCCTCGAGTGGGATGCAGCGTTGAAGGATCCCAGTCGGACTTCGTCGGTATAGCTCCCGTTCGTCGCCGTAGATGACGTAGGTCTTGGCCCTCCGAGCGATGCGTCGGGCCTCCGTCTTGTCTTCTGGTAGCTCGCCTCGCGTCAGGTAGTCGAGGTAGGGCGTCCGCCAGTCGAGGGGCCGTGATGACGAAGAGGCGTGTGCGTCGACCTGCATCGCCTCTGCGGACGTCGAGGGGTCCTTCTCGAGGGTGGCGTTGAGAGTCGAGCCCCCGTGTCTTGCTCGAGGGGTGGCGTCGAGGGGCCAGCCCCGGGTCGATTTCGACGGATGGCTCGAAGACGTCCCTCGAGAAGACGTATCTGGCGGTACCGTGCCGCGCGTGTGGACGCCAACTTTGCCAGCTCGTCTGCGGCCTCGTTGTACTTCCGAGCTACGTGGTTGAGCTCGAGGCCGTAAAACTTGTCTTCCAGCTTGCGCACCTCCCCGCAGTATGCCTCCATCTTGGGATCGATGCAGCTTGAAGCCTTCATAACCTGGTTGACGACGAGCTGCGAGTCTCCTCGGGCGTCGAGGCGTCGGACCCCGAGCTCGAGGGCGATGCGCAGCCCATTGACGAGGGCCTCGTACTCGGCGACGTTGTTGGAGGCGGGGAAGTGCAAGCGTAGCAGGTAGCGCATGTGTACTCCGAGGGGTGAGATGAAGAGCAGGCCTGCTCCTGCCCCCGTCTTCGTGAGGGATCCATCGAAGTACATGGTCCAGAGCTCGGCTTGAATCTGTGCCGGAGGGAGCTGAGTGTCGGTCCATTCAGCAACGAAGTCCGCCAACGCTTGCGACTTGATGGCCTTTCGCGGGGCATAGGTGATGGTCTCCCCCATTAGTTCGGCGGACCACTTGGCGATGCGCCCCGTGGCCTCCCGATTGTTGACGATCTCTCCGAGGGGGAAGGACGACACCACCGTCACGGGATGAGCGAGGAAGTAGTGCTGGAGCTTGCGCCTTGTGACGATGATGCCGTAGAGCAGAGCAGCTTTGGATGTGTGCGGGTACCGGACCTTGGCCTCGGAGAGTACCTCACTGGTGAAGTATACCGGTCGCTGGACCGGCAATGTATGACCCTCCTCGTGCCTCTCGACGGCTATGACCGCGCTAACCACCTGAGTGGTTGCGGCCACATAGAGGAGGAGGGGCTCGGGGGAATCGTCACCTTCGGCTGGTCGCGGGGGCACGAGAATTGGTGCAGAAGTCAGCAGCCCTTCAACTTGGTTAAGGCCTCCTCGGCTTCGGCGGTCCACGCAAAGTGTTCGTCTTTTTTAGCAGGCGGTAGAGGGGTAGTGCTTTTTCCCCCAGCCTCGAGATGAATCTGCTGAGAGCGGCTAGGCAGCCTGTTACTTTCTGCACACCCTTGAGGTCACGAATCGGGCCCATCCTCTCGTGACTGCTGAGATTTTTTCAGGGTTTGCCTCGATCCCCCGTTGTGAGACGATGTAGCCAAGTAGCATGCCTCGAGGCACACCAAAGACACACTTCTCGGGGTTGAGCTTCACATTCTTGGCCGGAGGCACTCGAACGTGGTCTCGAGGTGCTGATGAGGTTCCCTACTTTTTTAGTTTTAACCACGATGTCATCGACGTAGGCCTCGACGGTCTTGCCTATGTGCTCGCCAAAGATGTGCTGCATACATCGTTGGTACGTTGCCCCGGCGTTTCGAAGGCCGAAGGGCATCGTAACATAGCAATACATACCAAATGGCGTGATAAAAGAGGTCGCGAGCTCATCGGATTTTCTCATCCTAATTTGGTGGTAGCCGGAATACGCATCAAGGAACGAAAGCACTTCGCACCCAGCAGTGGAATCGACGATCTGGTCAATTCTAGGTAAAGGAAATGGAACTTTTGGACATGCTTTATTCAGACCAGTGTAATCTACACACATCCGCATTTTTCCATTCTTTTTCCTAACTAGTACAGGGTTAGCTAGCCACTCTGGGTAAAATACCTCCTTGATGAATCCGGCCGCCAAAAGCTTGTGCACCTCCTCGCCGATGATCCTGCGCTTTTCCTCGTCGAAGCGGCGCAGGCGTTGCTTCACCGGTCTGGACCCGGCCTGGATCTCCAAGGCGTGCTCGGCGACTCCCTCGGTATGCCCGGCATGTCCGAGGGGTTCCACGCAAACATGTCGATGTTCGCGCGGAGAAAGTCGACGAGCACTGCTTCCTATTTGGGCTCGAGGCTGGTACTGATGGTCAGCGTCTTGCCATTGGCCGAGGTCGGGTCGACGGGTATTTGCTTGGTGTGCTCAGCCGGCTCGAAGGTGCCGGCGTGACGCTTTGCTTCTGGGGCCCCTCGGTGGCCAGAGCTGCCAAGGCCTCGAGCGAGTCGAGGTGGACGTTGGCCTCCCCCCGCTCGACGCACTCCACGTCGCAGTGGTATGCGTGCTCGTAGGAGGTGTCAACGGTGATGACCCCTTTTGGCCCCGGCATCTTGAGCTTCAAGTACGTGTAGTTAGGAATCGCCATGAACTTGGCGTAGCCTGGCCGGCCGATGATGGCGTGGTAGGTCCCTTGGAAGCCGACCACCTCGAAGGTGAGCGTTTCCTGACGGAAGTTTGCCGGCGTGCCGAAGCAGACCGGCAGGTCGATGCGCCCAAGGGGGTGGGTTCTTTCCTTCTTCCTGGACCCGGTACTGGACCCCCGACGCTGGTCGGTCTGAAATCCCCAGGGTCGAGGGTCTCGAGGTATATGATGTGAGGCTCGAGCCCCCATCCATCAACACCTTGGAGAACCGAACGTCGACTATGATGGGGTCGACGACGAGGGGGTAAGCCCCCGGGTTTATGACCCGGTCCGGATGGTCGTCACGGTCGAACGTGATTGGCGCATCGGACCAGTCAAGATACCGGGGGGCGTCGTGGCCAAGCGAAAAGATTTCCCGGCGCTCCTTCTTTCTTTCTCGAGCTGAGAGCCCGACGGTCGGCCCCCCGTAGATCATGTAGCAGTCGCGCACCGGGGGGAAGTCGCCATCTGCGTTTCTTCGCCGCGTCGATCGGTATCCTTTCCCTTAGGCGCGTCTTCCCTCTTATCGCCGAGCTTGGAGTAGTAGCCCTTCAACAGTCGGCAGTCTTTCAACTTGTGGTTTACGGGGGCCCCTGTGGTAGGTACAGGGATCCTCGAGCATCTGGTCGAAAACACCCCATCGGGGGGGCCTCGGGGCTTCTTAGGCTCGAGGGCGCCGCGAGCACCTCTTTGTCGTCGTCGTCATCGGCGCCACGCTTCGCCTTCTGGCCCTTGCGTTTGTTTTTCTTCCTTTTGTTGCCGTCATTGTTGTCGTTCTTGGCGTCGTTGCCCTTGTTGGAGCCCTCCGGCGCGATCACCGCCTTGCCTTTGTCCGTGGAACGGCCAAAGAAGGCCCCCACTGCTTCGTCGCCCGAAGCAAAGCTGGTGACGCGATCCATCAGGTCCTCGACCGTCCCGGGACGGTAGCGTCCTAGCTCATGAACAAGCTCTTGGCATGTCGTGCCCGCGAGGAACGCTGAGATGACGTCCTCGTCAGGCACGTGGGGGAGCTCGAGACGCTGCTTCGAGAATCGTCGAGCAAAGTCGCGGAGGGGCTCGTCCGCCGCCTGCCTGCAACGCCGTAGGTCCCAGGGGTTGCCTGGACGCACGCAGGTCCCCTTGAAATTCCCGTCGAAGACCCTGACTAGGTCGGCCCAGTCATGGATCCGATCGGCGGGAGCCCCTCGAGCCCACCGGCGGCGGCTGTCCGGGTGGTAGAACGATGATGAGGAGAGCGGGTCGGATCCGCGTTGACGTATGTTCTCGCTCCGCCCAGTTGGCAGCCAAGGCGGAAGTCCGAGAGCCAGAGCTTGGGCTCGACCTCCCCGTCATACTTCACGATGTGGTCGGCGGTCGGAAGCGGTCGGGGAGGGTCGAGCTGCGGATGGCCCGGCTGAAGACTCGGGGGCCCGGGGGCTCGAGGACCTGCCGGTCCTCGTCGCTGTCGTAGCGCCCCCCTCGATGGGCGCTATAGCCACGCTCTTGGGCCCCCTTGTCCTTGCGCCGTCGGTTGATGTCGTTGCGGGCGTCGTTGGGGTCTCGAGGTGGCCGGTTGTCGACGATCCGTTCGCGGACTGGCCTAGCTCGAGAGGCGTCCGGCTGGTGGACGGATGCCTCGCGAGCGTCGTGGGGCGTGTCCGCCGGTCTCCCCGAGGCTGCTCCGCGTCGGCGTGACGCCGAGCTCTCGGCCTGTTGTACCGCGGCTGTCTCGAGGAGGTTTTTCATTTCTCCGAGCATGCGCCTGGCATCGGGGTTGGAGACGGCGGGCAGGTCACGGAGCATCATAGCCGCCGCCACCACGTTCTGCCCAGCTCGCGGGAAACATACCTCGGGGCGTGCTGGTGCCCCGTCCTCGAGGATCCGCCGGTGGACCTCTCGAGCCCGGCCTCGAGCTCCGGCTCCTCGGGGCTGGGGTGGTTCCTGCATCAGGGTTTGCCGGAGCTGCAGCAGGTGTCGCCGTTCCTCCTCGGCTTTGGTGATTGCCTCTTGCACTTGGCGAGTTGCGCCGCCCGGCCATCGTCGTGCTTAGGCGGTACAGCCGGTGCCGGAGGTTCGTCCTTCCCTGAACGCGTGATCCGCCTGCCGCGGCCACGTCGCTAGGTCCCTCTAGGTCGAGGGCCGGCCTGTCGTCGTCGCCTTCGTCCTCGGTATCGCATACGACTCCCTCGAGTTGGAAGCACTCCCTGGTGGGATCCCAGAGGTCGGGGTCGTGGTAGTAGTATTCGTCGGAGTCGGAGCTGTTGACGGCACGCCGCCTTGGCCGATGCTGGGACCGCAGCTCGCGGTACCATTCTCCGACGGTGGCTCGCCGAGGTGGCTCGAAGGGTCGCAAGAAGTCGCGGTCGACGCACGGGGGGGTGGACGATTCCAGGCTGGCCATGGCCTGCAGCAGCGCGCCCGAACGCTGCTCCCGGTCCGCCGCCGTCTGGTCCTGATGGCGCTCGTCGAGGCGGTGGGCGTATACAGCCGCAGAGTTGTCGAGGCCGACCGGGAACCGCTGGCGTCGAGCGCGGCGCGACCCGTGCGGGAGGAGGCTGAGCGGCGTCGACGGCGCACGGCTCGGAGGCCTCTGGCCTGGTTCCTGGTCCGTACGCATGATGAATGCGAAGTCGCTAGGCGGGCGCGGGTGCGCCCTGGAGGTCTCCGGCCGCGCGCCGGGCTGGTTTCCCCTTGGGGACCCTGCACCGGCTACGGGGCGTAGGTGTTTGCCGCGGGCACCGCCTGCGCCCGGTGACGACGGTGACGACGGCGCCGCTCGCGATGTGGCGACGTGTGGTGGCGGGCGACGCGTCACGCCCCCGCGCGGGGGTGGCGTGACACGCACTCCGCTCAGGCCCTTCGTGGAGAGCAGAGTCAGCTCGTTGCCGTTGCCTGTGGCCAGGAACTCGAGGCTCCCGAACCAGACGACGGCACCAGCCGAGAACGGAAGAGGGGATGAAGCCATCCAGGAATCAACGAGAAATCGGCTCGGACACGCGAAGTCCCCTATCTGGCGCGCCAACTGTCGGTGTTTCGTACCCGGGGGTATCACACCAACGAGGTATATGATCGCGTGCTTCTCTTCCTGGATGGTGATGCAAGAGGACACAAGGATTTATCCTGGTTCGGGCAAAGAAGGCCCTACGTCCAGCGGGGGGATGTTCTTGTATTACTTGCACCTAAGTGCTTGTACAGGGGAGAATACAAGCTCAGTGAGCGTGGACCGGAGTCGGACTCATGCCTGTGTGTGGACTCGTGTGTTGTGTTTTCCTCCTGAATGAGGGCCCTAGTGTCCCCTTTTATAGAGCAAGGGAGGCCAGGGTTACATAAAGGTATTACAGGTGTCAGGGCGTATGGTGCCCCATACGGAGAAGGGTAGGAACCCTGTCTTGTCGGGGCCACTGGAGCCGATGTGATCGTCGCTGTTGAGGCGTCCTTGGGTCGTGGCTTCCATCCTGGGCGCGGACGTGGTGGCGCGACAAGGCGGGAGCCGTACAGCACCCATCCCGGAATGTACAGTACGCGGTGAGGTCCCTCGGGTCTTGGGGTACCTGTCCCAATAGCACGAAAGTAGTTAGGGCTCGAAGGGCGCGGAGCCGGCTTCGAGGTGGTGCCACGGGGGCGGGCTCGAGGGGCGCGGAGCCGGCCTCGAGGTGTTACAGTGCAGGGCTCGAGGGCGCGTAGCCGCCTCGAGGGGTTACAGTGTAGGGCTCGGGAGCGCGTAGCCGGGCCTCCCCTCGAGGGGTTACAGTGCCGGCTTGGCCGAACAGTGTCGTACTGGTGCCCTTTGCCCATGCTTGTGGTGAAAACGAGACTTGACCTTTATACCGAGTTATGGTACGTGCTGTGCACTGTGGACATGACCGGAGTAGGTGAAGGCATTAAATGCGTGGCATGGGCTGGTACGGCTGTCTGTGCAGCTCGAGGTCCGTGCGTTAAGGCTCGAGGTGTGGGGGCGCGCTCGCCCGAGGCCTGGAGGGCTCGAGCGAGACGGAGAGCGATCGTGAGCGTTCGGGTGTGTGCGTTGATTGGGGGTAACCCTTTTCGTACCACCGACATATACCAATTAGAAAGTCTAAATATGAGATAAGTATCGATTAATAAGAGGTAATGAGGGCTAATTGGTGGGTAGAATGCATTAGCTCTTATTATCCTATAATTAGCTCAGATTTAATCTATTTCACATGTTGAGCTAATTTTTCGCCCTAGGAAACAAACAAGGCCTAAGGGTGGAATATTTATGTACTACTATAGAAATAAAAAAATCTCATTTGGTTTGAAAACAACCGATAGAAAAAATATGAAATTTGTTGTCGGGGACTCGTCGGTTTTTTGGTGCAACAGACAAAACAATTTCAATTTTCAACAGGTGGTTGTCGGTTTATCTTACCATGCAGCCCAGGTCCCGTGTTGTTTAGATGGGCCTCGATCATTGGGCTTCTGTTGATTGGACCATCATGAGGGTAACTAATCGGTATCTTTAGATACCAGGGATCATACCCCCGACAAAAAGTATCTTAATGCCTTTCAAAAAAAAAAAAATTTTTATGAAGGGCCCCGCCCTAATGTACCATGCGTATGTCGTAAAAGTTTTATATTATTTTCTTGAGCATCTTATAACTACCTTAAATATAAAAACTCAAAACTATAAAGTTATAGATCTATTTGAGAACTACAATGTTTGAGATAAAAAACTATCTCCATTTAGCACATTTTTCTATAAAAATCATCTTCATTCAACATCATGTCGGAGAGTTATTTTTTTAAAATCGAGTCTTTTCGCGCAACTCCAGATGACACGACAAAACAATACTAACGTGATAAAGTTTCTGGGAAGATAACACCATCCACATGACAGATGCTATCACGTCAATAGATGTGGTATAATAGCGTTATTTTGTCATGTCAGCCGGACTAAGGCTGGGTAGATGAAGAGAAAAAAATAGACGTGATTATTATTTCCCATTATCCAAATAGCAGGCGTGTTTGGGATTATTGTGGTTGGTGTGAGAAATTCCTACTTTATCTTTTAGTTTGGCAAGTTTTTTTTTTTTTTTTGACAAGAGTTTGGCAAGTTGAACAACCGGTTGAGGGGCATGTTGGACTTTTAGCACCCATAATACCCCAAAACCTGTCTCACCTATGATTATAATAATTATGAGTTTTAATTATAATAATCCATCATATAATCAATTTTGTCCAGATCATAATTTAATTATGTACGTATAAGCTGATTATTCTAATCAGAGGGTATCCAAACAGGATATTAGTTTGGCAAGTTGGACAATCAGTTAGGGGCACGTTCAATTTTAAGCACCCATAATCTCCTATAACCTGGTCTCACCTGGATTATAAGATTATGGTAATCAAAGGTTTTGATTATAATATGCCATTATATGACCAATCCTATTTGGATCAAATTTGATTATTCTAATCATAAGTTATCCAAGCAGAGCATGTTTATTTGTATTGTCAAAAAAAATCATGGTGGTATTGATGGGACATGAAAGTATTAAGCAGACTCGTAATGGATCGAGTTTCAACTTGGGTCATATGTATTTGCAGCATGGCTCACCTAGACATGGATAAGTCCACTAGAGTACAACCATGGAGTCATTAACTTTGAGAACTTTGACTGACTGTGTGTGTGTAGTCATGTTTGAAACCGTATAGCTACCTTGAGTCATTGTATGACTACACAAAAACGGAGTACGGGAGTACGGCCGTACGGCCGTACGGGAGAACATTACACAAAGACTGGTCAACGCTGCCAAGTGGTTTTAACTTTTAAGGCATGAAACTCCGAGAGAGTAGGAATGCAAGAAAGAATATGATGAGTGCTTTCATTTGCAAAGTCCAAACTTGTAGGGGCTTAGCGTAAATTTCCCTAAGCAGGACCTTTGCACATGTTCATCGGTATAGCACCTCCCTTAGCTTGCAATTTTTCTCATCGTTTAAAGTAAAAAAAGGTTAATAAAACGTGATACGTACGTTAATTTGGAACACAAAGTTTGTTATTAAGATAATCCTACCCTAGACACTTATTGGATGCACTTGTGTACCCACTTAATCCACGTGTTAAAATATACTCCCTCCGTCCAACAAAACATGCAATTCTCGCTTATCGAGGAGTCAAACATTTCGAACTTTGACCGAAATTATATAAAAAAGTACTAACATTCTTGATACAAAAAATATACCATTAGATTAGTAATCAAATATATTTTCATAATAATTTTATTTAACGACATAAATACTAATATCTTTTATTATAATCCTGGTCAAACTTGTATCAGTTTGACTGGCACGGATTCTATAATTGCATATTTTTACGGACGGAGGGAGTACTATAGAGGTATACCCCACGTGTTGCTTCGGAAACTACCAATTTATTAGAATAAAATTAAACTTTCTCGTTGTCACAGAAATTATTGATGGTTTGAAATAAAATTACTTATATAAAGTGATACATAAGTTAATATTAGTGGATGACATGACACGCTGATATTGATAACTAAATACATGTTAGTGGATATGATGATGTGTCTTTTACGAACATGTAGATCATAAATGTAAATGCTAGTTGACCATAAATGTATCTGATATGGACCGATGAGATGAATAGCTTGTATGTTGAGAGAAATAACCAGCGTGAACTTTAGCTTTATAGAGTTTATAGATAGATTGGGGTGGAATTCTGCCCTCTAATGAACTCCAACACATGTAAATATTGAATTGGTTTCGAGTGCATCTAAACAAACCCGAAGATGAGACATGCATGTCATGACCATTTGCCAGGTTTTTTTTTACGAAGGAAAAGGTTTATTGATATCAAAGATGGGCATCAGATCACACATCACACTGTTAGTTTGTTTTATTCTTTTTCAGAAGCAAATTGATGAAGAATATAGTGATTAAGAATTATTGTTTTTAAAAGTTTTCACGTTTTCCGCTGCAAAATTGACATTGGTTATCTTCTAATTAAATTGGAACCAACGGAAAAATTTAATTAGAGGAATAGTTACATGTTTAAGTTAAATTATGATATTGTTATTTTCTGACCAACGTTGATGATAACAATATTATAAATTTAAATGTAAAGTTTGAATCTCTGGTAAATTTTGCGTCAACGTGACCAATTTTTCTAGAGATCATATAAGAATCAGAAATGTCTCTGATAAAGTGAAAAATATTCCGCTGCAATGATGCTGATTATCATTAAGTTAATTGAGATTGCATACGTTAATTCTATTTCTGCCCAACGGTGATGTGGAATTAATGTAAAAAATATTGTTTTATTCTATTTTCTGCCCAACGGTGAATATAGAATAGAACTGCAAGTTTTAAAGTTTAATGTGCATGCTTTAACAAGACCAACGTAGGGTTATTTTCATGCTCATGTTGTTGATTATTATTGATTAATGGTTTCAGAAAAGATCTTCATGCTTTCATTCTTGAGGCAGAAAGAAAAGAGCAGGGTACTTATGACTCAAAAGATGGAAAGTGAAAGTCATTACATAAAGGGCCTCGGGCGAACGCACGTTCTCCGTCTCGCCCGAGCCCTCCGAGCCAGGCCTCGGGCGAGTCTCCCACGACAGAGGAAAGGTAACGCACACGTTTAATGCGCCCACCTAACCGCATCTCGAGCTGGTCGACAGGTACACGCGGCAACTCCGCACTCGCTCCACTCCTCCGGGCCCACCACGGCCGCCGCTCCGACTTCTAGTCAGTCGCCCTAGCGCCATGATCTCCACTACCTCGCCTAAAAAGGCGCGCCCAACGGGCAGAAGGTTTCCAAGCGACGGAGGTTTCTTCAAGAAGGTAAAAACGGGCCCTGGCCCTAAGCCTCGAAGCAGCGAAGGCTGGCCCTCGAAGAGGGTTCGACAGCCGGCTTCGAGCACCCGAGTCAGGGACACCAAGGGGCGCCACTCGCAGCATCGCTCGAGGGCCAAGCCCTCGAGGCCCCTCACGTGTATCCAAGGCGGGGAGCTCGACATGCAGTGAGATCCCCTCCGAGGGAGGCATCGAGCCACTGGGTCCTATCGAATGGACCCGGCACTCCTGCAGACTGAGCACCCATGCTTTATGAGATCGCCTCCGGGCTACAGTCGACCCCATCGAACGGGGCACGAGGTCTCACTTGGATTCCCCCGTTACCCGCTCACCGGGAACCTCGATACTCGCCCGCTCGTGGTAGTACGAGGCATCCCCCCTCGCATCCGATCGAAAGGACTCGCGGGATGACAAGTTAGGGCAACCGGCGTGCCGGACGGCTCGAAGTGCCGGCCGGTCGGTTCAGCCTGGCACCCCTCGACGAAAGAGGGTAAAAACTCGGGGGCTCGACGCTCCCGAACCTAAAAAACACATGACTAACACTCACACTCGCAAAAAGCCCACGACGGAGTTCTAACCACTCCCCCGTGGCCTCGGGGGCTACACCCGCGGGTGTCGCTCGCACGACACCCACGGAATCAAAGCAACCAAACCCTCGAGAACCGTCTAGCTAACCCTCGAGATCCCAGTCGGGAGCTCCTGCTCGAGTGCAAGCACTCAAACAAGGGCTCGGGGGCTACTGTCGGGGGACCGCAAAAGGGGTACCCCCAATCAACGCAAACAAATAGGTTAAACCTAGAACACCAATTAATAACAAACCTAACTAGTCCAACCCCTCGAAGCCTACAACGCTGGCCCACCAAGCCGAAACCCGAAAACCCATTAAGCGGAAGTAAGCCGCGTCAGCCAGGCCTCGGGCGAACGCTCATTCTCCGTCTCGCCCGAGCCCTCCAAGCCAGGCCTCGGGCGAACGCTCATTCTCCGTCCTGCCCGAGCCCTCCAAGCCAGGCCTCAGGCAGACGCTCAATCTATGTCTCGCCCGAGCCCTCCGAGCCAGGCCTCGGGCTGGCACTCGTTCTCCGTCTCACCCGAGCCCTCCGCGTCAGGCCTCGGCCGAGCGCTCCACTACCCTTCAAGCCTCCCGCAAGAAGGGAGCTCCCTGCTTCCCAACTCTGACAACCGTACTAGCCCCATACTGCGCATTTAATGCATCCACTTACTCCGGTCACATCCTCCGGTACACAGCGTGTGCCACAGTGAACCGGAGCCAGAGTCAAACCTCGTTTTCACCACAAGCATGGGCAAAAAGGCACAAGTACAACATTGTTCGGCCATACCACGCACTGTAGCACACTCGAGCTTCACCCCGAGGCCTGGGTTCCTGCTGTACTCCCGGGCGTTCCGGGACTTGCCCATACCCGCGGGGGCTCGAGCCTCCCGTAGGCGCCACCTCGAGGCCGCCCTGCGCCCCTCGAGCCCTGACTGCTTTCATGCTATTGGAAGACAGGTACCCAAGACCCGGAGGGACTCTGCCACGTCCTATACGAGCCGGAATGGGCGCTGCACGGCCCCCACGTCGCCACGCCTCCACATCCGCGCCCGGGATGGAGGCCACGCTTCAAGGACGCCTCAACAGCAACCCCCACGTCGGCTCCAGTATCTTCGACAAGACATAATTCCTACCCTCCGTCGTATTGGGCATTGTACATCCCGACTCCTGTATCATTCCTGTGTAAACCCAGGCCTCCTCTTGTTCTATAAAAGGGGACGCCAGGGCCCTTCGAAAAAAGAGACAACGCACGAGTCCACACACACACACACGAGTCCGGACTCCGGTCCACGCTCATTGAGCTTGTATTGCCCCTGTACAAGCACTTAGGTGCAAGTAATACAAGAACCTCCTCCCCCGCTGGACGTAGGGCCTTCTTTGCCCGAACCAGGATAAATCCTTGTGTCATCTTGCATCACCATCCAGGAAGAGAGCACGCGATCATATTACTCGTTGGTGTCATACCCCCGGGTTCGAAACACCGACAGTTGGCGCGCCAGGTAGGGGCCTTCGCGTGTCCGAGTCGATTTCTCGTTGTGTCCTGGATGGTTTCTTCCGCTCCTTCGTTCTCTGCTGGTGCCGTCATCTGGTTCGGGAGCCTCGAGTTCCTGGCCACCGGCAGCGGCAACGAGCTAACCCTGCTCTCCACGGAGAGCCCGAGCGGAGGGCGTGTCACGCCACCCGCGCGGGGGGTGTGGCGCGTCGCCCGCACCACCACGCGTCACCACCTCGTGAGCGGCGCCGTCGTCACCATCGTCGCCAGGCACAGGCGGTGCCCGCGGCGTACACCCACTTTCCCGCGGCCGGCGCAGAGTCCCCATTGAAGAACCTGCCTGGCGCGTGGCCGGAGACTTCCAGGGCGCGTGCGCACTCCGCCAGCGAGTTCGTGTTCGTCACACGCACGGACCGGGAGCCTGGCCAGAGGCCCCCGAGCCATGCTCCGTCGACACCACCTAGCTTCCTCCCGCATGAGATGTACCGCGCTCGACGCCTGCGGGCCCCCGTTCGGCCTCAACAGCTCCGCAGTCGTCTACGCCCACCACCTCGACGAGCGCCGTCAGGACCGGGCGGCGGTAGAGCGGGAGGAACGTCCGGGCGTGATCCTACGAGCCACCACCGACCTGTCCGGGGACGTTGCGCCCTTCCCCGCCACCCGGGGACGCGGCGCCACGTACCGTCAAAGCGACGCCGCCAACGACTGCGCAAAAGGGCGCCAGCGGGCCTTCCTCGAGGCACCGCGACGCCGCCAACGACTGCGCAAAAGGGCGCCAACGAGCCTTCCTCGAGGCCCAGCCTCGAGGCCCCGCGACGCTGCCAACGACTGCACAAAGGAGCGCCAACGGACCTTCTTCGAGGCCCAGCCTCGAGGCACCGCGACGCCGCCAACGACTGTGCAAAAGGGCGCCAATGGGCCTTCCTCGAGGCCCAGCCTCGAGGCCCCGCGACGCCGCCAACGACTGCGCAAAAGGGCGCCAGCGGGCCTTCCTCGAGGCCCAGCCTCGAGGCACCGCGACGCCGCCAACGACTGCGCAAAAGGGCGCCAACGGGCCTTCCTCGAGGCCCAGCCTCGAGGCCCCGCGATGCCGCCAACGACTGCGCAAAGGAGCGCCAACGGACCTTCCTCGAGGCCCAGCCTCGAGTCACCGCGACGCCGCCAACGACTGCGCAAAAGGGCGCCAACGAGCCTTCCTCGAGGCCCCGCGATGCCGCCAACGACTGCGCAAAGGAGCGCCAACGGGCCTTCCTCGAGGCCTAGCCTCGAGGCCCCGCGACGCCGCCAACGACTGCGCAAAAGGGCGCCAACGGGCCTTCCTCGAGGCCTAGCCTCGAGGCCCCGCGATGCCGCCAACGACTGCGCAAAAGGGCGCCAACGGGCCTTCCTCGAGGCCTAGCCTCGAGGCCCCGCAACGCCGCCAACGACTGCGCAAAAGGGCGCCAGCGGGCCTTCCTCGAGGCCCAGCCTCAAGGCACCGCGACGCTGCCAACGACTGCGCAAAAGGGTGCCAACGGGCCTTCCTCGAGGCCCAACCTCGAGGCCCCGCGACGCCGCCAACGACTGCGCAAAGGAGCGCCAACGGACCTTCCTCGAGGCCCAACCTCGAGGCACCGCGACGCCGCCAACGACTGCGCAAAAGGGCGCCAACGGGCCTTCCTCGAGGCCCAGCCTCTAGGCCCCGCGACGCCGCCAACGACTGCGCAACAAGTTCAGAGGGCGCCAGCGGGCCTTCCTCGAGGCCTAGCCTCGAGGCCCCACGACGCCGCCACCAGCAACAACGCCGGGGGGCCCTCCCCTCCCCGGCATCAGGACGATGAACGCAGGACCGTTTCGAACAAGGAGGAACAGCATCCCTCTCCGCGATCAAAAAGCTACTTTCCTCTTTCTAACGTTTGGTTTTCCGTTCTGTTTCTTAAAAAGGCCAATGTTTGCGAAAACAATGATTAAAATTCCCGCGTCCGCGTTTGCTTCATCCTGAATAAGAACCAGAGGAGCAAGGGACGTGGGTCGGGTCTTCGAGAAAGCGGACCGGGTCGCCTGACGCCTCCGACGGCTAACGGACGGCCATCGCGACCCGCAACGGCACCGGCCATCCGCAGAACCGAGACGACGACTCCTCGAGTTCAAGTAGAAAGGAAGAAACAAACGCGGGCACGCTAAGAAAATACACAAGCCTATGGCACTGTCGCTCCGTTTTCCAAAGTCATGACAAACCTCGAGGGACGGCTGACCCTCAGGGGTCATCCCAAAGCAGGCAAGGAGCGAACCTATCGCCTGCGAAAGGCTACGGTCTCCTTTGCTGACCGCACCAAAGAGCACGACGTGACAATGGGACGGAAACGCGGGGCAGAGGCTAAGGAGAAGTTTTTGTAAAATCAACAAGAAGGACGCAGTGTTCTTTCCTTAATTAAACTTCAAATAATCTAATACAGAATGTGCAGGAAGCCTCGGCCACCCTGGACCAACTCGACGGGGCCCGGGACGTGGCGCTGTTGCATTCGGTCGAGTACCCGTGAAACCTCCAACGGGACCTCGACGGTACTACGTCTGAGGCCAAACAACCAAGGGCGTCACCAGCAAACAACCCTGCGACGGTTGGCGCATCGACCAGTGACTTCGATGGAAGCTCCAACTTCGCCCTTGCCATGCGCACAACCAAGGAGTTCGGCCAATCTCCCCCGACAATCCCGAGCCCGACTCCAGCTCGGAACATCGAACAGCTACGTCGTTTTCTATCCCTAAAGCCTCGAGGCTTCGTACATTTCTCGTATTTTGTACAAACATCGCATCATGAATGATTAAAAGTTTGTTTCCAAGTTCTTTATTTCGTTCAAAACAGAGGTAGCCTTGACTCTGTCTAATCAGAGTCAAGACTCCCTCGGGGGCTAACCAGGGGATCCCCCCTAAGTTCCTAAAAACCTCGCACGTTTCTTACTAAACTCGACGTTATTTTATTTTTCTATGCCTCGAACGCGCCTCACGACTAAGAAGAAAACACCTTGGGCTCCCTAAGGGTCAAGGGTGTCGCGACGGGAGCTCGCCTACGCCCTCGGGCTACGGTACCTCCACTCGCTCCCACCCCTCGAAGGACTCAAGTCTGTGTCGAAAACTTAGTCGAAGCAAAACTCAGGCAAAGAAAAATAAAAAACTCGAGCGCAAAGATGTTTCAATATCATCTTGAGACCCTTCTCCTGATACCCCCGAGGCCCGGAGGAGTGGGAAAGACCTCCTTCAAGGCTTTTGGGGTGGAGCCCAAGATGATATTGAAACATCTTTGCGCTCGGTCTCTCCGACCCGACGTCCGATGCCCCCGAGACTTACGTTTTCGCTCGCTTTTTCAAAACAAGCAACAAGGAGCGAAATACGAAAATGTTTTTATATTAGGCCTCGAGGGCCGCGAGCATGTTCTTTCTCACAAAAATATCCCCCCCCCCCCCACGGAGGATACAACGCAAGGGCTCGGTGGCCCAAACTAACTTCGTCTCTCCTCTTGAGGCTCGTCCGCAGGATCAATCACCGAGGGGTCTTCAGGAGCCGAGGACGCTGCTGGGGGAAGCCCCACGTCCTCTTCAAAGAACCGAGCCAGGGCCTCCCCAGGGGCCTCGACGGCCCTGGCGAACTCCGCGATCTCCCGCTCGGCTTCGTCTTCATCGTCCGGCAGAATATATCCTTGGCTGATGGCGTCAAAGTTGAGGCCGTCATAGTGGCTGGAGATCACGGCGAAGGCCCGCTTCACCCCAAGATGCAGGGCACCGCGCATCCGGTCATCCACCTGACCCCTCAGGGTGGCCAGACGGCTGGTCAGGGAGCTCCCTGACTAACCATCTACGGTCCCGAGGGACGCGCAGGCCTCGGCGGCAGCATCTTGCAGGGCCTGGTGATCCGAAGCCTCAGCCTGGTAAACCGACTGCAGGGCGGCCGAGGCCTCCTCGGCCTCAGCAAGCTTCCCCTTCAACTCTACAGAGGATCGATACAACTCGTCAAAAGAAAAAGAAAACGCGATGAGGAAACCATAAGACCTGCGGAACAAAAGGTCACCTTTCGCCGCACCCTCCCACTTCTGGGCGTCAGTAGCCGACGCCTCAGCAGACTTCCGATCCTGCTCGAGGTCCGTGCTCAGGGCCCGCGCTTTGGACGCCTCCTCGGCAGCCTGAGCACAAAGGGCCTCGGCCGCCTTCTCGGACTCCACCAGCCGCGACGCCAAGTTCGTAGCCTTCTCCGCCTCCCGGGCGGCGTACTCTTGGGCTTCGGCAACCGCGGCGGTCAGGTCTGAGCAGCGGACGCTCAGCCCGCCCCGCCTCGGTACTCTTCTCGGCAAGCTGCTTCTGGGTGCGGGCGAGCTCAGCGCTCGACGTCTGAAGCTGCTCCCAGACGCAGCTCTCCCGACGGAGGAAATCTGACTTAGCCCGAGAGGTCTCCATGAGCTCCTAAGGTGGATAATCAACCAAACATTAACCCCCTTTTTTACGACAAAACGGGAAGAAGAGGATCGCCCAAACAAGGTTCCTCACCTGGACGGCCCGAGGGAGGTCCCTTTCCACCATCGTCAGAGACGTCTTCAACGACCGCATGAGGAGCGAGCCGAGCTGCCCGAGGACGTTCCAGTTTCCGGCCTCGGGGGCATCATCGAGGACGAACACCGGCTCGGCCTCGGGATCAGCTGGATCCCTCCAATCCACTCGAGGACCGCCCCAGGTGGGAGAGCGACCTCCCAAGCGGGCAAGGGCCGAGCTTTTGCCCCCTCCTCCGATCTCTGGCACCGGCAGCCTCGACGGCACGCTGGTAACCTCGCCCTCCACCTCTGCTTTCCCACCTTTTGGGGAAGTCTCATCAGAAGAGATGTTATGGATCTCCTCCGGCAAACGCGACCCCTGAGGCAGGACGTCGGCCCCAGCCTCGGGCGCAACGGCCTGGGACGGCTCTGCCTCAGCCGCCTTAGCGGCCTCGACTTCAGCGGTCGAGGCCCCCGGGGCGCCTTCATCCCTCGACGCTCCAGAAGCAGGGTCCTCCTCTGGCGCCCCACCAGAGACCGGGGCCCCCCTGTGGGGACTTGATGATTTTGGGCGTGACGTCCGGCCCGCCGGACCCCGGCAGTGGTGGCGTCACAAACGGTGCCACCACCGCGCCGGCGGAGGAAGTCGCGCCCACTTTCAGCGCCTTCCGAGGGCGGAGGGATAAGGCCTCCCCGGACCGCTTCCCGCTGAGACAAGAGAAGAAAGATACGCATCATGAAGAAAAAATCCCCACACAAGCAAACGCGAGACGAGCAAGCGACGAGTGCTCACCCAGCCCTTGGCGCCCTTCTCGCAGTCGACACGGGTGTGGTCTGCAGCCGCGGTGTCCCTGCAGGGGGAACCCCGCTCGGGGGAGGCGGGAGCTCCGTCTCGAGGGTCTCCGTCAAAAACCCCACCGACGGCGGCGTCGACGGGCCCTGAGTGGACCCGTCGCCCCCCGGGGCGCAGAAGCCTCGCCACCCGCGCCGGGGCAGGAACAGGGCTCTTCCCGCCGCCTGCGCCCCGGGCGCGCCCCTCACGGGGCTCGCCAACCGGACCGGCGAACGGTCCACGTCTGGGAACCCCGCCAAGGGCTCGGAGTCCCCCTCCGAGCCATCCTCGTCTTCATCATCGGAATCCTCCTCCGTAGGGGAGGACTCTTCTGGCTCACCATGAAGCTTCTGTTGCCATCGACGCCTCTCCAGGTCATCACGGTCCTTCCGACGCTTAGCCCTCCTGATGTTCCTGTCGTCCTTTCTCTTTTTCCTCTCCTCGGCCAGGCGCCGCCTCTCCTCCCTTTCCTCGGGAAGGGGAGGTTTCGAGGCGCTGACCCCCTGTAAACCCTGCAAAAAGAAGGAAGTAAGGATCAAACACAAAAAAAGAAAGCTCTGCGGCAACACACCCACAGGATCGATCCCCTTACAAAGCTGATGTACCCGCGGAACGGGCGCATCGGAATACTGAGCAGTTTGTTCGCGTCCTTCACCTCCTTTACTGCATCCCTCGCCCGGCGAACGAGCTCGGGATAGGCGACCGGGGACGCCCTCATCTGGCACTCCTGCAGGAGAGGCGCGTCGTCCCTCATCTTCGCCATGATCAGGGACCGGTTCATCAGCGGCAGCATGCACCGCTGGTGGAACCAGGCCACGACCATCCCGGCCATAAGACCCGCCTTCCGCAGCCTCGACAGGGCCTCAAGTAGCGGGTCGAGTCGACTCTGCCTCTTGTCGACGACGCCGTAGTTCCAAAGGTCCGGCCGTGACTTGATAACGCGGCCGGTGTATGCTGGCAGCAGCCCGTCGTCGTTGCGAAGGTAGAACCAGCCCATGCGCCAGTCCTTGTTCGAGGTGGCCGCCTGGGACGGGATGTACAGGCCCGACCTATGCTGGCAAACGGAGAGCACGCAGCTCCCCGACCTCATCAATCTCCGCCGACCCTCCGAAACCGCCTTCGTGAAGAGCTCGCCCCGGAAGAGATGGATCCAGAGCTCCCAATGGGGCTCGATCCCCAGGAAGCCTTCGCAGACGGTCGCGAAGATGGCCGCCTGTGAAATAGAGTTGGGGGCAAGGTGATGCAGCTCGAGCCCGTAGTAGAAAAGAAGCGCCCAGAGGAACCGGCTTGCTGGTACCCCGAACCCACGCTCGTGGAAAGCGATGAAGCTGACCACGTAGCCGTTCGGGGGCCTCGGCTCCTCCTCCTCCGGACCGGGGGCGATCCACTCTGGCCTATCGGAGCCGGAAAGGCCCCGAAGAAGTCCTCTCTGCACCAGCTCCGCTAGCTTCTCCGGGGTGGCGGCAGAAGCGCCCCACGGCTCAGCGGCGTTGGCCATCCCGAACGACAGAAGGCGGAGGCGCAAATGTCACAAAGAGGAAAGGTCTCTCTCTCTCTCTCTTTCTTTCTTCTTTGCCTCTCAACCCTCTACTCCGCCGCTGGCCCGGTCTCTCCCTCCCCACCTCTGCTTTTGTGCGGCTGGACGGAGGAGGAAGACGAAAGAGTAAGGGGTACGAGCGAATGAGGAAAGGAACCGCTCCGAAATCCCCAAGGGGCGTATTTATAGGGTAAAAACCAACGACCAGATCCCGGTCGGTCACACTTCACCCGCATTCAATGCGTTGCACGCGAGGAGATCTCATGATTGCGAGAATCCCCTCGATACGAGTGCGCACGCAAGCATTAAATGCCTGGTCGTGGGCCCTTGCACATGTCCGCAATGGGCGCCGCCCACGACCCCAGAAAGCCGCCTAAAAAGGCGCGCCCGCCGCTCCGACGGAAGAGGTAGCCTGCCTCTGACTCCTTCCCAGCGAAGGAACCCAGGGCATCGAGCCCGTTACGTTCCAGGGGTTCGAAGGCCAACCCCTCCGAGGGTTCGACAGCCGCCCTAGGATAACAGAGTCAGGAATGGCCACGGATGCGCCCATCGCATGGCCCGAGCCAAGCCCGAGCATGACCGCTCAGGACATCCAGAGTCGTATTCGAGGCTAGCAGGACGGTCTCAAAACGGGATCCCAACGAAGGGAGGCAACGAGCCCTCGGAATCAATCGAACGGTTCCGGGCCCTGGTTACTGTCCTCTGGCTCCATGTGTGCGCCTCCGGACCCCTAGCCGACCCCTATCGAACGGGGCACGGGCACGCACTTGGATTTACCCGTTAACAGCTCATCGGGGACACCGTGGCCGATACCTACCGATGGTAGCGCGGCGTCGCCACCCCTCTTCCTTGCGAAAAGGATGCGTGAGGGTCGAAAAACCAAGACGAGGCCGCCTATGACCGACCCTTTGCGAAAAAGGGCTCTGGGGCTCGCCTCGCACCCGAGATAAGGTCGAAAAAACCTTGGACTACCCCCAATCCCAAAGCCATCGATCGGCAACCAAGGGGCTCGGGGGCTCGGGGAATACGACTAATCTCTTTTCTTTGTGTGAACACGAGATTTTCAGGCCTCGGGCGAACGCTCGTCCTCCGTCTCGCCTGAGCCCTCAAAGCAAGGCCTCGGGCGAACGCACGTTCTCCGTCTCGCCCGAGCCCTCCGAGCCAGGCCTCGGGCGGAGTCTCCCACGACAGAGGAAAGGTAACCGCACACGTTTAATGCGCCCACCTAACCGCATCTCGAGCTAGTCGACAGGTACACGCGGCAACTCCGCACTCGCTCCACTCCTCCGGGCCCACCACGGCCGCCGCTCCGACTTCTAGTCAGTCGCCCTAGCGCCATGATCTCCACTACCTCGCCTAAAAAGGCGCGCCCAACGGGCAGAAGGTTTCCAAGCGACGGAGGCTTCTTCAAGAAGGTAAAAACGGGCCCTGGCCCTAAGCCTCGAAGCAGCGAAGGCTGGCCCTCGAAGAGGGTTCGACAGCCGGCTTCGAGCACCCGAGTCAGGGACACCAAGGGGCGCCACTCGCAGCATCGCTCGAGGGCCAAGCCCTCGAGGCCCCTCACGTGTATCCAAGGCGGGGAGCTCGACATGCAGTGAGATCCCCTCCGAGGGAGGCATCGAGCCACTGGGTCCTATCGAATGGACCCGGCACTCCTGCAGACTGAGCACCCATGCTTTATGAGATCGCCTCCGGGCTACAGTCGACCCCATCGAACGGGGCACGAGGTCTCACTTGGATTCCCCCGTTACCCGCTCACCGGGAACCTCGATACTCGCCCGCTCGTGGTAGTACGAGGCATCCCCCCTCGCATCCGATCGAAAGGACTCGCGGGATGACAAGTTAGGGCAACCGGCGTGCCGGACGGCTCGAAGTGCCGGCCGGTCGGTTCAGCCTGGCACCCCTCGACGAAAGAGGGTAAAAAACTCGGGGGCTCGACGCTCCCGAACCTAAAAAACACATGACTAACACTCACACTCGCAAAAAGCCCACGACGGAGTTCTAACCACTCCCCCGTGGCCTCGGGGGCTACACCCGCGGGTGTCGCTCGCACGACACCCACGGAATCAAAGCAACCAAACCCTCGAGAACCGTCTAGCTAACCCTCGAGATCCCAGTCGGGAGCTCCTGCTCGAGTGCAAGCACTCAAACAAGGGCTCGGGGGCTACTGTCGGGGGACCGCAAAAGGGGTACCCCCAATCAACGCAAACAAATAGGTTAAACCTAGAACACCAATTAATAACAAACCTAACTAGTCCAACCCCTCGAAGCCTACAACGCTGGCCCACCAAGCCGAAACCCGAAAACCCATTAAGCGGAAGTAAGCCGCGTCAGCCAGGCCTCGGGCGAACGCTCATTCTCCGTCTCGCCCGAGCCCTCCAAGCCAGGCCTCGGGCGAACGCTCATTCTCCGTCCTGCCCGAGCCCTCCAAGCCAGGCCTCAGGCAGACGCTCAATCTATGTCTCGCCCGAGCCCTCCGAGCCAGGCCTCGGGCTGACACTCGTTCTCCGTCTCACCCGAGCCCTCCGCGTCAGGCCTCGGGCGAGCGCTCCACTACCCTTCAAGCCTCCCGCAAGAAGGGAGCTCCCTGCTTCCCAGCTCTGACAACCGTACTAGCCCCATACTGCGCATTTAATGCGTCCACTTACTCCGGTCACATCCTCCGGTACACAGCGTGTGCCACAGTGAACCGGAGCCAGAGTCAAACCTCGTTTTCACCACAAGCATGGGCAAAAAGGCACAAGTACAACATTGTTCGGCCATACCACGCACTGTAGCACACTCGAGCTTCACCCCGAGGCCTGGGTTCCTGCTGTACTCCCGGGCGTTCCGAGACTTGCCCATACCTGCGGGATTGCATACGTTAATTCTATTTCTGCCCAACGGTGATGTGGAATTAATGTAAAAAAATATTGTTTTATTCTATTTTCTGCCCAACGGTGAATATAGAATAGAACTACAAGTTTTAAAGTTTAATGTGCATGCTTTAACAAGACCAACGTAGGGTTATTTTCATGCTCATTGTTGTTGATTATTATTGATTAATGGTTTTCAGAAAAGATCTTCATGCTTTCATTCTTGGAGGCAGAAAGAAAAGAGCAGGGTACTTATGACTCAAAAGATGGAAAGTGAAAGTCATTACATAAAGGGACTGTGTTCTCTTTAGAGAATGGCTTAAAAAGGAAAAGAATTCAGGGACATTGGTCCAAAGTAAAAGTTTAGTTTATGAAATGTGTTTTATGTACTCTCTATAAAGAAGAGTTTTGTTTCAGTTTCAATCATGATGACCAAAGTTGTAAAAAAAGAATGCATATTTAATTTGACCATTGTTGGATTAAATGTGTATGTTACATAATATTTGGATTTATTTCTGAATTTGATGATGGAATGTGAAAGCCAATTCTGGCTTTAATGTCCCTGATGGGAAATTGTCCCGCATGGCGGGAAAAAGTTTGTGAAGGTGTTGACACTAATTAACTCTTATTATTAAAGGTCAATTAAACATTAAAATGGATGAATATATATGCTCCACCTTAGTATAGGGATTAAAACTAATGAATTCCACGAGTTTCGGTGAATTGTGAATCCACAGGGACTAAACCAGGAAACAGCCCTCGATTCCTTCCCCTAGAAGAAAACCGACGGGAGTTAACGCATTCGCCAAGTCAGGATACTTCTAGAAGACCCCAGAGGACGTAAGAAGACACCACAACGAAGGGCACCACAGGAGGCTTACCTGTGGGACCGACCGGTCCCACAGGGCCCACCGGTCGGTCGGCCACGGAGGCCCCGCGCTTTCGTCTTCTGCAAGCTACTTCCACCGACCTCTAGGCTGCATCTCGACCGTACCTCAAGTCGGTTTGATCCAAGGGCCACGGTTTATCTCACAGGGCTATATAAACAGGCCCCTGAGCCCCAGGTCAGACAGAAGGTCCCTCTTCAGAAGACTACGCTTCAACTAGAAACCCTAGAAGAGACTTCAGGAGTTAGCTTTCAAGTAGAAGACTAGATACCCCTCTAGTAGGATTAGAACCTAGTCTTATTTAGAACTAGAAGAGAGAGAGAGAGGAAGAGATCAAGAGGAAGCTCCGGCCTGTCGGATCAACTTCTTCATCTTGTACCTGTGGATTCAAGTTCTTCATCGACTTGCTTCAATGATTGTTTCGGTAATCGACATCTATATTTAAGTTTGAACTATTGTTCTTATTATTCTTAAGGTTTATGACTCTCTTTTGAGTACTTTAATTCTAGTCGCTCTAGAGTTAGAGTAGTTGGATAGTATAAGCGTGGTGCTTAGACTGGATAACTCATTTTTACCTCCTATAACGCCGGTAGCAGTGGTTGTTCGCAAGGGTGACTCTTATAGCCTTGTTGATTCTTCTATAGTCCACTTACCCGTGTGTAGGCCCGGTAGGATTATACATTTGCATAAAAGAATCATACTCTGTTGTGACCTTTTATGGCAACTTCCCCATTAAGAATAATAAACATATCACTCTTAAGTTGGATTTAGATAGCCTTAGTGATCCCCTCTATACTTTTAGCTTCTCCGTCCTTGTTAGTTACTCAGGGGTTATACACTTGAGACTCATCGCTATCCATTCCTTTGGGTTCGATATTAAAACTGGGTTACTCTGGTGAAGTGCTACATCGGTAGATTTTATCTATGCGCTTGCGGATAATGTAGAGTGTGCATTAATTTATACCAACAAGCATTCTTGGCGCCGTTGCCGGGGAACGGTAGATCATTTTACGTCTTGAGTATAACCTTGTATCATGGAATTAAATAGCCCGCTATTTGTGCCGCTATAGCCCGAAATAGCGTGAAAAAAATTGTGCCGCTATTTGCGTTCATGCACAATTCTGCCGCTATTTTGCGCTAAAGTCCACTAATTACAGTTTATAAAACGCTAAACACTTTAGCTTTAGCTCGCTATCTAAAACCATGCCTTGTATTATACTTTTATACCTTTATCTTTACCTTTATATTTTACTTTGCCTTTGCTTTTATCTTTTATATCTTTTTATTCTTTTCACAATGGATTTCTCAGAGCCAACCACTAGCTCCACGAATTCCATTCCACTGAACCAGTATACCTATCACACTGTCGTAGACTTAGAGTTGCCCAAATCTGCTAAGCCTATCCTTTCAGACAACTACGAGCTACGCCCATGTTTGATACAGATGGTTAAGAATCAAACTTTTTCTGGCTTAGAAGACGAAAACCCACATATTCATTTAAATGAGTTTGAACAAACCTGTGCGTGCCTACATATCGCAGGCATGTCTGACGAAACCCTTAGATGGAAACTTTTTCCATTCTCCTTAGAGGGAAAAGCCAAAACATGGTACCTTCAAACTGCACCAAGTAAAAATGGGGATTGGAAAGAACTCTGCTCAAGCTTTTGCTTAGAATACTTCCCTGTCTCCAAAATTATTTGTCTTCGCTTAGAGATTTTGTCCTTCATCCAAGAGGATAATAAGTCTCTAATTGCAGCCTGGGAAAGATTCGATAATCTTGTCCGCTCTGGTCCAGTCTTATCTATTCTAGACCCTGTCTTGCTTCAACACTTTTATAATGGTCTGAATAGAAAAACTTCTAATTAACTTAATTTAGCCTCAAATGGATCATTCCTACATACCCCAGCCTCCAAGGCAAGGGAAATGTTGCAAAACTTATCTCAAATCACTCCTACTCTTGAAGCTAAACCACAAGAACCACTAGAAGTAAATCTCGAAGCTGATCCTATATCTATTCTTAATCATAAACAAACCTCAGCTTTAATTCCTAGTGAGAGGGAAACCTCAATCTTAGGAGACACCTTTGATTTCGAGGATGAATACTTTACCAAATTTGGTAATACCTCAAAATATCACACAATTAGGAAACCACAAAATCAAAAATCATCTTTAGAAGAACTTACTGATAAGGTTTTCCTAAAAGAGACTACGAAGAAACTAATCTCTATAATAAGTCATGAATGGTTAGAAGAATCAGAACTTTCTACTGACACAATCCGCTTAAATTCACCTTCTACACACATTCAATGTCAAATCCATCAACAACCCTTCGATGCTCTCTATAATCCTGTTGTCGGAATCAACATTATGTCTGAAACCTTTGCTCAAGATTTATTAAAACAAATGCCACTTACCCCAACAGCTAAATTATTGAAAACCCCTCTAGGACATGTTATTCCTAGTTCAGGAATCATGTATGTCCTGCCTGTCACAGTAGATAACACTCCGCTTCACTTAAGCTTTTATATTTTTGATATTGAAGAGTTTAATCTGCTGATAGGCCAACCACTTAAGCAACTCATTCATGAAGGACAATTAGGGATCTTAAACTTCCATCTTGGGAAAAATCTTAAAGGAACCATACCTATTACTCACTCTCTAAATACTGAGAATGAATCATGTCCCGAGCCAGATCCTATGTGTCGGGGGACCGCAAAAGGGGTACCCCCAATCAACGCAAACAAATAGGTTAAACCTAGAACACCAATTAATAACAAACCTAACTAGTCCAACCCCTCGAAGCCTACAACGCTGGCCCACCAAGCCGAAACCCGAAAACCCATTAAGCGGAAGTAAGCCGCGTCAGCCAGGCCTCGGGCGAACGCTCATTCTCCGTCTCGCCCGAGCCCTCCAAGCCAGGCCTCGGGCGAACGCTCATTCTCCGTCCTGCCCGAGCCCTCCAAGCCAGGCCTCAGGCAGACGCTCAATCTATGTCTCGCCCGAGCCCTCCGAGCCAGGCCTCGGGCTGGCACTCGTTCTCCGTCTCACCCGAGCCCTCCGCGTCAGGCCTCGGGCGAGCGCTCCACTACCCTTCAAGCCTCCCGCAAGAAGGGAGCTCCCTGCTTCCCAGCTCTGACAACCGTACTAGCCCCATACTGCGCATTTAATGCGTCCACTTACTCCGGTCACATCCTCCGGTACACAGCGTGTGCCACAGTGAACCGGAGCCAGAGTCAAACCTCGTTTTCACCACAAGCATGGGCAAAAAGGCACAAGTACAACATTGTTCGGCCATACCACGCACTGTAGCACACTCGAGCTTCACCCCGAGGCCTGGGTTCCTGCTGTACTCCCGGGCGTTCCGGGACTTGCCCATACCTGCGGGGGCTCCAGCCTCCCGTAGGCGCCACCTCGAGGCCGGCCCTGCGCCCCTCGAGCCCTGACTGCTTTCATGCTATTGGAAGACAGGTACCCCAAGACCCGGAGGGACTCTGCCACGTCCTATACGAGCCGGAATGGGCGCTGCACGGCCCCCACGTCGCCACGCCTCCACATCCACGCCCGGGATGGAGGCCACGCTTCAAGGACGCCTCAACAGCAACCCCCACGTCGGCTCCAGTATCTTCGACAAGACATAATTCCTACCCTCCGTCGTATTGGGCATTGTACATCCCGACTCCTGTATCATTCCTGTGTAAACCCAGGCCTCCTCTTGTTCTATAAAAGGGGACGCCAGGGCCCTTCGAAAAAAAGAGACAACGCACGAGTCCACACACACACACACGAGTCCGGACTCCGGTCCACGCTCATTGAGCTTGTATTGCCCCTGTACAAGCACTTAGGTGCAAGTAATACAAGAACCTCCTCCCCCGCTGGACGTAGGGCCTTCTTTGCCCGAACCAGGATAAATCCTTGTGTCATCTTGCATCACCATCCAGGAAGAGAGCACACGATCATATTACTCGTTGGTGTCATACCCCCGGGTTCGAAACACCGACACTATGGAAGAAATTAAGGAAACATCTCTTGAAATAATAAATGAACCTGAATATGAAGACGATGCTCAGTTCTTCACTGAGGAAGAAGATAACACACTTGATCCAGATCCCCTAGATTCCTTAGAAGAACCTCCTAAACCTCCCATAGAGTTAAAACCCTTACCTTCTGGGCTTCTATATGCTTTCTTGAATAATGATCCTGAATCTCCAGTAATCATAAATAATAATCTTACTCAGGAACAAACTTCTAGGTTGATCACTGTCTTAGAAAAACATAAATCAACCTTTGGTTATTCACTCCATGACTTAAAAGGAATCAACCCCGCTTTCTGCACCCATCGCATTCCTACTGATCCTAACATATCACCATCTAGAGAGCCACAACGTAGGCTTAACAATGCGATGAGAGAAGTAGTAAAGAAAGAGGTTTTGAAACTCTTGCACGCCGGGATCATTTATCATGTGCCACACAGTGAGTGGGTAAGCCCTGTCCAAGTTGTGCCTAAAAAGGGAGGCATGACAGTGGTAAAGAATGAGAAGAACGAATTAATTCCACAAAGAACTGTTACTGGTTGGAGAATGTGTATTGACTACAGAAAACTAAACAAGGCAACTAAGAAAGATCACTTCCCGCTACCTTTCATAGATGAAATGTTAGAACGGTTAGCCAATCACCCTTTCTTTTGTTTTCTTGATGGATATTCTGGATATCACCAAATCCCAATCCATCCAGATGATCAAAGCAAAACCACTTTTACATGTCCATACGGAACTTATGCTTATCGCCGAATGTCTTTTGGATTATGTAATGCACCTGCTTCTTTTCAAAGATGTATGCTGTCTAAATTTTCTGATATGATTGAAGAAATCATGGAAGTTTTCATGGATGACTTTTCTGTTTATGGAAAAACTTTTGATGATTGTCTTGAAAATCTAGACAAGGTTTTGCAAAGATGTGAAGAAAAGCACTTAGTCCTTAATTGGGAAAAATGTCACTTCCTGGTTAAAGAAGGCATAGTGCTAGGTCATTTAGTATTTGAACGTGGAATCGAGGTAGACAAAGCTAAAATTGAAGTAATTCAACGTTTGCCTCCACCGATTAATGTCAAAGGAATCCGAAGTTTTCTTGGCCATGCCGGTTTTTACCGTAGATTTATAAAAGATTTTTCATATATTGCAAGACCACTCACAAACCTTTTGGCCAAAGATGTTCCTTTCGAATTTGATGATGCATGTTTAGAATCTTTTAACACTCTTAAAAAAGCACTTACTTCTGCACCTATCATTCAACCTCCTGATTGGTCTCTACCTTTTGAGATCATGTGTGATGCAAGTGATTTTGGTGTAGGAGCTGTGCTAGGACAATATAAAGATAAAAAGCATCATGCAGTCGCTTATGCCAGCAAAACTTTAACTGGACCTCAACTTAATTATGCCACTACAGAAAAAGAGCTTCTGGCTATTGTTTTTGCTATAGACAAGTTTAGATCTTATTTAGTGGGATCAAAGGTGATTGTTTTTACTGATCATGCTTCACTAAAATACCTGCTCACTAAGAAAGATGTTAAGCCACACTTGATAAGATGGGTTTTGTTACTCCAAGAATTTGACTTAGAAATAAAAGATAAGAAAGGAGTAGAAAACTCTGTAGCTGATCACTTGTCTAGAATGTATTTTGAAAATCCGCAGGAATTGCCTATAAATGACTCACTCAGGGATGGCATGCTCTTTCAAATCTCTAGATCTGACCCCTGGTATGCAGATATTGTCAATTTTATAGTTGCAGGGTATGTACCACCAGGAGCAAATAAGAAGAAGCTAATCTATGAGAGCAGGATCCACATATGGGATGATCCATATCTCTTCAGAGTTTGCTCTGATGGATTACTCAGAAGATGTGTGCCAGCTGAAGAAGGAATCAAGATCATTGAACGTTGTCACTCTTCACCATATGGAGGACATTATGGGGCATTCCGAACACATGCGAAGATCTGGCAAAGTGGATTTTTCTGGCCAACTATCTACCAAGACACAAAAGATTTCGTCCGGAGGTGTGAGTCATGTCAGAGGCACGGCAGCATCAACACAAGAGATGCCATGCCACTCACTAACAACCTTCAGATTGAGCTCTTCGACGTCTAGGGAATTGATTACATGGGACCATTCCCTAAATCAAGGAATCATGAGTATATCCTAGTTGTTGTCGACTACGTCTCAAAATGGGTCGAAGCAGTGCCATGCAAGTCTGCTAATGCAAGAAACTCTCAGAGGATGTTCGAGGAGATAATATTTCCAAGATTTGGAGTGTCAAGGATGGTAATTAGTGATGGAGGAACCCACTTCATTGACAAAGGTTTTCATAAATATCTAACAAATCATGGGATCCGTCACAATGTTGCCACTCCCTATCATCCTCAGACAAGTGGCCAAGCAGAAACATCAAACAAGCAAATCAAGAATATTCTGCAGAAAACAGTTGATGAGATGGGAACACAATGGAAAGATAGACTACCTGAGGCATTGTGGGCTTACCGTACTGCCTATAAAACACCATTGGGAATGTCTCCATATCAACTCATCTACGGAAAGACTTGTCACTTACCAGCGGAGTTAGAATTCAAAGCTCACTGGGCAATCAAAAGAAGGAACATGGACTTAGAAGCTACCGGAGTCAAGAGGAGAATGCAACTCTCTGAACTAGATGAATGGCGCGAAAAAGCATATCATAACGCAAAGATCTACAAAGAGAGAACAAAGAGGTGGCATGACAAGAGAATCAAGAAGAACTTCACTCCGGGAGACAAGGTATTACTCTTTAATTCCAGGGTAAAGTTGTTTGGGCATGGAAAACTACGAAGCAAATGGGAAGGACCTTTCACGGTGGTAGCCACTTCATCACATGGAGCCATTACACTTCAAAATGACGAAGGTACGTTATTCAAGGTAAATGGGCAGCGTCTTAAGATTTTTCTAGAACCTGAAAAGAGTCCTAAAGAGTTGGATGTCATCCAATTCTTCATTATCCCATAGATTTATACCATCATCATTTTTCCGATAA
This sequence comes from Coix lacryma-jobi var. lacryma-jobi, assembly GCA_009763385.1. NCBI lineage: Eukaryota > Viridiplantae > Streptophyta > Magnoliopsida > Poales > Poaceae > Coix > Coix lacryma-jobi. Next base: position 170,561,776 of record CM019825.1, read on the forward strand.
GTTCGCACATCGGGGGTATATTTTCTGGGCTTAAGATCAAGTTTAAAGACACCACGAGCGACGGACCCGCGAGATCCCACAGGCAGGGACCGACCGGTCTCCTAGGGAGACCGACCGGTCTGCCCTGGAGGCCTCTCACCCTTTTCCTTCTTTCGTTACGTGTCCCTACTCTTTCTCGTACCCATTCTGGTAACCTGATCCGTAGAAGCGATGACCCTCGTAACGAACATATCGTGCCTATCATTTAAGCTTCCTCAGCTATAAAACCAGCCTCAGGCCTATCTCTAGATTCATTGCAACCTCTCCCAGAAAACCAGCAGCAACAGAGCTCTCCTCCCACCAGCACTAATGGCCTCCTATCCAAGGATTGACCTCAATGAACCCACTGACGACTCGATGGCTCTTGTCGTCACCGCATCAAAAGACCTCGCCGTAACATCATCCAAGGAGATTGTTCTTGTTGACTCGCCTACACCCATCGATACGATCCCGCCAGAAGGAACCTCGTCGCATCATCAACAAGCTTTCTACGCTCAAGCGGTGCCGGCGAGAAGACTTCCGACTTTCTCCGTCACCAAGGAGATCCCGCTCCTTCCTCCTAGGCCCAATGAGACACTCGTCGGGCTGAAGACGAACAAGCTTGGAGAACCCACTGTCGTAAGATACACATCTGAAAATCCGCGCCCACGCTTTGAGGGAGTTCGTGGTCACCCTGAGCAGATCAAGGTCACTCCATCAGTGACTAGGGTACCCACCACTCCTAATATCGCAGCTAAACGCAAAAGGACTACCCAGTTAGATCGTCTCGGGGATAGAATTGAAGATCTTGAGAGAGACAATTTAGAGCTCAAGCAGAGATACGCCTCGCTAGCCAAGACTACGAAAAAGATGGCCGATACGATGCACAAATATGTAACTAAACACATTAGCTTGAAGGATAAGGTCGTCAGTGTAGCCTCTACGCTAGGAAATCTACTTGAGGGAGAGAAGTAAGAATAGTTCATCGATAGTTTGATAAGGCACTCGTCTTTGCAGAGTCTCGTGGTTGAGTCGTGTTTTGTTAAGAGTTTTTGTTTAGTTAAATTCAGTGTGTAATAAAAGTGCCTTAAATATCAATAAAATTTTAGTTATCTTTTATATTGTTATTTTGGATATGTGTCTTGTCTCCACATGTGGTGATTAGCAGAAAACAGAAAATAAGTGTGAGGGAGAAGACGACGACAGAATTACCAAAAAACGATCGCGAAAACTGCATGGAATAGAAGACAACGTTACCAAGATCACGCACCACGAAGCAGGCCACGGTTGGGCCCTAAGCCCAACCGACTGGTTGGTGGACCCCACTGGTCGGTCAGGGGTTGACCCCCCTTGCCTCCTCCTTCGTCCACGGATTGGTACGCCACTACTACACTCTATTTTCTGATATTTAAGCTTCTGTTCAACTTAAAATCATATTCTCGCAATTCATGAACCTTAAATAAAAATAAAGATTAATTGACATGTTCATAGTACAGAATCCCATAAACACTATTTCTGAAAAGACCTGTTTTGATATTTAAAGAAACCCATATTATCTAGTTGTTGTGGAATATGATAGAGAATAATGAGAACTCAATTCTTAAGGTATGAGCATTGGAGAACTTTACTTGTTAAGTTAAAAAGAGATTGGCAACACTTCTCCTTTGTAGTAAACAAGTTACCTGCCAAAGACATCAATCAATTACTGTTTACTTTAATACTGAGTTCTTCGTTGAGAAATGTATTATGCTCTAAAGATCGAGATCCATGCAAATAAAAGAAAGATTCACTCTTCCGCAGTAGTATTGTATTAGAGGCATGGGCTATGCAAAAGTATGAAATATGAGGAAAGAAAAATGGACAAGTGTCCGACATACCTCAGAAAAAAAGAGAGAAAGAAAAAGTATTATGATAAAAGTATGATAAAGAAAAAAAAAGATAGCCCATGGTTCCTCTAATTACAATATGCCAGTAAGAGTGACAAAGTTTAAAAAGATTAATATCTTGATCTAAGAGTATAGTATTTTTCTCCATTGACTTAGTAACATAACTGCTTCACATAAATAAAATGCTTTGGTAAGGAATTGAAGTGCTACAAAAGGAGAATGAAAGCTATGACTTGTTTCAAAACTCCAAAAACTCCAATGTCTTATACTAAAAGAAAAGGGTGATCTGTTTCAACTATTCTGTTTTCCAACTTCTCAAGGTTTTATGACAAACACATTAAATGAACAGAAAGGGTTATTATAGTTTTGATATCCAACCTTTTATCGAGGACGAGTAAAAGTCTAAGTGTGGGGGAGCTTGTTGACACTAATTAACTCTTATTATTAAAGGTCAATTAAGCATGAAAATGGATGAATATATATGTTCCACCTTAGTATAGGGATTAAAACTAATGAATTCCACGAGTTTCGGTGAATTGTGAATCCGCAGGGACTAAACCAGGAAACAGCCCTCGATTCCTTCCCCTAGAAGGAAACCGACGGGAGTTAACGCATTCGCCAAGTCAGGATACTTCTAGAAGACTCCAGAGGATGTAAGAAGACACCACAACGAAGGGCACCACAGGAGGCTTACCTGTGGGACCAATCGGTCCCATAGGGCCCACCGATCGGTCGGCCACGGAGGCCCCGCGCTTTCGTCTTCTGCAAGCTACTTCCACCGACCTCTAGGATGCATCTCGACCGTACCTCAAGTCGGTTTGATCCAAGGGCCATGGTTTATCTCCCAGGGCTATATAAACAGGCCCCTGAGCCCCAGGTCAGACAGAAGGTTCCTCTTCAGAAGACTACGCTTCAACTAAAAACCCTAGAAGAGACTTCAGGAGTTAGCTTTCAAGTAGAAGACTAGATACCCCTCTAGTAGGATTAGAACCTAGTCTTATTTAGAACTAAAAGAGAGAGAGAGAGAGAGAGAGAGGAAGAGATCAAGAGGAAGCTCCGGCCTGTCGGATCAACTTCTTCATCTTGTACCTGTGGATTCAAGTTCTTCATCGACTTGCTTCAACGATTGTTTCGGTGATCGACATCTATATTTAAGTTTGAACTATTGTTCTTATTATTCTTAAGGTTTATGACTCTCTTTTGAGTACTTTAATTCTAGTCGCTCTAGAGTTAGAGTAGTTGGATAGTATAAGCGTGGTGCTTAGACTGGATAACTCATTTTTACCTCCTATAACGCCGGTAGCAGTGGTTGTTCGCAAGGGTGACTCTTATAGCCTTGTTGATTCTTCTATAGTCCACTTACCCGTGTGTAGGCCCGGTAGGATTATACATTTGCATAAAAGAATCATACTCTGTTGTCATCTTTTATGGCAACTTTCCCATTAAGAATAATAAACATATCACTCTTAAGTTGGATTTAGATAGCCTTAGTGATCCCCTCTATACTTTTAGCTTCTCCGTCCTTGTTAGTTACTCAGGGATTATACACTTGAGACTCATCGCTATCCGTTCCTTTGGGTTTGATATTAAAACTGGGTTACTCCGGTGAAGTGCTACATCGGTAGATTTCATCTGTGCGCTTGCGGATAAAGTAGAGTGTGCATTAATTTATACCAACAGATGGCTCATGTGCCTAAAGTATATCCCAGAGTGGGAGAAAGAATGAAAAGTTTGGGTAGCTTTTATGCTATCACAGTGTTGACCATCACATTGTCATGGGCTAAGGCCATGAGGGGAGCAATCCCAGATAAAGAAAGCATGCAAGCATGACTTGCAAAAGTAAAGTTAAGTAAGGACTTTGTGAAACTATACTCCCATAAGAATTAAAAGATGACTTTGTTTGCATGACATGGTCATGTGAATAAAGCAATTTATAGATGTCTCCTCATTCACAAAAGTTCAGAATAGTTTCGAAATTATGGCAGTAAGTTTGTGCCATATTTCGAGGGGGAGAATGGTGAGATACTTGCACTAAGAAAGATAAAGATTAAAAGAGATACTCTCCATTTCCCTATGCCTTAAAATGCAATGCATGATATGCATTAAGGCAAAAGTGTGATGAATGTGACCGTTGAGGGAGTACAGCGATCATAATAACGATACCCCTAAGCAAAGAAAAAAATAGCTAGAAAAGTAGCTAAATTCCTATACCTTTATGGTTCTGATAGGAGGATAGCATAGTGAGCCAGTATTTGTACTGGACGAGCGGTGCTTAAGGCACCATATGACTTTTGACAAATTAAACCCAAATAAGAAATTTGAGGAAACACCATCTTTATAGAAAGATGGGATAATCTGGGGGAGCATGGTATGTAGAGATCTAAGACTTGAAGAGAAGTGGGATTGCATGCCCACTCCGATGACTCAAGAACAATCATACCTGTTGATGTTGTATGGCCTATATAACACCTGTTGTTAGCTCTTCTAGAAAGACGAATAATGTAAACAAGGATCTTGTAATACAAGAGCCTAAAGTATCAATTGCCTCTTGGCAATGAAAGAGCAACAACAACTCATGTAAAAGAGTGCCATTTTGGACCTAAAAGGTCTCAAAGAATAAATGATGAGAAGTTATTCCTAAAAGAGCCAAAATAGTAGACTGTAATGGGTCTACAAGATGCAATGTGGCTCCAGAGGGAACATAGAAACATTATGGTGAAAGGATTCACACAAAGGAAAGAAAACACTTTAACTAGTGTTAATGGCACATAATGTTTAGAGTTACATCAGATAGATGATGAGGATTTGTACGAAGAGTTTCCATGATTGATTTTGTCATGGAAGAAATGAATATAAAGGATGTCCCCTAAAGAAACGATTTAAGGATTAGAGCAAGTCTGTATAAAGTTGTATTTTAAAGATGAAGAATCAATTAAAAATTTTGGGTTTAAAGAGAATGAGAAGGACACTGGCATTGTGCAAAGTTCAAGAATAGGAAATTTATTTTCCTAAACTTGTATGTGTATGACACCTTGCTTGTTGGCAATGGTGTTAATCTACTATTGGAAAAGTAGTCATTGCCCTAAATTACATAAGATTGATCTCGGTAAATTGTCATTCGTCTAGGAATTGAAACTTACCGGGATAAAAGAAAGGGGTATTAGAACTGTCTCAAGTGTATACTTAAGAAGATTCTAAAGAAACAAAGTATTTATGTGTGTAAACATACGCTTGTTCCTATGGTCAAGGGTAATAGTTTTGAGAACTTTCAGTGTTCCAAGAATAGATATGAGAATCGATAAAATGGACGTCCTATATGCTTCGGCTGTTGGAAGCTCAATGAGTGCACAAGTATTTACCCTGACATAGTTCATGTATTCGGGATTTTGGCAGATGTCCAATCCAGACATAGATCACTGGAATGGAAGTGTTGCAATTGTGCAAGGTTTTATATGCCTTATGACGAGTAAAAGAGAACAAGTACTCTGAACTGGTTGTGAGTACAACTGATATTTTTGAGCGAGATGTGTAGTGAAATCCACATTAGTAACTAACACTCGCAGTTGGAGTTTTATTGTGGAAAAGCTCCAAAGGAAACAATAGTGGTGTCATTGATGATGTACACCTATCATATACCTTATTATGAGGCATAAATGACAGGCGAAATGGTTAGAAACCTATACTCGGAATGGATAATGGTAAACAACAACAATAACCATTTAAGAAGTTTGCTCCTAGGACAGCGGGTCAAGTGTGCTGCCAAACACATTGACATTGAGTTATACGTTGTGAAGGAGAAAGTCCAGAATCATACTTATATAATGTGAAAGTATTACGGATCTGTTTTGCAAAGGCTTACCACCCAGTGTGTTCAGGGAATACACAGTCGACATGAGTTGTATGGTAAGGCCTATGATTTCTGGACAATAAAGGGCCCCAAAGTTAAAGAACCTATTTCAGAACATAGACGTACATTGTAGCTGTTGAATCTAATGGCAATTGATCGTGACGATGAGACACGCTCTATGCATTGATCTGTGATGGAATGGTAAAAAAATAATTGTGAAGTTTAAAGATATAAGTTGAGATCAAGGGGGAGAATGTTAGATTGATCTCCACCAGTTAGGCCCAACGACCTAACTGGACCCTGATCTGCGTCCTGATCGGGGACGCCCAGCCCAATAGCAGGCTGGTGGGCCCCTGTCGTACAGTGCCTGTAAAGAGGAGGTGGGGGCAGGGCTCTATGAGAGAGGTTAACAGCCGCTGCTACAGTACCCACCGTCCTAACCCTAATCCGATCCCGAGGGTGGCACTGTCAGCGGCGGGAAGCGCCACTAGCGTCTACGCCGACCCTGCTTCATCACTCGTCGCTGCCCTAGCGCAGAACTCCGTCGACGAACCAGTGGAGGCCGTTTCTTGAAGGGCTCCTTTCCCCAATCTCTCTGGTTACTCGATCCATACCCGAACCGACCCCATCTAAAGGGAAATCCCACTGGATCCACACCTAGACGATCCACAGTATCTAACACACACATGATACAGCAGTCTTGAAATCACTTCGATCGACCTCTCTCTCTCTATATATATACATATGCAGCCTAGCTTAAAAACATTTTGTTTCCAACACAGAGTCAAAATAGATATGTGTGAATCCTCAACCAGACCGTCACGCCATATCCAGAGATATACAGTAACTAGATTATACTCCCTCCATACTCATATTAGTTGACGTTTAGGACAGTGACACGGTCTTCAAAACATAACTTTGACCTCTTATTTTTATAAAAATATTTATGGAAAAATGATATATGTATACTTTTATGAAAGTATTCTTCAAGACAAATCTATTTATATAATTTTTATATTTGCAAACTTAGAAACTTAATAGTTATTGATGATTTATATTCTCAATGTTTGACTCTAATCTTTTCTAAAACGTCAACTAATATGGGTATGGAGGGAGTACTCCATCCGTCCCTAAATAAGTGTCGCCGTTGGTGTGCGTGTCACGTGTTTGACTCAATTTGTACAAAATATGTGCAATATTTATATCTCCAAGTAATTTTGTTAAAAACTAGATGTAAAGATCTTTCCGATAATACTAATTACTTAGCATAAATATTAATATATTTTAATATATAATTGCCGGTAACTTTTTCTCGGGAAGCGAGAACGACACTTGTTTAGGGACGGAGGGAGTATATGAGTACCCAGAGCCTACTATATATGGAGAATATAGCTTAGGAATGGAGCCCAGTAGATAGCTTGCAGATGAGATGAAATTAGCTGAGTACACACACGTAGAGTAGGAAACCGGTCGAGCTCAGCACGATGCTTCATCTTAATTTCCTCTTGCTCTTCTCCTTGACAAACACTACCATGTCGTCATTGTTTATGTGGCCAGCAAGTGTCCTAACAATAATAATGGAGAGACCGGGGTTTGACTATGATAAAGGATACGTCAAGTCTTCACATGCGACGGAATCTGAACATAGTGCGTACTGCAAGAGCCAAGAGGTGGGAACACGACTTCAAGGCGTCAATCTTTTCCCACGCGATGGGCTTAATTAATGAGTCTGTCTAGCTAAGACTCGAGTGTTTGAGGGGAGGGGACAGAAACACTCGATTTTGTTTTACTGTTTATCTTTTTTCTCGCCCCATCATAAGCGCGCTAGGGTTTCGCTGGAGTTTTGTGGCTCCAACTTTCGTTGTGAGCTCCGGCCATGGCGCCACCACTACAACCTGGTCCGGCCATTTTCACTGCCACTAGATCGAACCTCTAGCTACTTGGCCGGCTCTTTCTAAGCCTATCAGAGTTAGAGAAGGATAAACAGTGAGACGTTGGACTTGCAGAAGATGACGAATCGAGTGTTGAGAGGGAGAGTAATCTCTGAGTGCTAAGTTAGAATTGCACTACTACACAAATGAACTTCTACAGCGACGGGTTGTAGCCTTCCGTGGTGGACTTTTTTTTTGCCCATCACGGCGTGGCGGGTAGTTTATTTACCGCGGCGAGTATTTTTGTCAGTCATGGTAAATCGATTTACCGTGGCAGGCATACTATAAGGTCCGCCACGAAAAAGACTAAGCCCTAAACGGCCCAAGATGAGGCTCGATAGCCGTCTACATATAAATACATGAAGTTAGGGTTTCAGCTCCCTCAGTGTCCCCTCCCGACCCTCCTATCCTTGCGCGCACTCTCTCTTTCCCTCAACTCCCTCTCTCTCCTTCCCTCACATCCCCAACAAGGAACTCTCTCTCCCTCTCCCTCCTCTCTCGCGCAAGGCAGCTCCCATGGCTCCCTCTCTCCTGCTCCTACGGTGGTGGCGGGTAGGGCGGCGTCCCTGCGTTACGGCGGCGGGCGGGCTGTGCCCCTTCTGCGTCGCTGGCGGGCCCCCTGCGGCGATAGCGGGCAGGCCCGCTCCCCGTGCCACGGTGACGACGAAACATTTGAGCCCCTCCCTCCCTTTTCGAGTCTGCAATGCCTCTCCTCCCTCCTCCTGTGGCGGCAGCGGGGAGGAGCAGCACGACCTGGAGGAGCAACGCCTCGATGGCGGGGGCCTACAACGACGGCACCACACCCGCATCCGGCCTTCTTTCCCTCTCCCCTCGAGCCCCTCCGCCGGCGCTACAGCGAGGAGCAATGGCCCCGCCGAGCAGGAGGAGGGAGGAGAGGCGGAGCGGCCGACGGATCCGGCCTCGGTGCCTGCGGATCTGGTGGATCCAGCCTCAGGGCCTGCGGATCCAGCGGTGCTAGGGTTTCGGTGGCTCTAGGATCCAGACCTAGATCCAAGCTCATACGGTTTTTTTTGTTTTGTCGAAATGATTGATCGTAGCAGGCGTTCTAATGTGTCTGTCCGTTGTTGTAAATCGATTAACCGCAGTGGACAAAGCAACTGTAATTAATTAATATTGTAATTCTCAATGGGTCTCGTTTCACAGGAGAATTATAAACTAGATATATATACGTAGTGGGGGTATATCAACGTACTAGCTAGGGGAATGGACTAGCCCTCTACCTAGCTAGTACGTTACGTACATACACACGGAGTATTTCATACTACTAGTCATACATACTGCTATTTCATACTGTACTGCACTACCTAATAAGTGGGGCAGGCAGGGGCTGCTATATATAGGGAGAGAGCTGAGACGTATACTCCTGTTTCGTGTAACAGTATTTTATGGTAGACGCGCCATGGCGGGCCTTTAAATAGAGCTTCCACTCGTTGGATCCCCTTCAATTCGTCCTCAGTCCTCACCTCTCATCTCAAGTACGTGCGCTGCCGCCACGTACTCCACACTAGTGCAGTCTCGATCGATTTTGTCCAACACAAATAAAGATACAACCAGCAGCTAGCAGCTGCCATCCATGTCGCCGCCCTCCGTTGCTGCCTCCATCGATATCGTCTTGTTCCTGCTCGCTGTGTCGCTTACACTTTTCCATGTAAGGTGTGGCGCCGCTGCTGCCGACGACAACAACAGCACCGCCGCCTACGATCTACGGTACAAGGACTGCTCCGCCACCACCGGCAACTCATCAATAAGAAGCAACGGCGGCGGCCTCTACCAGATGAACCTCGGTCTGTTCCTCGCTGCGCTTCCGTCGAGCGCCATCAACAACAGCTAGCGGGTTCTTCAACGGCACGGTGCCGTCGTCGTCGGGCGCGGCGGCGGGCACGGTGTTCGGGATGGCCATGTGCCAGGCCGACGTGCCGTGGCCAGACCAGTGCGACAGGTGCCTCCAGGCGGCCTCCGCGGAGGCGCCCAGGGCATGCCCGTCGAGCAGCAACGCCAGCGTCGCGTACCGGGGCTGCGTGCTCCGCTACTCGGACGCTCCGGTCCTCGCGCTCGCCAACGACGGCGTCGCCAACGGCTACGCGTTCTACACGCCGAACCACGCGGCCGGCGTCGTCCCGGACGCCGCCGCCTTCGGGCAGGCGCGCAAGGACCTGTTCGCGGCTCTGGCCAGCGCGGCGGTGGTGTCGCCCCTGATGATCGCGGCGGGCAACCGGACGTTCAACGGCACGCACAAGCTGTACGGCCTCGCGCAGTGCAACAGGGACATGCCCAGGGAGCTGTGCTCCTACTTCATCAAGTTGGTCGTCGAGGACATCCCGAATTTCGCGGCCGAGGTACAGTGGTCGGAGGGGCTGTCCATCACTGGGTTTAGCTTCTACATCAGGTACGACCTGACGCCCTTTGCAGTCTACGTGCCCCCCGCCGCCGACGACGACGCCGCCGGTACTTCGCAGCAAGTAAAAGGTACTTACTCCGTTCGTGATTGACCGTCGTCACATTTTACGTACCAGCAAGTTTGACTCAATTTTTATAAAACATGTACAACATTTCTATCTCTAAATGAATTTATTAAAAACTAGATTCAAATATCTATCAACCATACATGTTAATATTTTTTTAATATATATTTAGTTAAAGTTATTTCTTTGGAAGCGAAAACAATAAACATTTAGCGACGGAGGGAGTACGCAATTAATAATCTGTACGGTATATTATTGGAGCTATAGCCTCGAATATAGACGAGCTTCAAATTCCCTAGCACCTCGGAGAGGCGGTGGCGCGGACATTAAGGTTGAACTAAAATGAGAGGATAAGCACCAGTGACTATAGTGGCTGAGTTGGGATGGCTACGATAGGAGTTGGTGGCTCAAAAGTGTGGGGATCCGAGAGCACTGATTTAGTAAGAGCTAGGGCTATTAGGCCAATGTCAGTGGAAAGTTCCATTGCATTGGTTTCAAGACTGTCATGTCATATGAAATAAAATAAAACTTGAATTAAACTTTTAGAGAGTTTCATTCTAAAGTTTCATATGCATTTAATTTCATAACTCATAGAGAGTTGGTAATCGTGTCAAGAGAGTTTCATCGAAACTCATTTCTTCACTATTTCTTCACTCACTTCTTAAATACACTGCCATGCCATCAAAAATGCCTATGTGGCAACCTATTTAATGCAAATGAAACTAGTTTGAAACTTCCATTGAGATTGGCCTTACATACTGAAGATCGATGTTCTAATCTTATGGGTTCCAATTGATATCTTTATGTGATTTGTGTATAATTTTTTCTTACATATATACCTGACCCACCTTCTTTTAGAATTTACATATTTTCTTGAAAAAATGTACATGATAATATAGTTAAAAGGTAAATTTGAATATGTGGGTCCCTGACTAAACAGTGTGCTTATATATTTCCACTAACGGTGAATTTCTAAAAACAGGTGGATTGGTCCAGCAAGTGGAGGTTATAGTTATCCCTGTTTCCATTTCAATAATACTTTTTCTTGTGGCGTTCATAGTCATGAGACATTATCAAAAGAAACGGAAAATAGGAAATCTCCTGAATTTGACTGGGCTAAAAGATTTTCCTTATGGTGATATAAAAAGTGCCACCAAGAACTTTGATGGAGAACAATTAATTGGAGAAGGTGGATTCGGGAAGGTCTACAAGGTATGTGTATGAGTAGTTTTGAACTTTAGATGCCTCCACACAGTAAATATCTATAAGGGCCTGTTTGGTTATCATCATTTTAAAAGAATTGAAATCCATTGAATAAACTAGGCTATTTTTCTTGGAATTTGACATTCCACCACTTTTCAAAGTTGACATATAAACCTATCTCAAATTTATAGGGTAAGAGAGGGAAATGGATTCTATATATCATAATGCTATATTTATACTTTGTAACTTACAACACTCTCTTCAACTCACTCCTCTACGGTAGAAATATAACACACTAGATACAAATATAATCCATATAAAACAATTTAAGCTTAATTAATATGTATGACTCTTAAAATGAATTCAATTCTGTGATCCAAACAGACCCAAAGTGAAATTAGTTCTATTGGTAAAATTTGTTTCTATGGCAATGAAATGCCAACCACGGATGGAACTATCAAACACACAGTGGCAACACAACAATTGAGGGACAAAATATAAAACTAGAAAGATGGCGCATAGTCTCCCCAACAGACAATGTTGTGCTAGAGCTGGACAGAGAACTCGTTGAGTTACATCAGTGGCTCATTGCAAAATTGCTCCGATTGGATTGAATGACTTCCAACTTTGGCTTGGCTCGTGAAAGTTCAGTTTGAAGTTGGATCCCAAACAATACATGAGGCTATAATAAATAAGAATATATCAATTTTGAAGAAAACTAAAAAAAATCAGTTTTCTTATTATCCATATCCCTACAGTCCTACACGTACTCCATCGTTTGTTACATATACTGGAATACAAAAGCCACACAGAGATAAAAGTTATAATTACTATGAGTTGAGAGGGGAAGGGAGGGGAGGGAAGGGGGTTTGTTCTAGATAATATATAATTTAATTGACAATAATAGTATAAACAAAAAAAGAGCCATAAAATGCTTCTAAACATATATTTTATTTGATTTTAATATATTTATTATGTTTTTTCATTTAGACAACAATTGTGACTCAAAATGACTGCTATATATAATCTAGGGTATATTCAATATCGAACACAATACGAAGGAACTTGCTGTCAAGTGTGTTACAAATCCTTCGGCGGCGAAATCTCTCAAGGATGAATTAAAGATACTTGCCAAACTAGAGCATAAGAATGTAGTGCAACTGGTAGGGTTTTGTAACAATGACGGGTGGTTTCGGCGTGGCAGGGGATTGTATGTTTGCAATGAATTTATCAGTAATGGCCCTCTTGATAAACACATATTTGGTACGTTGGCTTCCCTCTCTGCTGGTCATGTTCTACGTTTATGTATGTGCTTTATATATGTTCTACATTTATGTATGTGCTTATTTGCTCATTGAATTGCATGTGTTTATTGACCAGCTTCACCAGGGCAATCTGTTATTGAATGGCCAGTCCGTTACCAGATTATACGTGGTATTTGCGCTGGATTGCAGTACCTACATCAAGATCGTAACAATAATATTTTGCACATGGACTTAAAGCCTAGCAACATCTTGCTCGATGAGGAAATGAAGCCGAAAATTGCAGATTTTGGTCTATCAAGAGCTTTTCTGAACACCAAAACTCATACTTACACAAAGAAAGTGATAGGTTCAAAGTAAGTATATGTAATGATGTGCATGTGTTTATTAAGTTTTATTGTTTTTTGTCAAGGCTTGGTGAGATGAAAGTCCACAAACAAATCCAATGCCCTCAAGACAAGAGGGGGGGAAAAAGGAAATGAAATTTATTTCGTCTATAGTTGATTTTATGTACTTCACCTTTGCTCTAAGTCAAACTTTTCTAATTTTGACCAAGTTTTCTAAAAAAATATATTAGCACACCTACAAATTCAAATAAATGCACTAGCAAGATATATTCTAATTTAGAACTTAATGAAACTAATAATTTGAGTTGTAGATGTTGGTGCATAATTTGATTTCTAGCTCATGGAATTAATAGGTTGTTCTTTACTCCAATTATCCCAAAATATAAGACAAACACACGTGTTCTTTGACTACAAATTAGTCCAACATTTTTTCTTAAATGCTATTACATTAAATTTGAATGTAAAAATACTTTCTAATGATCAAACTTTTGTTGCCACAAATATATGATATTACAAGAGATGGGCTATTAAAGTGTGAACTTAAAAACTGCCAAGTCAAATCGTATCTTATATATATCTTAATTATTAAGAATGGGGGTATTTATTATGCATGCCTCTAGCAAAACTGTTGGACTGCATGCATGCAGCGGATACATGGCGCCTGAGTTTTTGGAACACAGGAAGGTGGGCCGCAAATGCGACATATACAGTCTCGGTGTCCTCATCCTAGCGATAGTTTTGGGAGAAGGGCCTACGGCTATGCATGACCCCAGTGGTGTAATGTTCATCAACAAGGTGAGTGATCCCTTTAGGCTTAATCTACACATATTCATGTATTTGTTTTTTTATAATGATCCCCATGTATTATTTGTTATGTGTCAACTGATCGAACATGCATTTCATTCGCTCACTTTTCCATGTAGGTCCGCGAGAAGTTTATCATCGACTTGGAAGCAAGTACTCCCAAGATATGCAGCGCTAAGGATCGCGAGCAGCTGAAGAAGGATGCATCCTTACAAGACGATGACTGCATCGAGGATGTAGAAAAATGTGTCGGTTTAGCTTTCAAGTGTGTCAATAAGAAACTAGAAGATAGGCCTACAGCCACAGACATATACAGTCGCTTCATCCCGGTCATTGCTTCTGATAATCGTGTCCACATCTCATTACAAGTGAACTAGCTGCAGAAGTAATTTGCTCTTGGGTTTAAATTAAAGTCTACTCAGTCTCTCTGTCGTTAGGGACAAGAATAAATACTAGGAAAGCGAACTATTTGTTGATAGCTATTACGTGTGCTGCATTCAACAAATATAGGCCTCCAAAAGATTTGACAGAACTTGATTTTGTAATACCTACATCTTTCGATTGGCGTGGCTTGTAATGAATAATGTTACCGTTTGCATTGTTTGATCACGGCTTATGGAATTACTATACTTTTATGCTTTAGAGAGAATGAAATTTTTTTACCAAATTATATTTGATGTGATGAGAGCAGATTAAATACAAATTTATCTTCTGCCCAGCATCTATAGCTAATTAAATCCTGCCACTACTAGAAATCTAAGTATCCCTGTCCAAAATATATTGAGTGGAAAAAAAGAGACTCAGCTGGTGAGGATCTGAAATTTACTTTCAAGCGTCAGAAATCAACTTGAGTTGCTACAATCAGCATGTAGAGAAAATTAAGATCAAGATTTATTTCAAGATTCTGGGCTCTGCATTTAAGGTAGTACACCAAACCTTTAAAAAGACAAAAAAGAGAAGAAAAAACACACTTAATGCACACCAAACAATAGAGTACTTCTCCTGTAGTGGTGACCCTGCAATCCTATATTTCAAAAGAGAGGCTAGTTTGGTTGCACCAGCATCTCTTATCGTTGTAGGATCAAGATGGCCGACTAGAGAGCTGGGGTGAATACTCGTTTTCAAAAATTAATTGCAAGAACTACTTAGATTTGAATGTGAAAGTGATAAAACAATCTAACTTTGACTACACCCATCTAGTTAAGATTAGTAGAACGTTTACAATTTATGAAAGAGATACTAAGCAAAAGAAAGTTGATCTTCTACACAATTCTAGTTGGTATAAGATTAATCAAGGTATTCAACTATATATATTCAACTAGAGAGAGAGTTTCTATACTACGGGAGTAGTTACTCTCATCTTTAATAAACCACATTGCGTATGGGTGTATACTTATTTATCAGTTTGACTATGTTTATATACTTATTCTAAGATATTTCAAATCTTAATTACGTAAACCTTTTCAAAAGAGCTCATACTTATTATTATATTACAAAAATATCACTACAGTAGTATATAAAATAAGTATGATCATATACTCTAGGTATGTTTGCATACTTGACATACATGGTACCCTAAAAAGTCTAATATGATCATATATTTTGTCTACATACACATGGGAGTAACTACTCCCTGGGAGTACGAAATAATTACCTTATATACACACACATGAATGTAAATACAAGGCACAAGCTCAACACAAGTGGGTAGAATGAGTAATCTTGTGTTGAGATAGGCAAACCATAGAGGATGACACACGATGTTTTTACGTGGTTCGATGACTTGCTGAGCACTTAATCCACGTTGAAGCAAGTTCTAGGATTGTCGCTCCTCTTGTTAGCTCCAAGCCCGCAAGTTTCGAACTACCTCACAAGATAGGCTCCACGTGAGCATTAAGCCTTGAGCCGACCAAATCACTAAATACTCTTCACACCTCAAGTTTACTAGAGATGCTCATCGCCTTCCTCCGGCGGCGATAAGCTCAATAGCCCCTCACAAAGCCAACTCTGAAGCACCGCGCAAACTTCTTGCGTGCTTCACGAAGACCCAATCACCAAACTGTCTAGGAGTCGACAAGCTCCAAGAGTGATAGACAACCACGCTCACACGACAACCTAGTGCCACAAGCAATCTCTCACATGAACATCTGCACTAGTGGAGCACACTCAATCTCCAAATGTTGGCCTCGAGCAAGGAGTATGAGAGAGGTGCTAGTGAAGTTTTCTCTCAAAGAATATGATGTAAGAATGGCCAAGAGAACCCTCACAAGCCGGGGAACCCACTATATATAGAGGTGTCCCTCAAATCCAACCGTTATATGCTGAAACGCGATTCCCAGACAGTCCGCAGTCTAAACCTTAGACAGTCCGCTGTTGTCTGCAACTAGCCGTTAGGTTCAAATTCTAATCGGCGTACTATTCGCCCCCAAGGGCCCGGACTGTCCGTCGTTGCACCTTGACAGACTATACATAATGTCGAGCACTACTGCTTGCTTTCAAAAAACATTGGCAGACTGTCTGCCATTGCCAAAAGCCTCCATAAGCAGATCAACAACTTTGTCCACCGAAATTAGCCGGTGGACTGCCCACCACTAGGGCATGGACTATATGTCGTTCTCATGACAGAGGAAGAACAGATTATTTCAGATCTGTTTGGTTCACTAGGTGTGGCCGGCGAACTATCCACCGCTAGGGACGCGGACTGTCCACCACCGACCTAAAACCCTCTTTCACAAGTGCATCGCCTCCTTGACTTTGGACCATCGATCCATACACAATGGATAGCACCAAAGCAATTCAAAGTTTGCTTACAAGAGCTTAGAACCTTTTTCAAAACAAGTCAACACCAAACAACAATTTCTTGCAAGAGGTTCATGTGAGGGCCCCCCTTCTAGAGGGTCCACTATGCATCGTATCAGTCTCTGGATCAGTTGCTGATACACATAGATCAACAAGATTGATATAAAAAATCCATACTTTTATTTCTAACGGGGAAAACATGTTACAAAGTTCATATTACAAGACTCGGGCCACGGGCCTTATAGCAAACATCGGAGTCTAACATAGCGATCCTATGACGTCGTGGCTCCATTCCGACAGACAGCTTGGAGTGTGGATGTAAACCTCATCCTATGCGCGTTCCTATGTCGTCATCCTGTTAGTCTTTGCGTAGCTCCTTCTTGTGGTCGTTCAACTTTGTCTTCGGGTATCCTCCTATGGTTCCATCCTTGCGAGTGCATCGATAACTTCATCCTTGCGAGTGCTCCTGTGACTTCACTCCTAAAAACATAGTAGCGAAGGGGGTTGAGTACATACGTACTCAGCAAGTCCTAATTTGGGGTGCAGGTTAAGGGAAAGATAATGTTATATGTGGAGGTGGTTATGGTGGAGAGTGAAAGGAGTATAGTTATGTTATAAAGAAATTAAGGGTTGGGCCCTAGGAGAGAGTCTACCTTCTCGCTAGTTCCCGGAGATTAAGTTATGATAGTAACATACCAGATTATCACAAGTTCCATTTTGAAAACATCTTTGGTGTCTGCATTCCAGGAGGTTGCCCATAACCAAGGACGTGGCTATTCGAATAGGATTGAAGTTATACTACTGCAACAGTTGTCCAATTTTCCCCACACGATGAAACAACCTCAACCATGGCCAATGGTCAAGATTGTCCCAATCCGCACTCGTACCCGAGAGGATGCATCCATAGGTTTCATATAACCCTTACCACGGTTCGCAAAGGGGCCGGAAACAGACCACGCATGGTCTAACGCTAGCAAAATAATAATACCAATAGAGGGGGATCGCACACAGCCCAAACAAGAATTTAACGTGGAAGACCACTTAGCAACCACGCCGACCGGGCCACGAGAGATCACTTAGCAGTCGTGCCTTCTCCTGTCAAACCGTTGTCACCCGACCTCCAGGTAGGTATTATACTTCTCCTATCGGGGTGTGAGCTTGGACCTACCCATATAGGCGTGTGGCTGGACGCGTTTCTGTCCAGACGCGCGAGGCCAATGAATCAGTCCTAAATGACCAAAACAAGTGTCTCCAAACAGGAACCCTCACTAGGCGAACCTGTCCAAGAGGTAGTTTCACACCACGTGAAGTACCTCCCACTTGCTCAGTCAGAAAAACAGTTTTGTTATCCAATTCAATTAGCATCATGGTTCATATGCTTCATATAGTCACATTATCATGTTCACATTAAATCACATTTACCACAGTATCATTGATAATATAAATTAAGCATATTAAATATGATAAATGGATAGAAGGTGGGAGTGGTTTATATGGTGGAGGTGGTGGATAAGGGGTGGTTTAGGAGTGACAAGTTGGGTGGATGAGATAGGATAGGTTTTATGGTGGTGGTGGCTAAATATGGTATTTGTTGGAAATGGCGTGGCTTGAAGTGGTGGCATTTGGAGGGAAGGGATAGGTTATGTGGCAAGGTATGGTAGAGGTAGTATGAGTGTAGTGTATGATTTGGCTAGAGTGGTAGGTGGAGAATAGAGATAAGAAGATTTGGTGGAAGGTGGGAAAGAGAATTAGGACTTGCCTGCACTCGCAGTCGATGCATCCTTGTCTTGCGGTATTCTTGTTCCTCCGGTCTTCGATTGTTGTTCTTCCTTCGGGTTCCTTCGGGATCTTCTCACGTCTTCTATTTTACGTGATCTAGCGTCGACAAACAACAAGCATGATCAAGCAAGAGGTTTGGTTTTATTTAGGTTAGTGAGTTTCTTTTAGTTATATCATTATTATGTCAAATTAAGATTAGCAGCGCATACATATATGTATGCACCTAGGGTTAAGATAGAGAGGGATATGAGGTTAAGGTTAGCGACATATACGCGGATACATATGTATATGTCTCAGGGATTAGCAAGAGAGGGTTTGACGTATGAAGACATATCACTTACTAATATATATAGGAATATATACGAATAAGCATATGTCCTCATACGTGTGCAAGATTATAACTACGTGTGCGTATATTTGAGTACCCATGTACGTGACAGGTGTTCACAGATACGCAAATATACGGGGTTAAGAGCATGATCAGTTTTATTATTTAGACTATGACTATTATTCTATTACTATTAATATTGCTATTATTATTATTATTATTATTATTACTACTACTATTGTTGTTATTATTATTATTATTATTACTACTACTACTATTACTATGTAAGAAAGTGTATGTATATTCGAGTATTCGTGTACGTGTCTTAGTGTACACGTATATTCAAATATACAGTGCTTAGATGGTGCAACTACAGGTTAGCGCTAAAAGAAACAGAACAACAAACATAACTAGAATTTAAATGGGCACCAAAAATTAGGAAAAAGGACATAAATGTGTAGGGTTGGATTTATGAAGATTTTTGGTGGAGAGATTACGGGGGTTTAAAGTTGGAATGGTGGAGATATGAATTTTCAAGGTTTATAGTTGAAACGCGAATGAGATAGAACTTGAAAAATATTTCTGGAAATTTGGATGATGGCAAGGCAGTTGGAGCAGTTTGGGTAGACTCTAGGGTGGCTCTAGTTTATTTAGCAATTTTCTAGGAATTTTTCTGAAAAGGAAAAAAAAAAGGGCTTACTTATTCTCCCGTGTACGTTTCCATGTGTGCCTAGCAATTTTACTGCAGCTGACGAGTGGGCCAGGGCTGTGGTCTTGGCTGTCGGCACCTCTCTCCGTGCACTTGCTTCTGCACTACGTGCTCCTTCAACTGGTCCACGTGAGCCCAGTCTCTCGAAGAGAAATGAAGACCAGTGGTGGAATAATGAGGCTGCCATATGTGGGTCCCTGCTGTTGACGTGGTGCCTTCCCATTGGGCCAGGCGACGTGGCGGGGCGCTCAGCATTGGATACCGATGGGGGATGCCAGGTGCGTGCGCGTCCGCAGCTTCTCGCCTTGTGCGGTCAACGAGCTAAGAGAGAGTGAGCAGAGGGAGGCAGGGTACGTAGCGGCGGCCGCCGGCGGCTTCGTCGGCGGCGACGCTCGGCAAGGAGGGAGGGCGTAGGGACTCAGTGCGGGACTGTGACAGAGAGCTTGCGGCACTTTGCGGCAGAGGCGGACGCGGCGGCATCGGCTGGCCGCGGCGGCATTCCGGTGATGGCGCTCGGCCTCGGGCCGAGATGTGGCCTCGCCGACTTGTTCCCGTGCTTCTGCAGCTACGGCGGATGCGAGGCGCGACCATCGAGCGGTAGCGGTCCCGGCTGTGCTCAGCTCTGGTGGAGATGGAAGGGAGGCTGAGAGGAAGCAAGCGGCAATCGGGAGCGGCGCGGTGCTCCGGCGATGTCCCAACTCGTGCTTGGCTGGGCGGCGGAGGCCGGGCGGCGCTCCGGCCACGGCTTCGGTGGCAGTAGTATTCGCGTCGAGCGGAGGCGTTCGACGAACGCAGGCTCCGGCCCAGCGGTGACACTCCGGCGGCTCAGCGCAAGGTGAGGGCGATGGCGGAGGTAGGTCGGTGCTGCACAGTATGGCGGTGGCCATGGAAAAATATCTGGGTCTAGAATCTTCAATGGCGGTAGAACACAATGCGGGCAATATTGGAGCTTTCTGTACGCGCTGCCTGGTTTGACGTCGTCGTGGCGACGGGAATTGCGGGGAGAAAGGGAGGCGTCTTCGGGAAGATGAACGCCAGTGGCAAAAATATCTGGCCAGGGTGAGGTCTGCTGGCAGCAGTGCGGCAGCGTCTTCGTGGTACTGGTGCCATGTTTGAGTTGTGCCATGGCTAGCTCGACGAGACGACGCAGTGCTCTCTGCTACGGGAAAATGATGAGCACGCGGTGCACACGTATAGGCTGAATTGGGTTACTGCCGTGCTGGGCTATGCTTGCTCAGCAGCCGTTGAAATGGCGAGATTATCGAGCAATTAGCCCGAAAGAGTTTATTTATTTAATTGCTGAGTTTCTTTTCCCGAAAACGAGTAAAAGGTTGGACTAATTTGAACCAAGGAAACAGGATGAAAAGTTCAACGAATATTTCTGGTGCCACAAATAAATTCTAGAAAACAACACATGCATTCAAACAATCAAACAAGCATTCAGTCAATTAGATTTGCATACAAACATTCCAAGCACAAAAGCAAATACCATTTAAAAGCGAAGCTCCTAATTCTAGAAAAAAATGCATATGGTGAATTTTGATGCAAGAGTTTTAGAAATTATTTTAAAATGGTTTTGCGGAAAATAAATAGCCAAATTTTAATTTGTTGTAATTTAAAAAGTTCAAATTTTTAGTGAATTTTAAATGATGCAAAACATGGGTGTTACAGTTCATTCAACTTGCCACCAGTTAGCTTTTCACAAAGTTTTTTAACTTGATCGTCAATCACCACTAAACATATCTCAACGTTAGAGCTCACAAGTGGCACTAGATAACTGTAATGCAAAACGTATTTTCCCTCTTAATATAGTACGTTAGAGCCCACAAGTGACACTAGATAACCGTATGCCATTGTTGAAAAGACAACAATGCGACCTTCTCAAAACTTCCCCACAACTTATGATATATAGAATGAGCATATGACAAAACATGTGACACTCGAAAAAATAAAAAAATAATAAGTGGGATAGATGAAGCTAAGCAAAAATATATGGGATGAGTCAAACTAAAATGAATTAAGAAATATCGATAAGTGATAGTCAAAAGAGAAAAGTAATTTAGAGAAAATGACATGATACAAAAGAATACTATACCCACAAAGTCTAAAAAACTATTTGTCAAGCTATGAAAGGACCTAAAATGTCGCCTAGAGGGGGGGTGAATAGGCTTTTCTGAAAATTTACAACTTATAATGCGGAAGCAATTAGTATGTGAGTTTCCAATTACTTGGAAACTCCCAATCGGAGTAAAACAACCCCTTAAGAGACAAACACAAAGTATATGTCAAGTATTTAGTACACCTAGAAGCTAACACCCTGCACCACAAAGATTAGATCAAGCAATAAACAAATTGGGCGCAGTCAACAAATACCGGACATGTCCGGTATCAATACCGGACAAGTCCGGTATGGACGGGTTGAGCAGGACTGCTCCTTTTCTTCTCCAATTTCTCACACAACCTGCAATCACTATGTATGGTGTATATATAGAACTGATTGCTTGCAAAACAACTAGCACAACGAAGAATAACAAATAGCCGAAAGTAAAGCACAAAGGAAAGACACGGTATTTATTTCACCGAAGTTCGGCACCCCCTCGGGTCCTACTCTCCGTTGAGCCGGCTGCGAGCTACCACAAAGGTGGGCTCTAGAGGACACCACGGGTCACTCTAGCCGCGGTCTATTTCACCCGCAATGCTCCTTCCACTAGTTGATCTCTTTTGAGGAGAGATCGAACCTTCACAAACTTTCCGAGGCACTCCACAAATCTCTTGGGTGCTCAACGGCGACGCCTAACCGTCTAGGACCGTAGAGTCCAAGAGTAACGAATGCGCACAACAAGATCGACGATTTGCACAAGTGCTCAAGAGGTGGCTTGCTCTCTAATTTTGAATCTCTCTCAACCCACAAATGGATTTGGCAATTAGAGGACAATCACTCACTAAGAGAGGGTTGGAAAGTATTTTGAAAGGCTTAGAATGAGTGTGGGAACCAGTAGAATCAGCAGCCTCCAAAGGTGGAGGCTTGGGGGTATTTATAAGCCCACATTCGAAACTAACCGTTTTCTAGCCGTTGGCTGAGTCAGCTCATACCAGACATGTCCGGTATGCATACCGGACATGTCCGGTATGACTTTGCTACGAGAGAAACACACTGAACAGGCCAACTTTCAAACTTCCGGAATGAGCCCGGTAGTACCGACCATAAGGTCGGTAGTACCGCTAGATACCAAAGGGTTTTCGCAACCTCTCTGAGTTGGACCAATTTTGGCCTACCGGTAGTACCGCTATAACTTCGGTAGTACCGGTCGGTATTACCGACCCAAGGGGCGGTAGTACCGCCCATCACAAAGATACTGTTAGCCACCAAACCGCAAATACCGGACATGTCCGGTATGACTTCACTGCGCGTGAAATACCATTAACCAACCATCTTTTCAAACCCCTAAAAGGATCTCGGTAGTACCGACCCCCAGGTCGGTAGTACCGCCAGTTAAGAGGGGGTTTTGCAACCTCTCTGTGTTGGGCCAAATTTGGCCTACCGGTAGTACCGCTATTACTCCGGTAGTACCTGTCGGTAGTACCGACGCAAGAGTCGGTAGTACCGCCGGTACACAGGCTGCGAGGCAGAACTCCGCAAATACCGGACATGTCCGGTATTCATACCGGACATGTCCGGTATGGACTCCCTTCACCAGGTTCATCACTAGGCCAGAAGGATGGCCGCACTGCTGTGGGCTCATACCGGTGGACAGACAGTGCAGCACTTAGCTGAAAGTTAGCTCTAGCTCTCTCATGTCTCACTTAGGTTGGTTTGAGCACTTATGAAGAATCATCTACTATATGTTGCATCCCTCTTAATAGTACGGCTTTCCTATTTACTCAAGATAAATTGAAATACGAATTTTAAACCTCTTGAGTTGATCCCCATTTGAACCAAAGCCGCTTGACTTCATTTTCCATATAGAGAGGAATGGTTGACATGTTTAGAAGTAGACATTCCTCGAGCATAGCCATCTTGAACATGTGACTTGACCCTATGCAAGTGATATAATGAAGTTCCAAATGTGCCAAGTCACTCCAATCAATATTGTTGCTAGGAATGTTGATTCTCCACTAGATGCGATCTTCAAGCTTGATTGATCCTTCGACTAAATGCAAGTACTTTCTTCTTCACTCTAGCTAGGTTCTTCGGCCGCCAAGCCGTCGCTTGCCCTTCACCCTTGCTTAGTACCTCAAAGACTCTTTCCTTGCTATCTTCACCATCTCAAGCCATTCAACCATACTTCGTTTTGAATCCTTTCTTTGCAATCATAAATGAACTATGATTATCCCACAATACGATAACCCTTTATATCAATATCATTCTCATTGTTGTTTTGTGCTTGTGACATGATCTTCACACAACAATCCATCATTTTGGCTTTGCATTACATTTCAAGTACATAGTGAGATAATCATTTCCCTGTGTCACACTTAGCAAACATATTAGATCTTTAATCAACATTGTCATCAAATCATCCAAAATCACACTTAAGTGCAACATGCACTTTCAAACTCCCCCTTTTTGGTGATTGATGACAACCTTGATTAAATTTTACCAAAGGATAAACAATTAAGCTTATGGGTTCAATGATTTATGAAGAGCTCCCCCTTAATATGTGCAATATGAATTGAATTCATAAAGGACATCAAAATGTCAATTTGCACATACTAAGATGAGTTAGAAACTCCCCCTAAATCATTGCATCCAAGAAATGCAAGTGTGTGAGCAATATAGATCATGATGCATATGACAAGATATATCACACAAGTCAATAAATGAAAAATAATACACCAAGATATATGCAACACACTAGTAAGTAAACATCTTATGAAGAATAAATTACTACTCATATCACACACATAGCACTCACACAAAGATTTCTCAAGTCCACAACCACTAAGATAGATTATATTACAAGGTAAGGATCATGTCTCATCACAAAGATGTCTCTGCCATCGGATACACAAAAGAACTCATACATAGCTCATGATATTACAATAAAGCTCAAACTCTGATAACTAAACCACCTGCATTACAAAACTCCAGATACAAGATACATAACTGATAACATGAAGTCTGGAAGCTCTAATCAACTATGAATACTGAAGCTCTAATCAACTAATCAACTATCTCTCCCCCTTTGTCATCTATCTCCAAAAAGGTAAAGGTGAAGCTCAAGCATGACACCAGGAGGGCTGCAGGCGAAACTGTCACTCGTCGTCGTCCCCAGGCTGCCGAGAGCTCTGTCCTGGGTCAGGGTAGCCGTAGGTACCACCAAGGAAGCTGTCCCACACGTCTGAAGCAAACTCCTCAGCTGAGCTAGGACGAAGTAGGGGGTCTGTGGAGAACCTGGGAGCTGAAGGAAGAGTGTCGTGGGGCTGCTGCTCAGCCTCTACTCCCTGCCTCTGACTCTGCTGCTCTGACTCTGCTCCCTGTCTCTGACGCACTGAAAGGTCATCAAACTCCCTCTCATACCTCTGCTGCTGTTGCTCAAACGTCTCAGGCTGCTCAGTCTCGTCATCTGACGGTGGGGATCTCGGGGGCTAAAACCTATAGTGCTCGTGAAGCATCTTCAGCGTCCTCGAGTCCTCTCTCCTAGCCTGCCTCTCACGGTGCTGCTGAGCCTTGATCACATTGACATCCTTGCACACGCCGAGAATACTGCTAAGAACCTTGCGCAAGAGAGAGCGCTGCCTGCCACGTCCCTGAGAGGTGGAGTGTGAACGAGTGTGTGGTTGTGGCGAGCCTGCCACGGCTACTCCTCCTGCTGCTCCTGCAACTGGGTCCTCCGGCTGTGGCTCTGCTGCTGCTGGAACTGCCCCTGGAGCCGGAGGCGGTATAGGTGACTCTGGAAGATCTGCCTGGAACCTCAAGGGCCTGTGTGAGTGGTCATAGGTGAAAGTGGCACCAATCTGTTGCTCAATCATATGCTGAATGTACGGTGCAAATCCACATCCCTTGAGTGGCCTCTCACCCACTCTCTTGATCTCATACCAGATAAAATCAAAGATACTGAAAGGTTGTGCTCCTGGTGCTAACCTGTGCAGGAGGTTCCTCGTGTAATCTGCAAGTGTCCCTCTGTCTCCTGACTTGCAATCTATAGTGGCCCTGAGCATCCTGTTGAGATAGCCAAAGGTAGGGTGAATGCCTCTCACCTTCCCTACAACTGCTCCAGCAGGTAGAGGTGGTGGGTACATGTACCCAAGCTGCTCTGGAGGAAGCACAACCTCATCGTGAATACAAGCTCTCTAAAGATCCTCCTCATCAAAGCCAAGATACCCTGCAAACTCCCTGTAAGACACGGAGTACCAGACACCCTCAGTCATCCAGTTCATGCGCTTCTCATCAATCTCATCAGACTCCTCAACATATAGGGTGGCATAGAAC
Organism: Coix lacryma-jobi var. lacryma-jobi; assembly: GCA_009763385.1. Lineage (NCBI taxonomy): Eukaryota > Viridiplantae > Streptophyta > Magnoliopsida > Poales > Poaceae > Coix > Coix lacryma-jobi. The sequence goes on from CM019825.1 coordinate 170,587,605, forward strand.
TGGGCTATCACCTCATCACACCAATCATGCTGAAACTCCAGAATACGGTAGAGGCCTGTCTGCTGGCAAATAGCAATAGCATGCTCAACTGAAGGACGGTGATGATCTCTAGCATGCTGCCAATCAACGTACTGAGCCCTGATGATCACTGGGTTTCTGGTCAGAAGCACCTTCTCATAATAGTCAATGTGAAACAAGGTGTGGAACCTGTAGCCATAGATGTTCTTCTCCTGTCCCCTGGGGTCTCTCCTCCGCTCTCTCCTGGCCTTTTGTGTACCACCGGACTCCCGATAGTCCACACGAGCCACCCAAGCAGGAATCAGGGCGGCAGGGCGTATCGCAAGAGCCCCAAAGTGCAAACCCTCCTGCTACTGTTGAGGTGCATCTTCTTCCTCTTCCTCTTCTTGTTCCTCTCCTTCTTCTTCTTCTTCAATCTCTTCTTCCACTTCTTCCTCTTCCTCTTCTTCCTCTATGTCATCATGAGCTGCAAACTGATAAGGAGCTCTAGAAGCACCTCCCCTCGGAGGTCTAGTGGAGCCACGACCACTACCACTCCCACTGCCACTGCTGCCTCCAACGGACAAGCCGGGGTGAGAATCTTGCCTCCTCTTCTTCTGCCTTTCCCTTGCTGGATCATGTCTCGTCTTGGTTCGAGGTTCGACTCTGTCACTCATAGCTGTTGCCCTGTGACCAAACAATCCACACAGATGTCTCAGAAGCATATTCATAGGATGTCTCAAATATAGTTGAATAATTAGAGAAATGATTAAATGCCCCATGAATTGCAAGCACCTAGATCAAACTTGATCACTAGGTTTACAACACACTTATGGACATCTAATACAATCCCTAACATCAACCATAGGAGGCATGAATCGAGAAAAACAGAGAAAATTCTGTTTTGCTGGGAAATACCGGACATGTCCGGTACGGGCGTTCACAGCAGCACCCACCTAGGGTTCCTCGATTCATCCCCTATTCCGAATCCAAACCATCTCAAACTTAACACATTGCTTTTAGACCATGAATCCAACATCTTGACCAAAGGAATTTGAGAAAGATTTAGCGATGAATAGATCGGACAAGTCCGGGATTTGAAATACCTTGGGATGAGAGGAAACGAGGGAAAACTTCAAATCCAACACCGGGCACTTGCTTTAGATGAAGTCCTTCTCCAAATCCTTCTCCCTCTCTCACTTTTCCAAGGTAGAATCACTAGGTTGTCGTAGGAGGAGACGGTCGGCTCCTTGCTTGGCCGGTTTGGGAAGAACAGAAGTGAGGGAGAGAAAGAGAGCCCGAAGGGGTACTCTGTCCTTATGTCCCCCACTCATACCGGACATGTCTGGTATGGATACCGGACAAGTCCGGTATTGGCGGGTTTTCTCCAGAGCTTCTCTGCTTATACCGGACATGTCCGGTATGGATACCGGACAAGTCCGGTATTAGCAGATTATGTCCAACAGCTCCAGATTTGCTCCCTTTTTCATCCAAAAACCCCTTTCTTTCCTCGAACATGTAATCCATCATATTTTATTCTCTTCTCTTCATATGATTTCACAAAGAGTACTTGTGTCCAAATCTCAAGTTTTCTTTTCTCTATGTTTAATCCAAGGTTTTCAACACACTAAAGATTAGAGAGAAACCTTATGTCCATGTTTCGTTTTGACAAGAGGATTATCAAGGAATATAATTTACTTTAGAGATATAGGACTTGAGAGAGAGAGCCATGCCACTTGTAATTAGTCAATCAAACAATCAAGTAGAACAATAATTACAAGTGTCATGGATAGGTCACAAAGACCAAGAGTCAAATATTTTCACAAAACACACTTCCTACTCATGCTAGTAAGGAATTTGGAAATATCTATCCTATCACACACAAGTGCACACTGCTAGCATATTATGGGCCTATTATGCACTTTCAATGCATATATTAAAACATACCTTTGCCTTGAGCCCATAAATTCCACTAAGCGTAATCATGACATGGTCATGATTTAGTTGACCTTAATTACCAAATAGTCATGTCTTCATCAAGAAGTCAACTTGATCAAGATGAACTACAACATATGCTAGATAAACCTTATTAGCTCATAAAAGGCACAAAGTTGAAATTGAGCTCCCCCTCAATTAGTGCTTCAAGTATTTGAATTCCTTTCCAAGCACTTTCATTCCATTAAGAATGTGAGAGTCAAAGTTCAACTTCGGCCAACACAAAGTAATTTTCCATATATGATAAGAGAGTAAATTCTAAGCACAAATCACTTGAGACACAACGACATGTGAGATCTAAGTTAAGACAATAAGCATAGATTACCAACGGGTCAACCACATAAGCAAGTATGATGAAAATAGGTTGATAGGTTGAGTTAGAAATAAGCTCAAATCTCATGTAGGCAAGGATAGGTAGCAAGTTTAGGCACTCTATGTCATGGTGAAGATGAAGCCAAAGATAAGATAAACATAGATTACCAACGGGTCAACCACATAAGCAAGTATGATGAAAATAGGTTGATAGGTTGAGTTAGAATTTCAAATTGATTTGCTCAACCACCCCGAAAGCACATTCTAGCATTATGAATCCTATATGCACTCATATAGCACGTATGTAAACACATACCTTTGCCTTGAGCTCACATATGTTCCACTAAGAGTAACCATGGCATGATCATCTTCGTGTTGACTTGACTTGACTAGTGATCATGCCTTTGTCAGAGTGATCTTCTTTTCATTTAAAGAACTATCACATCACTAAGAGGAAATTGTTAGATCACAATGGCTCAAGGTAGAAACTAAGCTTCCCTTTAATAAGTGCTCAAGTTATTTTGAATTACTTGTGAAAGCACTTTGCTTTTCCTTTTAAGAATATGGGAATGCTTTTCTACCTTGACCTAGACACATAACTTTGCTAAGAATTGAATTAAGTTTAAGCAAAGCTTACAAACACACAATTATTGATCAATTGCGCAGGTCTTTTGTTAGAGCATAGGACTAGATCACAAGGATTTAGAAATCCTACTGAAATCAGGACGCTGTGCTTTTCCTGGCCATACCGGACATGTCCGGTAGGAATACCGGACAAGTCCGGTATGAAAAGACTTCGTCCAAACCTTCGTACTGAGTCACTGGTTCTGTCAGAGTGAATATCCCATACCGAACATGTCCGGATATGATACCGGACAAGTCCGGTATTTGCAAACAGAACCAGTAAAACACCATTTCTGAGATTTCCTTTTGACTCTAGTTTATTTCGCTTTCCTGCACTTCATCTAAGATAATGCTCTGCTAGAGAGCCATTAAGAGCATCGAATGACAAATATCATAAGGATAGATTAAATTCATTTGATTACTAAGTTTTAGGCACTTATCAACAATGGTGGAGATGAGTAAAAGTGAAATCAATCATCACATAACTTCGGGTCAACCCTATAGGATAATGTTAACAACATAGGTTGATAGTTTGAGTTGAGATGTCATTTTGCTTGCTCAAACACCCCGAAGGCCTACATCTCACCATTGGTACCTACATCAACATCCTAAGCACATTTTGGTACCCAACTCTTGTTGGGTCCTTCAAAGTTAGTCAACAAGTGCTTAGGCACCCAAGTGGCCTTAGAGCTAGTATGCGGTGAACACATCACCTTACTAGTGCTAAGTCCCTTTGTGACCTTCCTAAGCACCTTATCATTTGCAAATGTGTTCGGCTTAGGAAACATACCATTTGGGCAATCATAGCTTAGATGCCCCTTTCTCCTACAAGCATAGCAAATACGCCCATTGTTTGCCTCTTTGCTTGTCTTGCTTGTTGGGACATGCATCAACCATATGTCCCGGCTCGTTGCATGCATAGCATCTTCTTGTTGCAACTTGAGCCATCTTCCTTGCCTCTTTGTATGTGGGGACACTCTTGGTGAGGTGATCCCAACTTGTTGCATTTGAGGCAAGGACTTGGTGCATCATTCTTCATTGCTTGGCCAATTTGGTTGATGCCTTTTGTTCGGCCGCTTCACATTTGTCGGCCCAAGTCTTGTGTGGACACTTAGCCCACTCATGTCCATACAATCCGCAATCATAGCATAATCTCTTCTTTTGTTTCTTGCCCTTGGTTGCTTTCTCATGACTTGAGGGGTGACTAGATTGTTGGATTTGGAGGAAGCAAGGTTTGAACCCTTCTCAAGCTTCTTCACCATGATATCACGGTTATATTGAGAAGGTTGTGCTTTCTCCTCATCCTTCAATCTAATCACATCCTTCTTTAGATTTCCCACTTCTTCGATGAGCCTAGCATTTTCTTTAAGAGTTTGCTCAATCGAAGATTGGCTTGCTTGAGAGGCACACTCATTTGCACAAATAACATTTAATTGAGATGGTGCACTAGTGAGTGTAGTAGTGTGAGGTTGAGAAGATTTTACCATAGCAACAACAACCTCATGTGCAATCTCAAGCATGGCATTTGATTCCACTAGCTTCTCATGTGAGCACTTAAGATGGGTGAAGTCCTCTTGTAGGAACTTGTGCTCATATGAGAGATCACTCATTTTTGCCTTAAGCATGTAGTTCTCCTTCTCTAGCCTTTCCACATTAGATAGAGAGTTAGTAGCTAAGGCATGCTCAATTGACAATTTTTCATACCTTTCTTCTAATGCCTTTAGCTCTTCTAATTTGGAGATGAGGAACTCTTCTTGATTTTGAAGGGATTGCTCTTGTTCATCCACCTCCTTTTCTAGCTCATCATTTTTCTTCAGCAAGTTGACGAACAAGAGCTTATCTTCATACTTGAGATAATCAAGCGATTCATCATCTTCATCATCCTCATCGCTCTCTACTTGATTATCTCTTGATGCCTTCTCCTTGATCTCACCAAGAATCTTCTCTTGATCTTTCTTGGTTGCTTTCTTCTTGTTCTTCTTGGCCATGAGACACAAGTGATAAGTATCATGAGCTACTGAGGTTGACTCATCACTTGGTCGCCACCGAGCATGAGAGTCGTTGCTGTCTGCTGCTAGCTCCCTGTCTGCTGGGCTGATACCGGACATGTCCGGTATGGACAGACAGGGTCCAGAGCAGCAGCAGCCAGCACCTCTCGATCCGGCTCGTCTTCCTTGAGGCTTCCTGAGGCTTCCTCACATGATGATGACTCAATGGACTTCATTTCCATTGAATCACAATCATATGCTTCATCACATTTGGACTTCCCATACAATGGGCAAGTCTAATCCAAATGACATGAGCACTCTCCGGTGGAGAATCTCCATTGTAAATAGCCTCCTTAACAACCTCTGCACTCAATGAGTTCAACATGATCAAACACGCATGAGCATTGAGTTGCACACATATCTCTTCCTCTTTTGTCAAGTTCTTATAGTTGCTCCAATCAACTATAGAAAGAGATATGCTCGCATCCACAATATGCTCAATAATGGGGCTAATAGCCCGAAATGCATTGAGTACATAAGATGACCAAGATAGAAAGTTTGAACCATCATTTTGGAGAAGCACCACGTTTGTCTCCATAGGCGAATCCATTGGTTCTCACAAGCGGTGAAGCTCAAACGTGAGTCCAAGCTCCGATACCAATTGAAAGGACCTAAGGTGTCGCCTAGAGGGGGGGTGAATAGGCTTTTCTGAAAATTTACAACTTATAGTGCAGAAGCAATTAGTATGTGAGTTTCCAATTACTTGGAAACTCCCAATCGGAGTAAAACAACCCCTTAAAAGACAAATGCAAAGTATATGACTTGTATTTAATACACCTAGAGGCTATCACCCTGCACCACAAAGATTAGCTCAAGGATTAAACAACTTGGGCGCAGTCAGTAAATACCGGACATGTCCGGTATCAATACCGGACAAGTCCGGTATGCACGGGTTGTGCCGGACTGCTCCTTTTCTTCTCCAATTTCTCACACAACCTGTAATCACTATGTATGATGTATATATAGAACTGATTGCTTGCAAAACAACTAGCACAACGAAGAATTACAAATAGCTGAAAGTAAAGCACAAAGGAATGACACGGTATTTGTTTCACCGAAGTTCGGCACCCCCTCGGGTCCTACTCTCCGTTGAGCCGGCTGCGAGCTACCACAAAGGTGGGCTCTAGAGGACACCACGGGTCACTCTAGCCGTGGTCTATTTCACCCGCAATGCTCCTTCCACTAGTTGATCTCTTTTAAGGAGAGATCGAACCTTCACAAACTTTCCGAGGCACTCCACAAATCTCTTGGGTGCTCAACGGCGACGCCTAACCGTCTAGGACCGTAGAGTCCAAGAGTAACGAATGCGCACAACAAGATCGACGATTTGCACAAGTGCTCAAAAGGTGGCTTGCTCTCTAATTTTGAATCTCTCTCAACCCACAAATGGATTTGGCAATTAGAGGACAATCACTCACTAAGAGAGGGTTGGGAAGTGTTTTGAAAGGCTTAGAATGAGTGTGGGAACCAGTAGAATCAGCAGCCTCCAAAGGTGGAGGCTTGGGGGTATTTATAAGCCCACATTCGAAACTAGCCGTTTTCTAGCCGTTGGCTGAGTCAGCTCATACCGGACATGTCCGGTATGCATACCGGACATGTCCGGTATGACTTTGCTACGAGAGAAACACACTGAACAGGCCAACTTTCAAACTTCCCGAATGAGCCCGGTAGTACCGACCATAAGGTCGGTAGTACCGCTAGTTACCACAGGGTTTTCGCAACCTCTCTGAGTTGGACCAATTTTGGCCTACCGGTAGTACCGCTATAACTTCGGTAGTACCGGTCGGTAGTACCGACCCAGGGGGGCGGTAGAACCGCCCATCACAAAGATACTGTTAGCCACCAAACCGCAAATACCGGACATGTCCGGTATGCATACCGGACATGTCCGGTATGACTTCACTGCGCGAGAAATACCATTAACCAACCATCGTTTCAAACCCCTAAAAGGATCTCGGTAGTACCGACCACCAGGTCGGTAGTACCGATAGTTAAGAGGGGGTTTTGCAACCTCTCTGTGTTGGGCCAAATTTGGCCTACCGGTAGTACCGCTATAACTCCGGTAGTACCTGTCGGTAGTACCGACGCAAGAGTCGGTAGTACCGCCCGTACACAGGCTGCGAGACAGAACTCCGCAAATACCGGACATGTCCGGTATGCATACCGGACATGTCCGGTATGGACTCCCTGCACCAGGTTCATCACTAGGCCAAAAGGATGGCCGCACTGCTGTGGGCTCGCATACCGGACATGTCCGGTATGGACAGACAGTGCAACAAAAAGCTGAAAGTTAGCTCTAGCTCTCTCATGTCTCACTTAGGTTGGTTTGAGCACTTATGAAGAATCATCTACTATATGTTGCATCCCTCTTAATAGTATGGCTTTCCTATTTACTCAAGATAAATTGAAATACGAATTTTAAACCTCTTGAGTTGATCCCCATTTGAACCAAAGCCGCTTGACTTCATTTTCCATATAGAGAGGAATGATTGACATGTTTAGAAGTAGACATTCCTCGAGCATAGCCATCTTGAACATGTGACTTGACCCTATGAAAGTGATATAATGAAGTTCCAAATGCGCCAAGTCACTCCAATCAATATTGTTGCTAGGAATGTTGATTCTCCACTAGATGCGATCTTCAAGCTTGATTGATCCTTCGACTAAATGCAAGTACTTTCTTCTTCACTCTAGCTAGGTTCTTCGGCCGCCAAGCCGTCGCTTGCCCTTCACCCTTGCTTAGTACCTCAAAGACTCTTTCCTTTCTATCTTCACCATTTCAAGCCATTCAACCATGCTTCATTTTGAATCCTTTCTTAGCAATCATAAATGAACTATGATTATCCCACAATACGATAACCCTTTATATCAATATCATTCTCATTGTTGTTTTGTGCTTGTGACATGATCTTCATACAACAATCCATCATTTTGGCTTTGCATTACATTTCAAGTACATAGTGAGATAATCATTTCCCTGTGTCACACTTAGCAAACATATTAGATCTTTAATCAACATTGTCATCAAATCATCCAAAATCACACTTAAGTGCAACATGCACTTTCAAAAACATCAGAGTGAGAAATTACGATAGAGTTATTACAATACCGAATTTAAAGTGCGGAAGCTTAAATAGGTTTTGAAACACGACCACCACATATGTGGTCCAAATAAAACATTGTTTGAAACTCCAACTCAACACAACTCACTCCTCCCTTTTTAAGTAATGTGCCATCAGTAGTCTCAGACCAACAAAAGAAAAGGGGAAGCTTCTGGACGACCCTGCCCTGGGCCTACTCCTCATCACCTTCCACTGGGTAGAGGCAGTGCTTACAATAGTCATAGTAGACCTGGCCATCTGCAACAAACGGGATAAACCCTGAGTACGGGAATGTACTCAGCTAGACTTACCCGTCCAACTGAAAATAAAGACACCAAGGGTATGCAAGGCCTTTTTGGGTGGAGCTGGGATCTTTAGTTGCGAAAAGCTCAATTCAGATAAGTGAATAATTAATGATATTGATGAGCGGTCACTTTTTAGACCTATTCCTTATTCTAGGTTTGCACCAGAACTATAACACACACTTGAGTCTAACAAACAATACTATAACCATATCCAGTTGACTTATCCACATTTTAGTTGAACCTTTAAGACATTACGTGGAGTTGCATCGTGGTGAAGCTCGCCATAGTTTCCCACTAACCGGGGGAGACGGCGACTCGAATCGAATTCCAAACCAGCTGGTGAAAGACCTTTAATACCAGCCCACACTTTCCCCGTCGGGTCCATGCATTGGGCAACCGCTCGACGCTTGTTCGTGGTGGTAATCGTCGCGGCTCACAGCACGGACCGCCCAATTGGAACCTGGCGATGGCCTCACGCGGCAGATCGCATTTTCATACTAGAGGGTGCGACACGGGTTGAGACCGGCCCGAACAGCGTCTAACCGGCTTTGGGGTCGATGATTACGGCACCGACATATCCCTAAGTAAAAGGGCGCGTTCAAAAATGAACGAGGGCCAACATCGATACAAACCTACACGATCCAACGGACGGACTGCCCCAAGTTTCCAAACTTGTGCGTTGCCTTCCAGTTGACCGCATTTCACTACGGCACAGGTTCTTTTCCACGATAGCAAATATAGTCAACCGTGATTCGGTAAATACCCACCCGGGTAATTACGGAAACATCCTTAACTACTACTCTTATTTAGCAGGCTAAGCAATTCTACATTAATAAATAATAACAGGATAACAAGGCAGATATTAATCAATAATCAAGGAATGGTAATGCAGCAAATAGGATTCAATCAACTCCTAACCTAATGCATCACAGGTTAAAATGACTCAAGTAATTTAATTGTAAAGTCTTGGAGACTTAGCATGCTCCGGGGCTTGCCTTGAGCGAAGACCGAGGCCTCGTGGGAGGGGCACTCGGGCAAGTTAGTTTCTGCCGTGGGGTCGACTTCCTCTGCTTGATGAAGTTCCGGGATCTCCTGCTCGACGCTTGCTTCTTGCTCCTGGTCGGGCTCCGGATGTGTCGATCCTATTGCTATGCGGTTGAAAAATAATAAATAACTAATATGTGGTGCGGGATGCGGTGGTAAGAAAAGTAACATTTCTTGCAAACCAACAAAACCAACTTGTTGAACCACTTTTGACATTGAGGAAAATACGTATTTATCCCATAAGATAAAATCATTAATTCAACCATTTCCTATTTAGAAATTCAACAGAAATTCAGGTTTGAACTGCAAGTGCATTTTTCTGAACTCAGAAAAATCCACAAAAATTCCAGAAAGCAACTAACACCATCAGGACTTCACTGCACAAATTTTAGCAAGAAATAAAATGCAGAACAGCGGCCACAAAAAGATGAAATAAACTGCTCAAAATATGCTTTGAACTAACTTTTTACACCAAAGGTATCAAATAGCAGATTTCATCATTTTTCTTGCTTTATCTACACATGAACACTTTACTGCAGGAAGGGTACTGCCAAAACATAAATATATCACCCTACACAAAATAAACAAATCTATTCCAAATTAACTCCATTGAACTACAACCCTACTGGAAAAGGGCGCTAAACTCAGTTTCATATTTTTCCCAGATTCTACTCCACATTTCATATTTCTCAAGAAAGTTCCATGAGCAGAAACATTATATTATATCCTACATGAATTTCTTAAGAAAAACACAGAAAAGTACATTTATAAAGCAACTTCATTTTTCTTCACATGACAGACCATGCTTACATTTTTCCTAACCAAAACATCATACTCAGAGACTGTATGAATTTTCCCATAATTTATTTTGACCTATAAAACACCTTAACACTTATTCCAAGAAAATAGCTAAAAAGAACTTTAAACCATAACAGAAACTTTTTCCACATAAACAGTGCCTTATATAATTTTCACAGGTACATAACATGATAAGAAATCTACACAAAATTTTCCATGAATTAACTTGACCAGAAAACATATATAACCATTTATTTCAACAAAGCATATAAACTGAAATAAATAAAAACAGTAATAAAAACTTCTACCAAAAATACTTTTATATTTTTCTATGATAGATCTACTTATAAACAAACTATCAAAACTGAAAGCACCTCGTTTGGACCTTTAAAACGAGCTACACAAAAAATAATAAGCGTTTCTGGAAAATAAAACAAAAAGGAAAAACATTTGAATCTCCTGGCTCAACTTTCATGGACCCGGTCCATAGGCCCTGGGTGGCTGACGTGTGGGGTCGCGTGGTCAACGGGGTCCACAGGTCAGTGAAAGAAAAGCAGGGGACGGGGTTGACCGCCCGCTGCTCGCCGACGGTGAGTTCGCCGGCGGCGAGGCTAGGCTCGCTGTGTTCCCCTTGACGAGGCAAATCGGGTGGTGCGGTTGGTTTGGCCAGCGCGCGACCGTAGCTCGCCGGCGATGAGCCATGGCGGACGGCGGCGGCGGCGGTGCTCGGCTTGGCCGGTTCCGGTGGTCGCCGGTGAAATCGATGGAGGCAAAAGCTTAAGTGAACCCTAGGGAGGCTATCGGAGGACTTGGTTTGGCTGGTGTAGCTCTGGTAGGGCCTGGCCTCGTGCACGGCCATGGCGGCGGCCATGGTGCTCGGTCAGAGGTGGTGGGAGAGCTACGGGGTGGTAGAGATCTCGTGAACCAGTGTTCTCACCTTGCCTTGGTGTGACGGAACTCGACGGAGAAGAAGGGACTTGGCGGAGGTTAGGTTGAGGACGAACGGCTCCGGGCTCCGAGCGGCGCTGATGGCGACCGCGGCGGCGCTTCCTGCGTTCTGGCGACGGTGAGGCTCGAGGGGTGGTGCGGAGGTGCGCACCGTGTGTGCGGGATGAAGGTGGAGTGGCGAGCGGAAGGAATCGACTGGCGGTGGCTCGGGGGAGTGGGAACGGAGAGGGGAGTGATGGTGGTGAACGGCGGCGAGCCGGGCGCTCGGCTTGCGCGTTCGCGAGGGAGAGAAGAGGGAGTGAGGGCGAGAGCGAATGCGGGGTTGTGTGCGCGGGTGAGTGACGGAGCGAAGGGGTGCTCGGGGTTTTGGGCGGCCTTGGCTGGCCGGTGATCGTGGCGGGGCCCGGCGCGGCGAGCGGCGAGAGGCGGGCGCGGTTGGCGAGGCGGCTCGGCAGGCGAGGCGAGCGGAGAGTGGCCGGGGAGGATTGCTTGCGTGCTCGGGTGAGAGGGGATCGAGCGAGGAGTGGCCGGCGAGGATCCTCGGCAGGATGCGGCGGCCACGTGGCGGTTGCGGCTGGCGTACGGCGCGGCGAGCGGCAGGCGGCGCTGCGCGCGCGGCGCGGGGGTGCGTGGGCCGGCGCGGGCGCTGACTGGGCCAAGAAGGCCGGTTGGGCCGAAAGGGGCGCGGGAAGGAAAAGGTTTTCCTTTTTCTTTTTCTAAAAACTTTTCAAACTTTGACCGCTCAAAAACAGTTTCAAAAACTCCAAACTAGACTTTGACCCAAAAATAAAAGTTGCTCAAAATAATTTTCTCTACAACTTTTATATAAGACACTTTTTCAGAAAACCATTTTTACAACCTCCACAGAAAGAAAGCAAATTTTGAGACATAAATCATTTTGTTTATCCCATTTTTATTTGATAAACTATTTTGAACTAGGTCAAGGTGTCAACAAGAAAAACATTTTACTCAGTATTCTTTATTTTATGAAACTATTTGCCAAGTCAGAAAGTCACTCAAACAACCAAGTTCAATAGAAACCAAAAATCCAGACAAATATTCAGAGACAAAAGCACTTTGATGCACATGAAATGATGCAATGCATTGCTCATGCATTTTAGTAACTAAATGCAGTTCCTAATGCAGTGCTTGACACTAGGGTGTCACACTACGGACTATGAAAAACCGACCCTCCAACAAAATGAGAGGGCGGAACGAAAGCCCGCGGGCTATGAAAAAACCGACCCTCCGACAAAACGAGAGGGCGGAACGAAAGCCGACGGGCTATGAAAAACCAACCCTCCGACAAAACGAGAGGGCGGAACGAAAGCCTGTGGGCTATGAAAAAAACGACCCTCCGACAAAATGAGAGGGCGGAACGAAAGCCTGCGGGCTATGAAAAAACCGACCCTCCGACAAAACGAGAGGGCGGAACGAAAGCCCGCGGGCTATGAAAAAACCGACCCTCCAACAAAACGAGAGGGCGGAACGAAAGCCCGCGGGCTATGAAAAAAACTGACCCTCCGACAAAACGAGAGGGCAGAACGAAAGCCTGCGGGCTATAAAAAAACCGACCCTCTGCAAAATGAGAGGGCGGAACCAAATCCTGCGGGCTATGGAAAAACCGACCCTCCGACAAAACGAGAGGGCGGAACGAAAGCCCACGGGCAAAACAAACCGTCCTTCCAACAGGACAGGAGGACGGTAGCGAAAGTCAAGCTGAGAAACCCTAATGGGGTCCACGACGCCAGGAAACACAAATAGCAGTTTCCGGTAGGTGCAAAACTTGAACGCCATCTTAACTCCCCACCTACAAAACGCCGCAAGTACAGCCAAAGCAATAAGTGCAGCGCCCTCGCCGCATAGGCAGGCCAATATAAATAGACACCAAAGTGCAAGCTTTTCCAACCATCCAAAGCCACAAAAACTTTTCAAGTGCAAACCCCAAAAAGCCCACCCAAGAGACATAATGCGAATAGGAAGCATCAGGAGCCAAGGTTTCGCTTTAATGATTGTGTCATCGATATCACATCCAGATAGCGCCCCCAATCCAGTAACTGTAGGCGAAAGCACCGTCAAGTAGCACGCCCATCTCAAACCGCAGCTAGAAAATGAGAAAAAGCAAGCACGCTGCTAGATGACAACGAGAGCGATACCGCGGGCATGACCAGGCGCAACCTATCCCATCAAAATTGTAAAGTTATTTTCATTAACCAGTTTTCAAGTACAACAAACCAACAGTAAAGGTTCCTGCAACGTATCAGACGAGGGGCTCGCAACGAAAGCACCCTCGCGCGAATGCTACCGCCCCTCGTCTAAGTGTGTGGGGACGGGCGCGTCTTTACTATCGGCCGAGGGGCTCGCAACGAAAGCACCCTCGCGCGAATGCTACCGCCCCTCGTCTAAGTGTGTGGGGGCGGGCGTGTCTTTACTATCGGCTGAGGGGCTCGCAACGAAAGTACCCTCGCGCGAATGCTACCGCCCCTCGTCTAAGTGTGTGGGGGCGGGCGCGTCTTTACTATCGGCCGAGGGGCTCGCAACGAAAGCACCCTCGCGCGAATGCTATCGTCCCTCGTCTAAGTGTGTGGGGGCGGGCGCGTCTTTACTATCGGCCGAGGGGCTCGCAACGAAAGTACCCTCGCGCGAATGCTACCGCCCCTCGTCTAAGTGTGTGGGGGGCGGGCGCGTCTTTACTATCGGCCGAGGGGCTCGCAACGAAAGTACCCTCGCGCGAATTCTACCGCCCCTCGTCTAAATGTGTGGGGGCGGGCATGTCTTTACTATCGGCCGAGGGGATCGCAACGAAAGCACCATCGCGCGAATGCTACCGCCCCTCGTCTAAGTGTGTGGGGGCGGGCGCGTCTTTACTATCGGCCGAGGGGCTCGCAACGAAAGCACCCTCGCGCGAATGCTACCGCCCCTCGTCTAAGTCTGTGGGGGCGGGCGTGTCTTTACTATCGGTCGAGGGGCTCGCATCGAAAGCACCCTCGCGCGAATGCTACCGCCCCACGTCTAAGTGTGTGGGGGCGGGCGCGTCTTTACTATCGGCCGAGGGGCTCGCAACGAAAGCACCCTCGCGCGAATGCTACCGCCCCTCATCTAAGTGTGTGGGGGCGGGCGTGTCCTAGCTATCGGCCGAGGGGCTCGCAACGAAAGCACCCTCGCGCGAATGCTACCGCCCCTCGTCTAAGTATGTAGGGGCGGGCGTGTCTTTACTATCGGCCGAGGGGCTCGCAACGAAAGCACCCTCACACGAATGCTACCGCCCCACGTCTAAGTGTGTGGGGGCGGGCGCGTCTTTACTATCGACCGAGGGGCTCGCAACGAAAGCACCCTCGCGCGAATGCTACCGCCCCTCGTCTAAGTGTGTGGGGGCGGGCGTGTCCTAGCTACCGGCCGAGGGGCTCATTTCATAAAGTCCTATCGTGCGGAAGGCACGTCGATGCGGCTACGCGCGTTAATGCCCGAACATTCGGCCATCCAACGACCGGCCACCGTTCGCAATCCATATAGACGAAAGAGCAAAGCCTGTAGGCTTTCCCTAATCACATCAACGCAGAAAGACAAAAGCCACAAGAACTCGTTTCCTTGCATAGAACTTGCAAGCAAGTTTGTACAATGTAATCAAGTTCGCTAACTACTTCCGCGACCAAGGAAAATGCTATATCGCCGCTCATCCGGCGAAGGCACGACGTCTTCGGGCTCCACCTTAATGAATGGAGCACCTTCGAATCCTGGCGGCGCACGCGAAGCCTCGCGCCTCATCCGCCTCGCCTCAAGTTCGCGTCGGTCAAAGCTTTCATAAAAAGCACACAACCGATCCTCCGTGCGCTTAAGTTTTTAGCGCGTTTTTTCAGGTAAGACGAAAGTGACGCCGTCGGAAATCTAGAGCGAAAGCTCCTCCACAAGTCACCTCCGACACAATGATCGTCTGATCTAATCATTAACAGGCAGATGTCGAGAACGTCCGGCGTTCCCGCATCTGCATCCTGTTCAATACAACATTCCAGTTTAAGTCCAAAAGCCATACACAACAACAAAGGCTGGCGAATACAACCGACGCATAAAGACAGGCCCTAGTCATTCGTCTACCGCTTCTTGGGGAGCATTCGCGTCGCGGGAAGCAGCGGCGGCTGAGCTCTCGAGGGCCTCCTCTTTTAGCTGGGGTGGGCTCGTTTCGCCTTCCGGCTCGGCTTCACGCGCCCGCTTCTCAGCGATGTAGTCTGAAAAAACCTTCCGGATGTGAGCTTTCTACTCCGGCGTCTGCGTCAAAAGCGAAAGCTCAGAAGGGATGTCAATTATGCCACAAATAGAAGACACAAAGATCAAGACGAAAGCACAAACAAACTGTACCAAAATACCTTTCCGCGGCCCATCGCGGACTGCATGAGCGACATATCGTTTCCATTCGCTAGCCAGAATTCATCAAAGAATCTCTTGCCCAGGACTTTCACCGCCTCAGGAGTGCGCTAGTAGTAGTCCACCTCTTTGACCGAAAGGTCCGCGATATGTGAGAAGCCGGCGTCCACAAGGCTATGACCGATCGCCTTGATGCCAGTGACGGCGGCGTAATCTCGGCCGAGGGCCATGTGTCCCTCCAGCGACTCCATCTCGGTCCGAATGCAGCCAATAAGGCTATCAGAGTTATGCTCGGAGGGATATTCCGCTTTGACACCGATGCTGCGAAGGCACTCGCGAAAGCGAGACACGGCCTCCTCAGCGGAACTGAGCAGCGCTTTCACTCAGACCGGCGAATGATCGGCGCAGGCACCATCGGCTTTCGCTCAGGCGAATGAAGTGAGGCTTCAGAAGCGCGAGGCAATGGAGCGTGAATGCGTCAGGCGGCCAAGTAACCTCCCCGCCTGAAACCCTCGTGCTTATATACAAGCGTCCAACGCACGGTTTTCGAGAAAAGACGAAAAGACATCCGGGCACGGGATTCAAAGCGTCGCAAAGGCACACCAATACAGTACACGGTTTTCGAGTAAGACGAAAAGACACCCGAGCACAGGATTCGAAGCAGGGCAAAGGCACGCCTGTACAGTACATGGTTTTCGAGGAAAACGAAAAGACATCTGGATACGTAACACGAAGCATTGCAACGGCCTGACAGGCGTCGCACGGTGTCAGCAGAGCGTCGGGACGTCCAAGTTCGAAAAAAAACTTGGTTTCGAAACGAAACAAAGGTTTTTTTTGGGCGGGCGTAGGCGCTTAGCGAAAGTACACGGTCGAACGTCGCAAGCTTACGGATCCGACCGTGAGGGGCTATTGTTGGGATGGTACCCAGACCGCAGGCGCCTCCGACCCGCGATACCAAAGGATGACGGAGCTTTCGTGCGAAAGGGAGCATTCGCGCGGAAGCACGCGTTTCGGCTCGCTGACCGAAGGATGTCGGAGCTTTCGTGCGAAAGGGAGCATTCGCGCGGAAGCACGCATTTCGGCTCGCTGACCGAAGGATGACCGAGCTTTTGTGCGAAAGGGAGCATTCGCGCGGAAGCACGCGTTTTCAGCTCGCTGACCGAAGGATGACGGAGCTTCCGTGCGAAAGGGAGCATTCGCGCGGAAGCACGCGTTTCGGCTCGCTGACCAAAGGATGACAGAGCTTTCGTGCGAAAGGGAGTATTTGCGCGGAAGCACGCGTTTCGGCTCGCGGACCGAGGGAAGGCGGAGCTTTCGTGCGAAAGGAGCCCGGCGTTTCCGGCGGGAGTTTTCGTCGTTCATGACTTTGTTTTTTCATAGGTTTTCGCAGGTCGCCGGAAGCCTGGGTCAAAGGGAGCGGGCCCACCGGTCAGAAAAAGGAGCCGGGGGGCGCTGGGCCCGCCAGAGAGCGAAGTTACGATGATGCCCCTCGTGCCGAAAGAGGCGGCGTACGGCCACGGAGTAGTTGAGTAGGGCATCATTGTAATTGTCACAGAGCGGTTGAACTCATCTGCTATTTTTTCCTATAGAATCTTCGATGTCAAACTCTGAAAGTTCCTGACTGTATTTAGTATTAGTTTTTGTCTTCATTCCAAATTTTATGGGGTGTGGCCAACAGGAGGTGCTCTTGATGGAGCCTATGAAGATGCTGCGATTGGTTTCGTAGATTCTGGAATTTACCCTGAACAACCGAGCTTCGCTGCGCACCGGACTGATCCTTATGGACATGTCCATCGTTGTATAAAACGAAAATGTGAAATGGATCCAGTAACACAAAGAGGTTTCTGTATATTTGAAGTATGATTGATTATTGGTTTTTCACGGTTAACGGGTTTGGATCTTATTTAATTTAATGTTGACATGTGTTATTCCAAAAAATCTGACAGTTTTTTCTTTAAATATCTGTCATATTTTCAAGACAGATGTGTCAATCTTCTATTAGTAGAAAATTTGATAGATTTAGAGGTACCAAATCTGTCGACAGTGATGTAAACAGACCCGTATGTTAATTAGAGAAGATAAAACTAAAGTAACCATTACATGCAAATAAATAAATCATCTGCCATTGCTACATATTATCCACATATACCCAATTGTTGGTTCGGTCGAGACCGTACCTTTGAGACGCTACCCCTTTTGTTCTATATGTTCTCTTTTTTTTGCATCATCTCTTCGAAGGTACGCATCGATCGTTCCTATAAGTGCGCGCAGGGCACTTGAATTGCCAAAAAAATGTCAAGATGAAGGAAAGGTGAAGATTTTTGACTCCCTGAAGGACGAGAAGATGAAGAACTCCTGATGAAGGTATTAAGATGGAAGCCCCCGAACCGAAGGTTTAATCACGAAGGTCTCCAAGGTACGCTACTGTTATTACCCCGTGTTCGGAATTGGGATAATTGTTTGTATTATTAGCTCCTCCATCGCTAACAACGGAACCATGGGATTAATTCATGCTGCTGACGATGAGTGCCCTCGTCAAATACTGGTGCTGCATGATTTCTACCAAATTCTGGCGCTGCGTATCTCTGGCCGCGGCACCGTCGGCTGCCGGGCATCTTCAAGTCCGGCACCAGTGGGACTCGTGTACGCCGCCGACCAGACCACCGATGTTGGGACGGTACCCAGACCGCAGGCGCCTCCGACCCGCGATACCAAAGGATGACAGAGCTTTCGTGCGAAAGGGAGCATTCGCGCGGAAGCACGCGTTTCGGCTCGCTGACCGAAGGATGTCGGAGCTTTCGTGCGAAAGGGAGCATTCGCGCGGAAGCACGCGTTTCGGCTCGCTGACCGAAGGATGACCGAGCTTTCGTGCGAAAGGGAGCATTCGCGCGGAAGCACGCGTTTTCGGCTCGCTGACCGAAGGATGACGGAGCTCCCGTGCGAAAGGGAGCATTTGCGCGGAAGCACGCGTTTCGGCTCGCTGACCAAAGGATGACAGAGCTTTCGTGCGAAAGGGAGCATTCGCGCGGAAGCACGCGTTTCAGCTCACGGACCGAGGAAAGGCGGAGCTTTCGTGCGAAAGGAGCCCGGCGTTTCCGGCGGGAGTTTTCGTCGTTCATGACTTTGGTTTTTCATAGGTTTTCGCAGGTCGCCGGAAGCCTGGGTCAAAGGGAGCGGGCCCACCGGTCAGAAAAAGGAGCCGGGGGGCGCTGGGCCCGCCAGAGAGCGAAGTTACGATGATGCCCCTCGTGCCGAAAGAGGCGGCGTACAACCACGGAGTAGTTGAGTAGGGCATCATTGTAATTGTCACAGAGCGGTTGGAAGGGCTTTCTTGTACTTTCAAACTAATCTGAATTGATATAAAAAGCTCCCACCCTCCCAAGGGAGGGGGGAGGAGAACACTGTTCACTTCAGCTGATACCTCTTTTCCTCCGTTTATCCTCGCTTTCGCTCCGTGCTTTCATTCGTGCGACAACCAGCTGCTTCGGGTCTCGGTCCCGAAACAACAACCGACATGTGGAGCACTGGGCCTGTAGGCTGTAGCGCGAGCTAGAATTGATGCAACAACGGCCAATAGCGAGGGGAAGTGGAAGCCGTTCAATAATTAATCGCGGGAGAAAGGACACACTCTTTTTTTTCTCTGATCTTCTTTCTGTTGGTCCTCCCTTTTTCGTTTCATTTACTCTCTTTTCTTGATCTCAATCTAGATTTACACGGCAAAAAAGATGATACTAGCGAAATCGAAATGCGCCTCTCGAGAGAGGAGATCGTCGAATCTAATAACGTCCTTCTTTAGATATATGCTAGCCTTCTTTAGAATTTTCTTGTAGATTTCTTATACGGAGTAACTTTTTCTTTTACCTTTTTGCCGTCGATACATTTTTCCCCTTTTTCGCTTGTTTTTCATTTATTTTGACTTTTTATTCATTTCCTTTTTATTTTTAAATTTAGCTTTACTTTTACTTCTATTTTCTGATTTTTTTATTTTATTCCAGGAGATGTTTGAATTTTAATACATTTTTATTTTTATATCTTTTATTTTTCATGTATCTTGTTTTGTTTTTGTCTTATATTTCTTTTTGTTGTGCATTTTTCTTTTCTATTTTTCTTTCATTTCATTTCATTTTTCTTTTCTGTTTTTTCTTTTCTTTGATCCATTTCTTTTTTTCTTTTCGATGGTCTTTTATTCATACTTTTATTTTTTTGACTTTCTTATACAGAGTGTAATTAATGATGTACGTCCGTGTACAAACATGTAGCTTCCAATAGATATTATTGGTCGTCTATCCGTACAAAGGCAAATTCTATATCTTGGACTCGTTGAAAAATTAGAGAGGAGTACCAAGCATTGCTATATATTCTATAGAAGTAATTTCAGTCTCGCACTATACCTTTTACACCTTTTTTGATATCATATAAATAACTCCATTTATTTATTCTTTTATTAGGCAGTGTTGGGTGAGGTTCATTTTGAAAACCCCTAGTGAATGGAAGTTTTCTCTGGATAATCGACCAAAAAATAAGTATTAGCTAGGTTGTCGCATCTTTATTTCATTCATTTTACTATTACCATGCTTGATTGTTTGATGAATCATTTTCTCATAAAGTTATGTCTAAGACAGGACTGGAAAATAACTTATGTGAATACTATGTTTGTGAGCACTTCATGCATCACTCATATAAAACAAGTCAAGATCTACACGATGTACGTAAATAGTTATGCACAATTTATTTATTACCATTATGTTGATATATATACATACACATCATATTTTTTTGTTTGATTCAAATAAGCTTAATCGGAAGAAGGAGAAGGCCATATGACCTGATCAGATCAAAGCAATTCAAGAGGCATTGGCAAAATTTCTAGTTGACCAGGTAGTAACTCGCAACGGACGGTACTACAATGACAAAGCATGATAAAAGATTAAGGCCCCGTTTGGATGCTTGGAATTGAATTCATTTTAAGAATCATAATTTAGACACATATTAATTAAGTCAATATGATTATATATGGGTTATATTTGCATATTATTGTTGCTTATACGAGAGGGATACTCACGTGTTGCATTTCTATCGTAGAAGAGTAAGTTGAAAAGAATATTATAAGTTGCAAAGTAGAAATATAGTATGGTGATGTATGAAATCCATTTCCCTCTCTCACCCTATGAATTTGAGGTAGACATATTTGTGAACCTTGGAAAGTGGTGGAATGTCAAATTCCAAGACAAATAGGCTAGTTTATTGAGTGAATTCCAATTCCATCAAAATGAGGGGATCCAAACGGGGCCTAAATGTAATTCCAGGGACAGTACAAGCTTTTGTTAGCTTATGTATAGTTCTATGTACTGACTTTTCAAATATATGTATAGTTTCATATATTTATCATGCTTTATGGTGTATTATAGTGTGGTTGTAAATGTTTGAATTTAATTACAGCAAACATGAAATATTCAGCCTAAAAAAGAATATGTTGATTTATGGTGTATTATATGATCATACTAAAATATCTACGAGGAATATATGGTTATGTATATTTTATATACTACTATAGTGATATTATAGTAATATATTACAAATTATGGGCTTTGTTTAAATAAAATTCATAGAATAAGATTTAGAGTATCTTCAATTGAGTATACGTGTTTTCCCCTCTTATTTGTTTTTGCGTTTACAAAGTATGGAACATTTTCTTAAAAAACACTGGGCAGAGGGCTCACTCTCTACCAATGCTTCTTCCTCTCGATCAGCTCACCTCTTGCGCGTTCTGTTAGAACAAAGTTTGGTCGGTGTTTGTGACTTGTGAGATAATGGTAGATAGTTCATGAGTCGTGCACCAAAGGCACCCACAAAGAGCGCTTATACTAAGAGAAAGAAGAGTAGGTTAACCACCTTTGTTTCACCCTATATACATAGGGGTTACAAAACACGGGAATAGAAACATTGAGGTGTTTGGATTGTAGAAAAACATGAATGTCACATGTGCCTAAGAAGTAAGGTTCTAGGCTTCAAAACTTGAGACAACATTGCATGAACTTTTCCTTTAGGTTTTATGGATGCTTTTTTTCCTTTGTTTTGTGATGCAAGAAATGCAAATGTGACATTCATGTTTCCTCAAGTTTCCTTTGTCCTTTATTTTTTTCCAAATAGGAATCGAAAGAAATGTAAATTTCCTTTGATCCAAATAGCAAGTTCAGAAAACTTACCTAAGGAATCTATTCCTTTGCTTTTCCTTTGAAAATCCTCCATTCCAAAGAGACCCTCAGGGTTTGAGTTTTAGTAGGAGAGTAGAAATAGTAGGAGGGAGTTGCATGTTGAATTCTAGCATGGTGGGAATTTAGCCAAATTTTAGTTTGTTTGGAAAGTGATTTTGTTTCCCAGACTTCTAGTCATGGCAATGACTTGGTCAATTGCGTGACAAGAGATTTTACTATCTTCTGGTTGTTTTGTGTATGTATGAAACATTACCGTAGCGTTAACACGGGTACTATACTAGTAGATACTCCCTCCGTCCCAAGATATAAGACGCGATTTGACTCGGTGCGGTCTCCAATAATAGATTTTGACCTATAATTTCTCTCATAATATATAATTTATAGAAATAAAAGTTTGATCATTAGAAAGTATTTCTAAATATAAATATAATGCAACTACTTTTATAGTATAAACTTTTTATATGATTAGGCTAATTGTTAGTCAAAGATAAGAAAGTTTGAATTTTGAAATACGTGCGTGCCTTATATCTTGGGACGGAGGGAGTAAGTAATAGGCCAATCTTTTGTTATAAAATCTATTTCTAGATGGACAATATGCTCCCTCCGTATAGGAAATAGATGACGTTTTGGACATCGACATGGTCTCCAAAGTACAACTTTGACTCTCTTTATATAAAAAAAATATTTATCAAAAAGCGATATATATATGAAAGTACTTTTCAAGACAAATTTATTTATATGATTTTTACATCTCTAAACTCAACAATTTAAAAGTTATTTATGATTTATATTCCCAATTTTTGACTCAAACCTGGTTCAAAACGACTTCTTTTACCAATACGGAGGAAGTATAGTTATTTGGAAGTATCATATAGCAAATCCTATTTGTATATGCATCTTTAATATTTTTATTCATCACTGTTCCAAAACATCAGAAAAGTGACGAGTACATTTTTGAAAAAATGATGCACTAATTTACTACGTACCTAGCAAATGCGCCCTTGCGTTGCAGTGGAGTCGCCCTTTGCGTTGCAGTGGAGCCCTGTATATATAAGAATCGGATTCCGTAGCATCGCTATATGTTAATCCGTAAGTCCAGGACACATATGAGAATACGAGATAAGTAGGGTGCGACCCAATATATATTAGAAATAGACTATGTATTCATCATGGCAAGATGTAAGTTGTTCTAATTCGCATGAGTATGGGTCATGAGTCCAAGTCACATACTGTTAGACTACTAGACATCTATGGGCTGGCCATATGGGCCTTGCGCCCACAACTAGGTTTCCTTTAGGGATGGTAGATGGTTATGTATTAGGCAAGTATCTTTGTTGATTGAGTGTATTTTATAAACCCTATATCCATTGATGGCTCATCACACGATGTATCTGTCTTCACTACCAAAGACCTTTCGTAGCGCCTGTTGACACTAATCTCAAGATTGCCGCAATAGAAGGTGTGCTTGTCTTTGACATCTCTGATTTTCTGCAGCCTTGTTGGAACCTTTTAGTGCCTGGCGTTCACTGGACTGGATATTTCCTATGCTGTGTAGCAAGTATGTCTTCACATGCATGACCTCGAGAGCCCCATCTAGCGATCCTTAAGCGCATCCTTCAATACATTTAAGGCATTCTTTATCTCGGCCTCCTACTGTGACCATCTACTTTGACTGATCTTGTCATTTACACTGATGTTGATTGGGCTAGATGTCCAAACACGCGCAAGTCCACCTCGGGTATAGTTGGCCATCAGGCCGGCCCAGTTCGACACGGCACGACCACGGGCCAGGCACGGCCCGCAGGGTGTCGGGCTGGCACGGCACGCCGTGCCTCACGGGCCGTGCCATCCCGTGCCGCGTGCCTGACCATTGGCCCAAGCACGGGTCTGCGTGCCGAATTTCGGGCCGTGCCGGCCCGTGAAGCACGGCAAAAATACCGGGTCGTGCCAGCCCATGGCCCGAACATAGAAAAACATCAAAAAAAGCAGATTTTCAAACAGATTTCAACAAATAAATGAGTTGTGTGCAATGCTGCCTCATTAAAAACCTTTCTGGGTAAAACTCACCTTTGTGAGAAACCCCAGAAAGAAAAAAAGAGTGCAGCACAACTCTTATAGTTAAAAAGATGTTCAAAGGTTTACAACACATCACAATCACAGATACAGTCATACAGATCAATTCACTCTCAGTCTCACAATCTTAGCTATTCTCTCAAGTCTCAACTCACTCAACTCAAATACCAGCAGCCGAAGCAGAAGCCACAGATGCAGATCGAGATGTGGTAGCAGAAGAAGGCCCAGATGCATCATCATCAAGGTAGAGCTTCTCGAAGAAATCTGCCAGTTCTTGGTTGTCAATAGCATGTTGTAGTCTTCTATCACCAAGCTCCCAATCTTTAATGCAAGCAAGCATCTCAACATGTTCAGGCAACAGTCGTCGACGCCGTTCCTCAATTATTCTTCCTGTTGAAGGACCGAGAATGCAATAGCAAGGCGACCAGAGGGGGGATGAATGGGAGCCAACAAAATTTCTCTCGAAACTTTGGCCTATTGTCCCAAAATCAACCCCCAAGAGCTTCGACCGAAACCGTGATGCCTACGACCCTTGGAAGTGTAACACCCTAAAATTTATAATCTTGGAAATAGAGAGAAAATGTTTTATTATGTATTTTTGGTGCTCATGAGAATATAGGAGAAATAAAACTTTTCTTTGAATTAAAATATATCTTAGGGTAACAACATGTTTGAGCATACATGCTGGTGCATAATTTATTTTGTGATGAGTGGTTTGCTCCAAAGTTTGGCAAGATTTCAAATTCATTTTGAAAAAGCTTTTGAAATGTTTGAAAACAAAAAGAAAAGGGTTTCTTCTCCTCTCTCCCCTCCTCCCCTGGCTTTTAGCCCAGCCCAGCCGGCCTCCACTTCTTCCTCCCCTCTCTCCTGCATCAGGCCGGCCCGGCGCCTCCTCTTCTCCCACTAGCCGGCGGCTCAACACCTCTCCTTTCCCCCCCCTTGGGCCACACCGACCAGGCCGGCCCGGCAGCAAGGCCGAGTCCGCACCGGCGCCCTCCCTCTGTGACTGACCACCGGGACCCGCACCCTCTCTCAATGGCAGGTGGGTCCACCCTGTCAGCGGGCTTTCTCCTACCTCGCGACGTCCAGGAACTGGACTCCGTCCCGCCGGGAGTCCGTGGTACGCACGTCTTGTCCTGGCCCCTCCGCGCGCCGAAGCCTCTCTATTTATGTTTCCCCACGTCCGCCGCCTCTCCTTTTGTCCCGAATCGAGTTGTTCTCGTGCCCTAACCCCCTTGCACTCCTATTTCGGATCTCGCCAAATTAAAGCTTAAAGCCGTCGTCGTCGTCCTTGCGTTCGCGTCGGTTTTTGCCTCCGTGAGTACTCTTCCGAGCTTCGCAAGGAGTTTCCGAAGCCGTCGCATCTTTCCTTTCTCTTTTTCCCCTTCTAACTTGGCTAGTTGATCTCGCCAGGCGATTACAGGAACCGCCGACCGCCCCTCCAAGCTCTCCGCCGTCTTCGAGCTCTCTCTGTCCGTGGTTTGGCCCCTTGGTGAGTTCCCCTAACTCTCCTCTCCCTCCTGGTACCTTTCCCGTGCGCTCCCGTGGACTTAATCGCCAGGTCAACGAACTCCGGCGAGCTCGGGCTCGGCAGGCCATGGCGGCCACCGCCTCCTCTTCCCCCTCCGGCCAGAGGCGCCACCTCTTCCCCCTGCCTTTTAATCTGTGCCGTCAAACTCAGATCCGACGGCCACGGTGGCCTGATACCCCTTCGGCTGGAGTTTTGCAAAAGAAACCCTCAGTTCCTTTAGTTTAGAACCCGCCGTCCCTTTGCGCCTTTCCGTAATGCGCCTTCTCCTCGGGAAAACGTAAAGTCAGGTCTGTTGTATCCAAAATACGTTTTCCAATATTTGCAACTTTGCCACTGATTTTATTTTCGCTATAAAATCTCCGTTTTAACTCCGTTTTGACCCGTTCAAGTTGCGTTAGGTTCGTAATTACATAATCTACATGTTTTTACAACTGTTAATCATGTTTCCAACTTTTAAATTTCGAGTTTAGTTTTAATCTAATAATTTATTAAAGAAAACCTTGTTTAAATCATAACTCCTCCGTTATAGATCCGTTTTTAGTGGTTTTCGTGTCCACGCGTTCGTCTCGACGAGTAGAACAGTTTTATAAGCGTTTTATCCATGTTTTATGTATTAGTGTACTGTTTTCTAATTTATTGCATGTTTTGCTTGTATGTTTGCTCCTGTGTGCCGATGTTTGTTGCGTACAGACGAAGAGTTGCAAGTGAACCTACAAGAGCTTGACTTTGAAGACTGTGACCAACATCAACTCGAAGAAGGCAAGTGCAGGCACCCTTTGATCATGTTCTTTACCTATTCACCATTAATCACTAAGTGCATGCATGTGTCTAATTATGTGAACCCTAAGGATTATCCTAGTTTTCCATATCTTCCTTGTTACCTGGGTTTTATGATGGGTAGTAATGCTATGCTAAGCAACTTTACTTGTTCTAAAAATACCACGTGATGATGATACATTAATGATGGCTTAATGGTTTTGGAACTATGTTTTAACGTGGAACTCAGTGACTCGGGCACATGGTATGGTATGGTGGTTATGGTAAGTTTTGGCTTGTGGTTTGTGCTCGGGTCCGCCTTTTAGGACTGGCTCATGGAGCGACCACCCAGGATAACAGTGCAACCACGAGATGTTATATGGCTCTAACCGGGCTAATTAATTAGAGGATTCTAGTGTTGCGTTAACCGGGCGGCGCTACTGAGGGATGGCCCAAGAATGTGGTATGGACTTAGGGGTCCTCTGGTTGCTGCGGCTTCCAGTAGGAACTTTAGGTGGTTATCGCTCGCTAGATGAATCTTTGTAAAGGCCCGTGGTGAAACCTTGCCATGCACCTTGGAAGTGTAGTATGGGAGTCATGACCTTGGCATATGGGAATCACTGCTCGTTGGGAAAAGTGTGCAACCTCTGCAGAGTGTAAAACTGATATATCAGCCGTGCTCACGGTTACGAGCGACCTGGACCCTCACATGATTAGTTTTGGACAGTTGGACTTACGGACATAAGATGATGGTTTCTCAGATGGAGGTGTTTACCTCGGTTGATGATTATATTAAAGGTGGTATTCTTCTTAACTAATGGGATGGGTTATCCTATACTCACTTATAGTAATCAGGTGCTAATAAAACTTGACCAACTAAAATGCTTATCGCAGTTGAACAGTGTCAGCCTACCTTTGTTCAAGCCTTGCATGACATTTTATTTCCGCCTATACTTGTTGAGTACGATATGTGCTCACCCTTGCTATTCCCCACAACCCCAGACGGTAGCCCAAGTTACCCAGAAGATTAGTGGAGATGTCATGGAGTTTACCAGAAGACTATCAGTTGTGTTTGGCGTACGGTGCCCCCAGTCAGCCGTCCCTGTGAAGACTGGAGCCTCAAGTGAAGATTAGTTTATGTTCCGCTTTACTCTGATATATGTAAGTGTTAATATAGCTATGTTACGTTATATAATAACATTGTTTCTGATATTCTATACTCTGTTGTTGTATGTGTGTACTTCCTGGGCACACATATGGCTATCCTGGTTTTGTTCTTAAAACTGGGTGTTACAGAATGGTATCAGAGCTGTGTTGACTGTAGGACGTATGCCAACTAGAAAATGATCGTTTATAGGATTCCAATTTGTTATACAACCCTTGTTCTTGATATCCTTTGTTTCTACTCTTGTTAATATTCCTTTCCTTGAACATTTGGCCTTCTCCTTGTCTAATTACCTTCAAGTCCTTGATTCTTGCTCCTACTCTATCTATCTTACGCTTCTTGCTTTTAGATCTAGTTCTCACCTTTGCTGCTACGTGACCTTAGGATGTCTAGAGCAACTGACCCCTTTAGACTGTCCACCATAACACCCAGAGCGTTAGTTTGCGTTGAAGCATGTTTGGGTGTGCAAGTTTGTTTGTTTTTATGCCTTTGGATGATTTGCTTCTTTGTAATGAGTGTGATGTGTTGTGGGCAATGTTCACAACTACATCAAGTTGTTAGTTTAGTGTGTTGTTAGTTAGTTTGGGGGATCTTATCTTGTTCCTTGTTCCAAAATCTTTCTTCAAGCCTCTCATGTTGTTTCCCTCATCTTCTCAATCTTTCCTACTCATGTTTATCTCTCCACCTATGCTTACAAGTTCTTGGTTAAATCAGATGGTGAACACAAGAAGGCAGGCAAGCATGCAGAATGCTACCAACCAGAGCTCACAACCACCTCCTTCTCAAGGCAACATGGAACAGTGGATGACGATGCAGACTCAACTCATGCAGTCAATGGTGCAAGTAGTGACCAACCTCCAGCAAAGTAGTGTGCCACCAAGGGATAGTCGTGCTGAGTTTATGAAAGGACATCCTCCAGTGTTTGCTCATGCTATTGATCCATTGGAGGCAGATGATTGGCTACGTGTAGTAGAAAGGCAACTCAACCTAGCACAGTGCAATGATCTTGAGAAGGTGTTGTATGCATCAGGACAACTTCAGGGAGCAGCTCAAGATTGGTGGGAGTCATTCCAGTATGGACGTCCCAACAATGCTCCTGCTATCACTTGGGAGGAGTTCACTGAGAATTTCAGGTCCTATCATATTCCCGCAGGATTAGTAGAGCTTAAACAGGAAGAATTCAGAGCCTTGAAGCAAGGATCAATGTCTGTGGTTGAGTATCGTGATAAGTTTGCTCAGCTATCGCGCTATGCTCCAACAGATGTAGATGATGATGATAAGAAACAATATCGCTTTCTTAGAGGATTGTATGATGGTCTTCAACTCCAGCTCATGTCCAACAGCTATCCTAACTTCCAAGCACTTGTAAATCGTGCCATCATAGTTGATAATAAGCGCAAGGAAATGGATGCAAAGAAGAGAAAGCTTCGGGAGCAACCTCATAGACATACTCGTCCTCACAGTGCCTCTCCGCAAGCGAATCAGCTTCAGCCGGTACCTCAGATCAACGATAATGAGTATCGTCAGCAATCGCAAGAGCAACACGCAAACTTGCAAGAACTCCATCATGTTACAGGAGTTGTCACTCCTGAAGCGGTTATGATCTCTGATACTCCCGTGTCGGCTACAACGACTAAGACTCCCAAGAAGACTAGAACCTCCAGCAGTCTATCAAAAATGGGTTGCTACCATTGCAAGCAAGAGGGACATCTCATGCGACAATGCCCAAAGAAGTATCCATATGTGTATGGTAACAAGAATCAGAATCAGAACCGTGTTCAAGCTCAGAATCAGAGGAATGAAATGCAACAGACTTATATGCGAGGCACAGTGAACAATATGACCATAGATGATGTCAGAAGTGACCCCGATGTGATACTCGGTATGTTCCTTGTCAACTCTATTCCAACATCAGTTCTTTTTGATACAAAAGCTACACATTCCTTCATCAGTAAGCAATATGCCACAAGACATCATTTTCGTGTTGTTACTATGAAGCACCCTCTGCTAGTTAGTTCACCTAGTGGAGAGATGAAAACCACCCTTATTTGTCCGAAAGTTAGTCTCAACATAAGGGGGGTAGAATTCCTAGCTAATCTGGTAATCTTGGAGACCGAAGGTGTTGATGTGATCCTTGGAAGGGATTGGTTACCTATGCATGATGGTACCATAGATTATGCTAGAAGAGCTGTGTCTTTGGTTAATTCCTCAGGTGAGGAAGTGGAATATGTGGCCTCTTTTCCGTTAGTAGAAGAAGGTTTGCTCAATCAGATAAAAGGCACTCCCATTGAAGAAATCAAAGTGGTATGTGATTTCCCTGACGTGTTTCCTATCAATCTACCCGGTATGCCACCAGATCGAGAAGTTGAGTTTCTTATTGATCTTCTACCTGGAACTTCCCCTATATCTAAGAGACCTTGTAGGATGGCAGTTAATGAGTTAGAAGAACTCAAAAAGCAATTAAGAGAACTACAAGATAAAGGTTTTATTCGTCCAAGTTCATCGCCATGGGGAGCTCCAGTTATACTTGTGAATAAGAAGGATGGAACTCAGAGAATGTGTGTGGATTATAGATCACTCAATGAAGTTACGATCAAAAAAATGTCCTTTGCCTAAGATTGAGGATCTTTTTGGCCAGTTGAAAGGAGCTTGTGTTTTCTCTAAGATCAATTTGAGATCCGGCTATCATCAACTGAAGATTAGATCAGCTGATATTCCTAAAACTGCATTCACTACAAGATATGGGCTTTATGAATACACAGTGGTGTCCTATGGGTTGACTAATGTGCCAATATATTTCATGCATCTCATGAATAAGGTTTTCATGGAATATCTGGATAAGTTTGTTGTGGTTCTAGTTGATGATATTCTCATATACTCCAAAAGTGAAGAAGAGCATGAAGCACACTTAAGGCTTGTTCTGCAGAGACTCAGGGAAAACCAGTTGTATGCTAAGCTGAGTAAGTGTGAATTCTGGTTGAATGAAGTTTCTCTCCTTGGCCATGTTGTTTCTAATAAAGGTATTGTTGTAGATCCAAGCAAAGTAAGAGATGTGTTGAATTGGCAACCACCTCAGACTGTGAGTGAGATCCGAAATTTCCTTGGTTTGGCAGGTTATTATAGAAGATTTATTGAAGGATTTTCCAAGATAGCAAGGCCTTTAACAGCTTTATTGGAAAAAGGAAAGAAGTTTGAATGGACGACAGCCTGTGAGGAAAGTTTTGGAATGCTGAAGAACAAACTAACCACCGCGCCTGTGCTAGCAATGCCTGATGTTAGTAAGAATTTTGATGTGTATTGTGATGCTTCTCGCCATGGTTTGGGATGTGTGCTTATGCAAGAAGGTCGAGTTATAGCCTATGCTTCGAGGCAGTTAAAGAGACACGAGAAGAATTATCCTACTCATGATCTAGAATTGGCAGCTGTGGTTCATGCTTTGAAAATCTGGAGACATTATATGTTGGGTAATAGATGTGAGATTTACACCGATCATAAGAGTCTGAAGTATATATTCACTCAGTCAGATCTTAACTCCAGACAACGCAGATGGTTGGAAGTTATTAAAGATTTTGATCTTGGTATTCACTATCATCCTGGAAAAGCTAATGTTGTAGCAGATGCTTTGAGTCGGAAAAGTTATGCTAATATGATCATAGAACATCAGCTTCCAGCTGGTTTATGCAAGGAATTTGAAAAGCTCAACCTTGGTTTGGTCGCTAGTACTCAAGCAGTGGCAATGGAAGTTGATTCGACCTTAGAGCAGGATGTTCGCAAAGGTCAATTGGATGATGAGAAGATAAAGGATATTGCTAAGCTAGTTAAGAAAGACAAAGCACCTGGATTCCATATAGATGAACATGGAACTGTTTGGTTCAAGAAGAGAATTTGTGTGCCAGACTTGAAACATGTCCGTAATTTGATATTGAGAGAAGCTCATGAGTCAGCTTATTCCATTCATCCCGGTAGCACTAAGATGTACCAGGATTTGAAGAAGAAATTTTGGTGGTATGGTATGAAGAGAGACATAGCAGAATACGTGGCTTTGTGTGATACGTGTCAAAGAGTGAAGGCAGAGCATCAAAGACCAGCAGGATTGTTGCAACCACTGAAGATACCTGAATGGAAATGGGATGAGATCAGTATGGATTTCATAGTAGGTTTACCACGTACTCAAAGTGGTTATGATTCAATTTGAGTAATTGTGGATCGCTTAACTAAAGTATCTCACTTCATTCCTGTCAAGACTACGTACTCTAGTGCAAAACTTGCAGAGTTATACATGTCAAGAATTGTGTGTTTGCATGGAGTGCCGAGGAAAATTGTGTCAGATAGAGGTACTCAGTTTACATCTCGTTTTTGGGAAAAGATTCATGAGTCTATGGGTACAAAATTGAATTTTAGTTCAGCCTATCATCCTCAAACAGATGGACAGACAGAAAGAACGAATCAGGTTCTAGAAGACATGTTGAGAGCTTGTGCTGTACAATATGGTACTAGTTGGGATAAGAGTTTACCATATGCAGAATTCTCTTATAACAATAGTTACCAAGCTAGTCTCAAAATGGCCCCATTTGAAGCTTTGTATGGCAGAAAATGTAGAACTCCTTTGTTTTGGAATCAAACAGGAGAAAGTCAGGTGTTTGGACCAGAAGCTTTAAAGGAAGCAGAGAGACAAGTTCGAATCATTCGTGAGAACTTGAGAGCAGCTCAGTCCAGACAGAAAAGCTATGCCGACAAACGTCGTAGACAGTTAGTTTCTGAAGTAGGTGATTATGTATATCTTAAAGTATCACCTGTCCGAGGACTCAAGAGATTTAAAGTAAAAGGAAAGTTGGCACCCAGATATATTGGTCCGTTCAAGATTTTGGAAAGAAAAGGTGAAGTGGCATATCAACTTGAGTTACCTGCTCAATTGTCAGATGTACACAATGTGTTTCATGTATCACAGTTGAAGAAGTGTTTGAGAGTGCCAGAGGAACAGTTACCCTTAGAGGAAGTTAACTTGAAAGATGATCTAACTTATACAGAGCATCCTGTGAAGATTTTGGAAGTCGCTGAAAGAGTTACCAGAAGCAAGGTTGTCAGAATGTGCAAAGTCCAGTGGAGTCATCACTCGGTGGATGATGCAACATGGGAACGTGAAGATGAGCTACGTGCAGAGTTTCCCTATCTCTTCAAAGATCCTTCCGAATCTCGAGGACGAGATTCATCTTAAGGGGGGTAGATTTGTAACACCCTAAAATTTATAATCTTGGAAATAGAGAGAAAATGTTTTATTATGTATTTTTTGGTGCTCATGAGAATATAGGAGAAATAAAACTTTTCTTTGAATTAAAATATATCTTAGGGTAACAACATGTTTGAGCATACATGCTGGTGCATAATTTATTTTGTGATGAGTGGTTTGCTCCAAAGTTTGGCAAGATTTCAAATTCATTTTGAAAAAGCTTTTGAAATGTTTGAAAACAAAAAGAAAAGGGTTTCTTCTCCTCTCTCCCCTCCTCCCCTGGCTTTTAGCCCAGCCCAGCCGGCCTCCACTTCTTCCTCCCCTCTCTCCTGCATCAGGCCGGCCCGGCGCCTCCTCTTCTCCCACTAGCCGGCGGCCCAACACCTCTCCTTTCCCCCCCCCCTTGGGCCACACCGACCAGGCCGGCCCGGCAGCAAGGCCGAGTCCGCACCGGCGCCCTCCCTCTGTGACTGACCACCGGGACCCGCACCCTCTCTCAATGGCAGGTGGGTCCACCCTGTCAGCGGGCTTTCTCCTACCTCGCGACGTCCAGGAACTGGACTCCGTCCCGCCGGGAGTCCGTGGTACGCACGTCTTGTCCTGGCCCCTCCGCGCGCCGAAGCCTCTCTATTTATGTTTCCCCACGTCCGCCGCCTCTCCTTTTGTCCCGAATCGAGTTGTTCTCGTGCCCTAACCCCCTTGCACTCCTATTTCGGATCTCGCCAAATTAAAGCTTAAAGCCGTCGTCGTCGTCCTTGCGTTCGCGTCGGTTTTTGCCTCCGTGAGTACTCTTCCGAGCTTCGCAAGGAGTTTCCGAAGCCGTCGCATCTTTCCTTCCTCTTTTTCCCCTTCTAACTTGGCTAGTTGATCTCGCCGGGCGATTACAGGAACCGCCGACCGCCCCTCCAAGCTCTCCGCCGTCTTCGAGCTCTCTCTGTCCGTGGTTTGGCCCCTTGGTGAGTTCCCCTAACTCTCCTCTCCCTCCTGGTACCTTTCCCGTGCGCTCCCGTGGACTTAATCGCCAGGTCAACGAACTCCGGCGAGCTCGGGCTCGGCAGGCCATGGCGGCCACCGCCTCCTCTTCCCCCTCCGGCCAGAGGCGCCACCTCTTCCCCCTGCCTTTTAATCTGTGCCGTCAAACTCAGATCCGACGGCCACGGTGGCCTGATACCCCTTCGGCTGGAGTTTTGCAAAAGAAACCCTCAGTTCCTTTAGTTTAGAACCCGCCGTCCCTTTGCGCCTTTCCGTAATGCGCCTTCTCCTCGGGAAAACGTAAAGTCAGGTCTGTTGTATCCAAAATACGTTTTCCAATATTTGCAACTTTGCCACTGATTTTATTTTCGCTATAAAATCTCCGTTTTAACTCCGTTTTGACCCGTTCAAGTTGCGTTAGGTTCGTAATTACATAATCTACATGTTTTTACAACTGTTAATCATGTTTCCAACTTTTAAATTTCGAGTTTAGTTTTAATCTAATAATTTATTAAAGAAAACCTTGTTTAAATCATAACTCCTCCGTTATAGATCCGTTTTTAGTGGTTTTCGTGTCCACGCGTTCGTCTCGACGAGTAGAACAGTTTTATAAGCGTTTTATCCATGTTTTATGTATTAGTGTACTGTTTTCTAATTTATTGCATGTTTTGCTTGTATGTTTGCTCCTGTGTGCCGATGTTTGTTGCGTACAGACGAAGAGTTGCAAGTGAACCTACAAGAGCTTGACTTTGAAGACTGTGACCAACATCAACTCGAAGAAGGCAAGTGCAGGCACCCTTTGATCATGTTCTTTACCTATTCACCATTAATCACTAAGTGCATGCATGTGTCTAATTATGTGAACCCTAAGGATTATCCTAGTTTTCCATATCTTCCTTGTTACCTGGGTTTTATGATGGGTAGTAATGCTATGCTAAGCAACTTTACTTGTTCTAAAAATACCACGTGATGATGATACATTAATGATGGCTTAATGGTTTTGGAACTATGTTTTAACGTGGAACTCAGTGACTCGGGCACATGGTATGGTATGGTGGTTATGGTAAGTTTTGGCTTGTGGTTTGTGCTCGGGTCCGCCTTTTAGGACTGGCTCATGGAGCGACCACCCAGGATAACAGTGCAACCACGAGATGTTATATGGCTCTAACCGGGCTAATTAATTAGAGGATTCTAGTGTTGCGTTAACCGGGCGGCGCTACTGAGGGATGGCCCAAGAATGTGGTATGGACTTAGGGGTCCTCTGGTTGCTGCGGCTTCCAGTAGGAACTTTAGGTGGTTATCGCTCGCTAGATGAATCTTTGTAAAGGCCCGTGGTGAAACCTTGCCATGCACCTTGGAAGTGTAGTATGGGAGTCATGACCTTGGCATATGGGAATCACTGCTCGTTGGGAAAAGTGTGCAACCTCTGCAGAGTGTAAAACTGATATATCAGCCGTGCTCACGGTTACGAGCGACCTGGACCCTCACATGATTAGTTTTGGACAGTTGGACTTACGGACATAAGATGATGGTTTCTCAGATGGAGGTGTTTACCTCGGTTGATGATTATATTAAAGGTGGTATTCTTCTTAACTAATGGGATGGGTTATCCTATACTCACTTATAGTAATCAGGTGCTAATAAAACTTGACCAACTAAAATGCTTATCGCAGTTGAACAGTGTCAGCCTACCTTTGTTCAAGCCTTGCATGACATTTTATTTCCGCCTATACTTGTTGAGTACGATATGTGCTCACCCTTGCTATTCCCCACAACCCCAGACGGTAGCCCAAGTTACCCAGAAGATTAGTGGAGATGTCATGGAGTTTACCAGAAGACTATCAGTTGTGTTTGGCGTACGGTGCCCCCAGTCAGCCGTCCCTGTGAAGACTGGAGCCTCAAGTGAAGATTAGTTTATGTTCCGCTTTACTCTGATATATGTAAGTGTTAATATAGCTATGTTACGTTATATAATAACATTGTTTCTGATATTCTATACTCTGTTGTTGTATGTGTGTACTTCCTGGGCACACATATGGCTATCCTGGTTTTGTTCTTAAAATTGGGTGTTACAGGAAGAGGGTGGATGATCCCTAGGATCACAGCGAGGCACCATAAAGCGATAGCAAACCAAACACCAAAAGCTCCGGCTCAAGTTTGCCCCCTAAAAACTGAGTCCCGAACGTAGATTGAGGGCTACGTCGAGAAATCTCCAAATATCGATGCTAACAAGTAGCAAAGATACCTAGAGTGGTTCCTTGGTTAACTATAAGGCCAAACGAGAAGTTCGAAAACCAAGCCGAAAAGTGTGACGTAACGACCCTAATCCCATGGCCCACTGATCACTATCAACCACTGACAGTCGATCCGTACAGCCAAGAGGTTAGGACCGGGTTCGCCACTGGGCTACATCAGTGCCCGATGTCCGCAGGATCATCTCACAATTCAGTTACAATCTCTTGAACATTTTGACAAAAACATCGGAGTAAATAGCGGAAGACTTAAATAACAATAGTTTTACAAACCAGTGTTCAACATAAACTTAAAGTGAAGTTATTACAGACCATAGTTCAAATAGATAGAGTTGGCAAGGTAGCATATGACAACAATAAAGATACTTCACCCAGCCCAAGGGTGAATAATCACTCATCGGCCTCATCGGCCTCTTCCTGAACAACAGTCACACAGCAGGGTCCGAGGCATACTGAGGAGTCTGCCATACCTGCAACATGGGTAAAAGAACCCTGAGTACAAAGGTACTCAACAAGACTTACCCGACTAAAGAAAAGGGAGAAGACTCAGGAATGCAGGCTTAGGGTAGTCAAGGTGAGGCTTAAGCAAGTTCAAGTATTTTGCAGAAAAGCATGTTTGGTAAACCTCATTTTTATTTTGAAAGATTCGGTATTCCTTGTTCCATCATAATCATTCATGATTCATTTTATATTTCAAAACAGACCTAGTTGAGAACCACTCCCTGTTGACAGTCAGTGACTAAGTCTCCATAACCGAGGAGCAGCGTTAATCCGGATAAATAATACTCAGCTGAGGGTCCCTATCCACACTGCATATGTAGCACCCAAGCTTGCATATGCCAACTCGTCTACCACGATTCCTCCAAGATTGGGCCCGGTCCTACGCCACCCGGAAGTACAGTACACCACTCCAATCCGGGCCTCTAACCCACGTGGGTACATGCTACTTCCGCCATCTCTCCACTCCCAGTGCGCGGTTGTCGGTCCAATAAAGGATTCCTCGGAGCCGAAGCTTTCCGTAGTATGTGAATAGTTGCAAGTCTTAGTCAATCAGGCCCCCATACAGGTGGTCCCTAAATTTTCCAGCCAGCGACAAGCACCTCGGGACTCTAACCCGAGAGTACAGGTCCTGTCAGTTTTTCAACCCTGTCCCGGTCGGTGTCAACTGTTGAGTCCCGGACTACAACATGACGGCACCGTACGCAAGGACAACCTCTCCTTCCCATTGACTAAGTACGGATCAGATACTTAGCCAACAGTGGGAGTAAACCAGAAATTCCCATAAATGTTCTTAAAGTGATCACACTTTGAAATTGGCATTTTTATTGCAAATCTATCATATAGCATTGCTAAGCATTTTGCAAAAGTTTTTGAAAAGCAGGTATCGGGTGTATCATTGGTCAAGGTAGATAATGCATCAGATAGGATTCCACTCAACTCCTATCAACCTAATGCAATAATTTAACTCAAAACATTTAAAGAAAACATTTATAAAAGCAAGGTAGGGTTAAATGCACCGGGGCTTGCCTTGGACGGCAAAAAGAGTAGACTCGGGGTAGGTATAAGCGTCGGAGCTCGGGGTTGCCTCGGGGACAGATCCTTCGGTGGCTACCTCGACTTCAGGGCCTTCTTCGTCAACTATACGGATGCAATGATGAATGCTCATGAGAATGGTGATATGGACTTAAGGTGCAAGACAAACCACTGATACTAGATTACTCTAAGGCAAGGCATAAACGAAATCTAGGTTGAGCATAAAAGTAACCATTTCTTCCTTAAGCAAAATTTGATTAAACTAGACTTTATCATAACTATCC
This sequence comes from Coix lacryma-jobi var. lacryma-jobi, assembly GCA_009763385.1. Lineage (NCBI taxonomy): Eukaryota > Viridiplantae > Streptophyta > Magnoliopsida > Poales > Poaceae > Coix > Coix lacryma-jobi. Next base: position 170,625,144 of record CM019825.1, read on the forward strand.
TAAGCATCAACCAACATAGCATCACAAACATCATAGACCAAAGGGTAGGGGTCTATGAACATCAAGCAATCCCAAAAGTCACTTCACAGGGCATTCAATGCTAACTCTAATCACCTTTTCTATTTTCTTAATTATTTAAAAAGGTCATTTTATGAAGGTGCTCCAAAAATTACCAAATTAATCACACAAGTTCATTAGAGTACAACTATATGGCAAAACAAATTTCATAAATTTTGGAGGTCATTAAGGTGCTCAATTAAATCTAGACATTTAATTAACAAAAGGCACTATTCCTTAATTAAAATAAAGCTCAAAAATCAACTTGTTTCAAAAGACTTCAAAATTTCACCAGAGACTTGTCATGGCATAACTAGCTCACAAAAAGTTATCTCAAAATTTTTGGAGTTATAAATCTTTTTCTAAAAATCCAAAACCATCCATTTATTAATTAAATGGGAGATTTTTCATTTTCAAATTTTTGCAGAAAGGTCAAGTTTTATATTTTTATAAAATACTTCAGGGTACAAAGAATCTATCCTCAAAATTTCAGAATTTTTGAATCAACACAGAAAATCACACAAAAAAGAGAAAACAGAACACTATTCATATGTATGAGAAAAATAGAAAAGAGCACTGTTCTTCTCCCTCGCTCACCGGCGGCCGGCCGACGGCGGCGGCGCTGCTGCGCCGGCCACTGCGGGCTCTCCGCGGCGAAACCGAGGGTAGGGACGGCATCAGGAGCTCACCGTGAGTCGATTAAGCGGCTCGGCGAGGGAAGGGGATGAACGGAGGGAGGTGGTCGACGGTGGCCGGCGGAAAGCTCACGGCGGCGATCGTCGTCCCGATGATCCTGCGCGATACAAGTGACCGCAAGGGGTCTGTCAGAGGCGCAAAGGAGCAAGGAAGGTGATGCGGGGGTCGGAGGGAGATGATCAAGGCCGGAGAGGGAGTATTTCACGATCCCGACCTCGACGGGCTTCTCGCCGGAGATGGGAACGGCGAGTTACGCCGGGCAACCAGGGACGGTAGAGACCAAATTGAGGGGCGGTGAAGCTGCGTGAGACCACGGCGGAGCTTTAGGGCTAGCTGGGAGGGAAGCGGAGGCACTGGCTTGCTCTGGCGACGGTGGCGGAGATGAGTTCTACTCCGGCGACCTCGTCGGGCCTTTTATAGCCGCGGCAAGAGGCTGGCGGAGCGTATTCTGGCGCGGATAAGATCACACGGAGCGTGCGCAATCGAGTGCGAGGCCAGAAGTCAGCTGGTTTGGCTTGCAGGGACCGGGCGCTGTGCTCGCCGGCGGCGAACACGCGGCGGCAAGGTGCTGCGGGCGGTAGGGGCCGGTAGCATTGTCAACTGGGGACGGTTCGCGTGCGCAATGATGCGCTGAGCATCGGCGTGGAGTTGGTTCGGGCGAAAGAGCTTCGGACACGCGGCAAACGCCAACTCCGGCGAGGGCGCGCGGCCGGGTCCCCCCCCCCCCCTATCGGAGAAGAAGAACAGTAGCTAGGGTAGGGTTTGACTTTCTGTATTTTGCAAATTACTTCCAAAATTTGAACTGTGCGACAAAAACTCAAAACACCAAAGTTGTTCAGAAAAGGAGATCTACAACTTTGTCAAAATTAACATTTTCAAATTCCAAATAGTTTTTGAACAAATTTGAAAACAGTAAAGGGGACACTTTTTCAAACTTGATTCAAATCAAAATTACTCTGGATTTCAAACTGAAACTTGAAAATCTGTAAACATGAAAGTTGTTCCTTTTCTCAAAACCTACAACTTTGCTATTATACACTTTTCCAGAAACTCATTAGTTTTTGAACTCATTTTGAAAACTGAAAAGGGGACAAAAACTGGAGTTTGATTGAATTTGAAATAACTCAAAACTTTGTACTGCAACTTGAAAATTTGTAAATACCAAAGTTGTTTCTCTTTGACAGATCTACAACTTTGCTTTTTGGGCCAATCCCAAATTTTGAATAATTTTTGAATTACAAAAAGAGGGATAAAATCCAGGATTTGGAAATCAGGGTTTCACAAAGGGATTTGAAATCAAATTCTGATCTTTGAACTTTGGCCAACACAACAACACTACAAGACACCAAAGGAACAAGAATTACACAAAGCTAATCACAGAGATGAAATTACCATTTTGCCCTAGTAGAGAGAAGTGGGCTAATTAGGGTTTTTGAAATAGAGGTAATTCACATGATACACTTAGCAAAATGCATACACATGAAATCATGATTAAGATGCTTAATGATGATAATGATGGTATGTCAAGTTAATTACATGCTAAACACCAGAGGTGTTACAGCCTCCCCCCCTAAAAGAAATCTCGCCCCGAGATTCTGCGTCTTAAGGAAGGACAAAGAGGGGATAAAGACAAAGCCTTACATAGACAGGGATTCGAGAAAGTCGGGGTAGCTCTTTGCTAAGAAGTCTTCGGATTCCCAGGTGGCTTCTTCTTCAGAGTGCTGGTTCCACTGTATTTTGTACCATCTCGTGGTAGTTCTTCGAGTAACGCGATCCTTGTGGTCCAACACGCGAACTGGATATTCTGAGTAGGACAGATCAGGCTCTAGCTCAACACCTTCAACTTCCACGACATGTTCTGGTACTCTGAGACACTTCTTGAGTTGGGAGACATGGAAAACATTGTGGACAGCGGAGAGATGATCGGGCAACTTCAGCTTGTAAGCTACCTTGCCACAACATTCCAAAATCTCAAACGGACCAATGTAGCGGGGTGCTAACTTTCCTTTGACTCCAAAACGAGTGACTCCTTTGGTTGGTGAGACCTTGAGATATACATAATCTCCAACTTGAAACTTCAGAGGTCGACGTCTCTTGTCAGCGTAACTCTTCTGTCGAGATTGGGCAATCTTCATATTCTCTTGTATCTGCTTGACTTTCTCTTCCATATCCTTGACCAGGTCAACTCCAAAGAATTCTCTTTCTCCGGCCTCAGACCAACTGAGGGGTGTACGACAACGACGACCGTACAGTGCTTCAAAGGGTGCCATTTTGATGCTCTCTTGGTAACTGTTATTATAAGAGAACTCTGCCAAAGGCAAACAGTCATCCCAAGTATCTGCGAAGGTAAGAACACAGGCTCTCAACATGTCCTCCAGCACTTGGTTGACTCGCTCAGTTTGTCCATCTGTTTGCGGATGATATGCCGTACTATGTAAGAGCTTGGTTCCAAGTGAGGTATGGAACGCTTTCCAAAACTTAGCGACAAACTGGGTACCACGGTCAGAGACAATGGTCTTGGGTATGCCATGAAGCTTCACTATGTGGTTCTTGTACAAGGTGGCATACATGGGGACGGTGTAACTGGTCTTCACTGGCAGAAAGTGAGCTTGCTTAGTGAGTCGGTCCACAATTACCCAAATGGAATCAAAACCTTTCTGGGTCTTGGGTAGTCCATTGACAAAATCCATACTAATGTCGTCCCATTTCCAAGCGGGTACTGACAAAGGTTGCAATTCTCCTCCAGGCTTCATGTGTACTGCCTTGACTCTTTGGCAGGTATCACACTGAGCGACATACCGGGCAATCTCAACCTTCATTTTAGTCCACCAGAATCTCTGCTTTAAGTCTTGGTACATCTTGTTGCTGCCGGGGTGAATAGAGAATCTGGTCAAGTGTGCTTCATCAAGGATTAACTGTCTCAATTCAGGCACCTTGGGAACTACTAGGCGGTTCTTGAACCAAACAACTCCTACATCATCGATCCTGAAACAATCAGTCTTTCCAGTCTGGACCTTTTCGATGATGTGCTTGATTCCAGGGTTATCCTTCTGAGCAGCAATGACTTGATCCTTGATGGTTGTTTCGATGCTGACATTGTTCAGGCTTCCTTGCGAAATTATTTCGATACCCATCCTTTCGAGATCATGGCACAAGGAAAGATCATAGGGCTTCGTCATCAGACAGTTGCAGTGTGACTTGCGACTGAGGGCATCGGCAACTACATTTGCCTTACCTGGATGGTAATGTACTTTGAGATCATAATCTTTAATCAGCTCAAGCCATCTTCTCTGCCTCATATTCAATTCTTCTTGAGTGAAGATATACTTTAGGCTCTTGTGATCCGTATACATATTGCAGATACTGCCCAACAGATAGTGACGCCAAATCTTCAAGGCATGCACGACTGCTGCTAGCTCAAGATCATGGGTGGGGTAGTTTTCCTCATGTCGCTTAAGCTGTCGTGAGGCATAAGCGATTACTCGTCCTTCTTGCATCAAAACACAGCCCAAACCAGTACCAGATGCATCACAGTATACATCAAAGGGTTTCTCGATATCTGGTTGAGCTAGGACTGGTGAGGTAGTTAGCAGTTTCTTCAAGGCTTGAAAGGCTTGCTCACAGGCTGGTGACCAAACGAAATCCACGGAATTCTTCAACAACTCTGTGATAGGCTTGGCGACTCTGGAGAAATCTGGGATGAATCGACGATAGTATCCAGCCATTCCCATGAAGCTGCGAACTTCGCGGACAGTGGTAGGTGGCTTCCAATCCAAGATATCTGCCACTTTTTCAGGGTCAACTGACACACCTTCAGCGGACAGGACATGACCAAGGAATTGAATTCGATCTAGCCAGAATTCACATTTACTGAACTTGGCATACAGCTGGTGATCTCTGAGACGAGAGAGAACGATTCGAAGATGCTTGGCGTGATCTTCAGGAGTTCTTGAATAGACAAGGATGTCGTCAATGAACACGACTACAAATTTATCGAGCTCTGGCATGAACACAGAGTTCATGAGATACATGAAATGAGCGGGGGCATTGGTCAAGCCAAAGGACATGACCAAATACTCATAGAGGCCGTATCTGGTGGTGAAAGCTGTTTTAGGAATGTCTTCTGGACGGATTTTTATCTGGTGGTAGCCAGATCTGAGATCAATTTTGGAGAACACTCTGGCTCCAGATAACTGGTCAAAAAGGAGGTCAATGCGGGGCAAGGGATATTTATTTTTGATGGTGACCTCGTTGAGCGGGCGATAGTCAACGCACAGACGAAGACTTTTGTCCTTCTTCTTCACAAAAATAGCAGGACAGCCCCAAGGAGATGAACTTGGGCGAATGAGACCCTTGTCCAATAGCTCTTGCAATTGGATCTTCAGCTCTGCCAACTCTCTGGGAGGCATTCGATAAGCTCTGCGGGATATAGGAGCAGTCCCGGGCTTTAGCTCTATGGCAAACTCAACATCACGGTCAGGAGGCAGACCGGGTAGATCTTCTGGAAAGACATCAGGGAACTCACAGACCACGGGAATATCCCTGACTTCCGGAACACAGGCGGTATTCAACTGGGTGGTTGCTGGTTTTTGAGGCATAGGAAGTTGGAGAAGGAGTTTGGAAGTGCTGTTAGGAATATCCACTCTCACAACTCTATTCAAGATGTCTATCATGGCTTTATGCTGACACATCCAATTCATGCCTAAGATGACATCTATCTCTTGATTGCGCAGTACTATCATGGTGGTAGGAAAGACATGTTCCCCCAACATTACTGGTATACTGCGGACCACTTCCTTAGTATTTATCCGCCCTCCAGGCGAAAGTATACAGAAACTTTCTTTTAACTCCCCCATGGGTAACTCATGCTTGATGACAAAAGTGCGACTGATGAAGGAATGCGATGCACCAGAATCGAACAAGACGACTGCAGGATGATTGGCAACAGGGAACCTACCGAGCATGACGGGCTCTCCTTCTGGGATGTTACTGACGGTGGTGAAGTAGACTTGCCCGTGCTTCTTGACAAACTTGCCCTTCTGGACGTGCTGCTGCGGTGCACGGTGCTGCTGCTGTGATCCTCCAGGGCCTTTCTGTGCATGCTGGGCATTCTTCTTGGGTTTTGGGCAATCGCGAGACCAGTGACCAACTTGGCCACAGTTGTAGCATGGATGGTTGTAAGCTGTTTGTGGGGTGGTGATACGAACACCTGGGGCGTTCGGCTGAGTGGCACTTTGCTGGTTGGCATTATGAGTGGTGGCCGCGGTACGAACGACCACTTGCTGATGGGGATATGGGGCACGGTTTTGGTGGTGACTGGGGTGGTAGATGATTCTTGGGCGCTTATGGTTGCTGGAGAAGCTGCTAGACCCAGCCTTCTTCTTCTTCTTCTCCTCCTGATACTGGCGGTTACTTTCCTCGAAAGCGACAGCACGGTCAACGACATCATGATAAGATCCGTTGAGGTTGTTGGATAGACCTCTGCGAATCTTAGGGTGCAGACCCCTAAGGAAACAATCTCTCTTCTTCTCATCCGTGTTGACATAGTCGGAGGCATACTGGCTCAGGTGGTTGAACTGACCCACATACTGCATCACTGTGGATTCCTTCTGCTGCAGGGCTAGGAACTGATCAAGCTTCATCTTCATCAGACCTGACGGGATGTGATGTGCACGGAAAGCGGTGCGGAACTCCTCCCAGGTCAACTCATGACCTTCAGGTTGGGCAGCCAAGAGGTTGGCATACCAAGCACTTGCTGGACCACGGAGCTGCTGAGAAGCGAACCGAGGCTTCTGGATTTCAGTGCATCGGATGAGACCAAACTTCTGCTCCATGGTGCGGAGCCAATCATCAGCTTCGAGGGGTTCATCGGCTCTGGTGAAAACCGGTGGACGGGTTTCAGTGAACTCCACGTAGGTGGTCTCTTGGTTGTGACGACCACGGTGACCAACATTCTGCTGTCCTTGGTTCTGAGCTATTAGGTTGGCAGCGGCGGCCAAGGCTGCAATGGCATCTGCCAGGGTAGCAGGAACTGGTGGAGGGTTTGGAAGGTTGGCACCTCCGGAACTTCCGGCTCCAGTGCGGGTGTTCACAGGCATCTGTTAAGAATTTGGGAACTTAGCATCCAAAGATTGCTTTTGAACGAAACTGACTGATAAGATTCATTGATGTAAGGGTAGATAACTGATACAGAAGTTCGATAGATAGCTACTAACTGACAAAGGAAAGGTACAAGACATGATACAGACTCGACTAGACAGAAGACCAACTAACGTCCCAAACCTAGACTAAGGCTTTAGGTGAGCAGATGGTACAGACACAAGGAATCTAGTCGTCATCGATGATGATCATCTCTTCATCGTCATCTTCAACGTGAACATCTCCAGCAGGTTCCATTTCTACATTCTGGACTGGCTCATGTTCTTCTTCAGGTTCCTCCACGACTCCATCTTCTGGATCCTCAGCAACAGGTGGAGCCACGGGGTGAAGTTGGTTGTACAATTGATGTACCTCCTCATGAAGTATATCATTGTACTGCTCAATCTGGGCAGTGTATTGCTGCAGTCCATGGAGTTGGGCTCTGGTGACATCTTCGCGGGTCCAAGCATCGTTGCGCTGCTCGATAGCGCGAACTGTGTTCCGATTGGCCTGCTCCAGGGAAGCTCGTGCCTCATAAAACTCCATGCGAGAAAGATAGAAGTCATGCTCCATGTTCTCCATTTCAGCCTTTAGATTCTTGATCTCCTCCTTCAGCTGCTTGCGGTTGCGACGGGACGAGCGACGTCCGTTGGAGGATTCTCCAGTCTCTTCTCCGGTGCGTGGCGCCAGCTGGTGACGCGGCACACCATGCGGTCCAGTCGACTTGCGAGCAGTCCGCTTGAGGATGACCATATCTGGACAAGAGATTATAGGTGAGAAAGGCTAGCAAGAAAAAGGTAAAGGCATACTAACCCAACCGACTTAGAGAGGAAGTTAACTTAAGTGATAATGACATGATGCATGATTCGTTCCTACGGAACAAGGCAATGCAACTACTAAGGTAAGGTACATAGGGCTTATACAAGTTGTCTTGCTACTAGTTGCCAAAGACAAGATGAGATGAGAGAAGCAATTTGGACTCAAAATAGTCAAGTTTAGTTTTTGAACTTAAAAACCTTTTGAAATTTTCGCAAAAAGATTGCAACGTCGTAGTGAGATGCTCTGATACCACTCTGTGACGTAACGACCCTAATCCCATGGCCCACTGATCACTATCAACCACTGACAGTCGATCCGTACAGCCAAGAGGTTAGGACCGGGTTCGCCACTGGGCTACATCAGTGCCCGATGTCCGCAGGATCATCTCACAATTCAGTTACAATCTCTTGAACATTTTGACAAAAACATCGGAGTAAATAGCGGAAGACTTAAATAACAATAGTTTTACAAACCAGTGTTCAACATAAACTTAAAGTGAAGTTATTACAGACCATAGTTCAAATAGATAGAGTTGGCAAGGTAGCATATGACAACAATAAAGATACTTCACCCAGCCCAAGGGTGAATAATCACTCATCGGCCTCATCGGCCTCTTCCTGAACAACAGTCACACAGCAGGGTCCGAGGCATACTGAGGAGTCTGCCATACCTGCAACATGGGTAAAAGAACCCTGAGTACAAAGGTACTCAACAAGACTTACCCGACTAAAGAAAAGGGAGAAGACTCAGGAATGCAGGCTTAGGGTAGTCAAGGTGAGGCTTAAGCAAGTTCAAGTATTTTGCAGAAAAGCATGTTTGGTAAACCTCATTTTTATTTTGAAAGATTCGGTATTCCTTGTTCCATCATAATCATTCATGATTCATTTTATATTTCAAAACAGACCTAGTTGAGAACCACTCCCTGTTGACAGTCAGTGACTAAGTCTCCATAACCGAGGAGCAGCGTTAATCCGGATAAATAATACTCAGCTGAGGGTCCCTATCCACACTGCATATGTAGCACCCAAGCTTGCATATGCCAACTCGTCTACCACGATTCCTCCAAGATTGGGCCCGGTCCTACGCCACCCGGAAGTACAGTACACCACTCCAATCCGGGCCTCTAACCCACGTGGGTACATGCTACTTCCGCCATCTCTCCACTCCCAGTGCGCGGTTGTCGGTCCAATAAAGGATTCCTCGGAGCCGAAGCTTTCCGTAGTATGTGAATAGTTGCAAGTCTTAGTCAATCAGGCCCCCATACAGGTGGTCCCTAAATTTTCCAGCCAGCGACAAGCACCTCGGGACTCTAACCCGAGAGTACAGGTCCTGTCAGTTTTTCAACCCTGTCCCGGTCGGTGTCAACTGTTGAGTCCCGGACTACAACATGACGGCACCGTACGCAAGGACAACCTCTCCTTCCCATTGACTAAGTACGGATCAGATACTTAGCCAACAGTGGGAGTAAACCAGAAATTCCCATAAATGTTCTTAAAGTGATCACACTTTGAAATTGGCATTTTTATTGCAAATCTATCATATAGCATTGCTAAGCATTTTGCAAAAGTTTTTGAAAAGCAGGTATCGGGTGTATCATTGGTCAAGGTAGATAATGCATCAGATAGGATTCCACTCAACTCCTATCAACCTAATGCAATAATTTAACTCAAAACATTTAAAGAAAACATTTATAAAAGCAAGGTAGGGTTAAATGCACCGGGGCTTGCCTTGGACGGCAAAAAGAGTAGACTCGGGGTAGGTATAAGCGTCGGAGCTCGGGGTTGCCTCGGGGACAGATCCTTCGGTGGCTACCTCGACTTCAGGGCCTTCTTCGTCAACTATACGGATGCAATGATGAATGCTCATGAGAATGGTGATATGGACTTAAGGTGCAAGACAAACCACTGATACTAGATTACTCTAAGGCAAGGCATAAACGAAATCTAGGTTGAGCATAAAAGTAACCATTTCTTCCTTAAGCAAAATTTGATTAAACTAGACTTTATCATAACTATCCTAAGCATCAACCAACATAGCATCACAAACATCATAGACCAAAGGGTAGGGGTCTATGAACATCAAGCAATCCCAAAAGTCACTTCACAGGGCATTCAATGCTAACTCTAATCACCTTTTCTATTTTCTTAATTATTTAAAAAGGTCATTTTATGAAGGTGCTCCAAAAATTACCAAATTAATCACACAAGTTCATTAGAGTACAACTATATGGCAAAACAAATTTCATAAATTTTGGAGGTCATTAAGGTGCTCAATTAAATCTAGACATTTAATTAACAAAAGGCACTATTCCTTAATTAAAATAAAGCTCAAAAATCAACTTGTTTCAAAAGACTTCAAAATTTCACCAGAGACTTGTCATGGCATAACTAGCTCACAAAAAGTTATCTCAAAATTTTTGGAGTTATAAATCTTTTTCTAAAAATCCAAAACCATCCATTTATTAATTAAATGGGAGATTTTTCATTTTCAAATTTTTGCAGAAAGGTCAAGTTTTATATTTTTATAAAATACTTCAGGGTACAAAGAATCTATCCTCAAAATTTCAGAATTTTTGAATCAACACAGAAAATCACACAAAAAAGAGAAAACAGAACACTATTCATATGTATGAGAAAAATAGAAAAGAGCACTGTTCTTCTCCCTCGCTCACCGGCGGCCGGCCGACGGCGGCGGCGCTGCTGCGCCGGCCACTGCGGGCTCTCCGCGGCGAAACCGAGGGTAGGGACGGCATCAGGAGCTCACCGTGAGTCGATTAAGCGGCTCGGCGAGGGAAGGGGATGAACGGAGGGAGGTGGTCGACGGTGGCCGGCGGAAAGCTCACGGCGGCGATCGTCGTCCCGATGATCCTGCGCGATACAAGTGACCGCAAGGGGTCTGTCAGAGGCGCAAAGGAGCAAGGAAGGTGATGCGGGGGTCGGAGGGAGATGATCAAGGCCGGAGAGGGAGTATTTCACGATCCCGACCTCGACGGGCTTCTCGCCGGAGATGGGAACGGCGAGTTACGCCGGGCAACCAGGGACGGTAGAGACCAAATTGAGGGGCGGTGAAGCTGCGTGAGACCACGGCGGAGCTTTAGGGCTAGCTGGGAGGGAAGCGGAGGCACTGGCTTGCTCTGGCGACGGTGGCGGAGATGAGTTCTACTCCGGCGACCTCGTCGGGCCTTTTATAGCCGCGGCAAGAGGCTGGCGGAGCGTATTCTGGCGCGGATAAGATCACACGGAGCGTGCGCAATCGAGTGCGAGGCCAGAAGTCAGCTGGTTTGGCTTGCAGGGACCGGGCGCTGTGCTCGCCGGCGGCGAACACGCGGCGGCAAGGTGCTGCGGGCGGTAGGGGCCGGTAGCATTGTCAACTGGGGACGGTTCGCGTGCGCAATGATGCGCTGAGCATCGGCGTGGAGTTGGTTCGGGCGAAAGAGCTTCGGACACGCGGCAAACGCCAACTCCGGCGAGGGCGCGCGGCCGGGTCCCCCCCCCCCTACCGGAGAAGAAGAACAGTAGCTAGGGTAGGGTTTGACTTTCTGTATTTTGCAAATTACTTCCAAAATTTGAACTGTGCGACAAAAACTCAAAACACCAAAGTTGTTCAGAAAAAGGAGATCTACAACTTTGTCAAAATTAACATTTTCAAATTCCAAATAGTTTTTGAACAAATTTGAAAACAGTAAAGGGGACACTTTTTCAAACTTGATTCAAATCAAAATTACTCTGGATTTCAAACTGAAACTTGAAAATCTGTAAACATGAAAGTTGTTCCTTTTATCAAAACCTACAACTTTGCTATTATACACTTTTCCAGAAACTCATTAGTTTTTGAACTCATTTTGAAAACTGAAAAGGGGACAAAAACTGGAGTTTGATTGAATTTGAAATAACTCAAAACTTTGTACTGCAACTTGAAAATTTGTAAATACCAAAGTTGTTTCTCTTTGACAGATCTACAACTTTGCTTTTTGGGCCAATCCCAAATTTTGAATAATTTTTGAATTACAAAAAGAGGGATAAAATCCAGGATTTGGAAATCAGGGTTTCACAAAGGGATTTGAAATCAAATTCTGATCTTTGAACTTTGGCCAACACAACAACACTACAAGACACCAAAGGAACAAGAATTACACAAAGCTAATCACAGAGATGAAATTACCATTTTGCCCTAATAGAGAGAAGTGGGCTAATTAGGGTTTTTGAAATAGAGGTAATTCACATGATACACTTAGCAAAATGCATACACATGAAATCATGATTAAGATGCTTAATGATGATAATGATGGTATGTCAAGTTAATTACATGCTAAACACCAGAGGTGTTACAAAAAGCCGAGAGAGCAAATACACTAAAAATCAGCCTTCAGCACGGTCCCGGACTGTCCGCCAGTACGGTCCCGGACTGTCCGGCTCAACTGCGGACTGTCCGCGAGCTGATGGCGGACTGTCCGCCGGCAAAATGGACAAAACAGCAAAGCTGCTGAAGTCCCCTGGACAGATCCCGGACTGTCTGCGAAAACCAACGGCGGACTGTCCGCCGGTCAAGAAACAGTAGAACAGCCGAAGAACACAGCCACTGATCTGGCCAGCCCCAGACGCCCGGACTGTCCGCCGGTGAAACCGCGGACTGTCCGCGGCTGTCCAGTGAGGGCGATTTTGATCGCCCTTCACCCAAATCTCACCCAAATCGATCCAAATTAAAATCCCTTGATCCCAAACTTGGAGAGGATGATCACGAGGTAGTTAGGAGACTATCCCCAAGAAATCATCCGCTCAAATCAACTCAATCAACGGGAAATCAAAGGGGAAGGTGTATGAACCGAAAAAGCGCCATGAAAACGAAATCAACCCGATCTACTTGTTCGTGAGGAGTTAAATGAATTCCTTTGGTCAAGATGACCTCCTCACTACAAAGAACAAGTTGATTCAAGTGGATTTCGAAAAGACACAGTATAGAGAGAGATCGAGCGACGGGAAAATCGCGGAGAAACGAAGAACGTGAAGAACACGAACCAAAACGCGAATCAACACATCGATCTGCAACCGTGTGGCTACCACACGCTACAACAGTGAGGTTACGGCCTCACTTCCTCAAAATCTTCAGTACACAGAGGTATGGTTCTTTGCGGATCTCAGTAGCTACAGTAGGGGATTGGGAGAGCAGGCAAACCTAGAAGCAAAGTGCAAAAAGACTGAGATAGAATGGGAGGAGGGTGTCTCCCTCTACTTATCCTAATTCTAATTCCTACTCTACCCCTCTCTAATTACAGAGCGAACCAGCTAAACCCTAGGGTTATTCTGGACCAACTCAAGGTAGGTGGTGATCCGACGTTCCCGCACAACTCATAGCGTTGCCTCGACGCAACCTCCCGATTGCCGCCACGTGCCGCCCTCGCTCTGCACCCCCGGTTTTGTGGCCGAAACCGGGAAACCAAGCTTTCACGCCAACCCCCGGTTTTGAGTCCCAAACCAGGAAACCAGCCTCCAAGTCCATCCCCTGGTTTTGAGGCCAAAACCAGGAAACCCGCCAGCGCCCAGGTTTTGAGGCCCAAACCTGGAAACCGTCCTCAGCCCGAGTTTTGTGGCCCAAACTCGGCAAACCCGCAGCACACCCAGGTTTTGTGGCCCAAACCTGGAAACCGTCCACCCGATGGTTTTTCTCTGGCTCTACCACCAAACCGAAGCTGTAGAGGGGATGCACCGCCCGTGCACCCCGTCCACCAACACGTGTCCCCAGGTCCTCGACCCGAGCAACACCATGTCCCGCAAGTCTCCGCTCGTCGCTGTCCCAGGCTGTCAGCCACCACAGCTGATCCTCAGGCCACCGGTCCCTCAGTCCAAGCCTCACGTCCGCCCTTCACCGCTCCCGGTCCGTCGGCACGGCACGTCTCTACTTGACCTTCACCTTGCCCTCGATCACTGTCTCCGTGCTCGACACCTGCACAACACAAGCCAAAGAACATGCGATCAAACCCATTGACAATCACTCATCACTCGAGACTTGACATACACCCATGTATCCGCAATCTCCCCCTTGATGAGTGCATTGTCAACTACACACACAAATCATAATGAAATAGAAGAAGGAAGAAAGAGAGGAGAGACCTCGACCAAATGACCCAAAAGCATAGCAAAGCCGAAGAAGGTCAAGTGGAAAGAGCAAGACAACTTGGTCCCCAAAGACATGGGCAACGGCTCGATGCAACCAAGCAAAGCAAAGCTAGCCCTCAAGAAGAGGTAGAACAGGCTCAACACCGCTAGCAAGAAAGATTCGAAACCAATTGAAAAATCAAAGCAAAATTCTAGTCCCTCAAGATAGAGGCACAGAGGCTCAACACAACTAGCAGAAAATTGCTCCGAACCAATCGAACTGAAAAACGTTTGCTAGTCCCTCAAGAAAGAGGCAAAGGCTCAACACAACTAGCCAAACGCTCCGAAACAAAACCCTTTGGTCAACAAGTAGCAAACTCCCCCTCAAATAGTGCTCAGCCAGAAAATCCCCTTAGTTCAACTCGGAAGGCAAATGATTTTGAATTTTTTCTTTTTCTCCCCCTTAGTTGAACACAAGGTACTTATGATTTGTCAGATTTCTCCCCCTTAGTTGAAAATGCACTATCAGGAAAAAGGATGCATCAACAAGCAATCAAGCAAAGTCTCCCCCTAGGAAAATGCACCATCAAATGTGCCAACCAGAGAAGTTCTCCCCCTTGACCAAATAAAGGCACCATGAAATGTGCCAACCAGAGAAGTTCTCCCCCTGGACCAAATATCTCCCCCTTAGAAAATGCACATGAGTCAAAATGCAAGTTAGCAGCTTCAGGAATATAGTCAGAAGAATGCAAAGATGCTCTACAAAGTTCTGATCTGATGACTCAACAACATCCATAGCAAGCTAGCAAAGGCTCAAACTGATCACCATATACAAGATATGAACATATGAGCAAAGTGAGCAATTTTTAAGCCAAAAAGGTATTCACCATCAAAATAGCACTACACATGTATAGGCAGGAAATCAAGCAAGTGCTAAACATGTATACAAGGTGAACTACCCCTAGCAAAGTTCAACCATCATGCTATAGAATGAAGCATAAACTTGTGAATTCAATTTTAATCGGAGTTGCAGCGGTGATATTACACAAGTTCAAAACTTAGCATGTGATTGCGAGAGGTTGAAAGCTTATCATTGCCTAACTTTTCAACCGAGCGAAGCCTATGCATATGCAATCAGAAGCTTAAAGCATCGGTTTCGGTCATACACTACACGACTCAAGTTTAACTCAAAGTGCAATGAGAAACAGTCTCGATACCGTGATGTGTTGACAAGCAATCTCATCTCGATCTTTTCAATTCACTTAACACTTGATTCAAATTTTAAACAGAATATGAACATACCAAGCAAGTGAATGACTCAGGACTAGAGACATAGCAACCTAGCATATATGAAAAGCACAAGTGAACTCAACACATCCTACACATGCTAGTTGCATATCTCAATAGTGAACATTTTCAGATTTTAGGTTTATTAAGCAGTTTCACCATTCAAAAAATAGCTCAGCTCACAATATGTATCAGTGATCAGAAAGAGCATAAGCTACATGCATCATCATAAGCATCGGAGCATACTACATAGAGCATAGTTACATTCTAAAGATTATATACATGAGGCTCAGAATGTAATAGCGTATGCTGAAATGCAAAAGAAAACAAAGAAAACGAAAAAGAGTCAGTCTTATGGTACAAGAACCAAAATGTTTCCCCCATCTAAAAGGGGAAACACACACCAAGCTCACCCCTCAACCGATTAAAGGTTGATTCGTCTAAAGGCTTGGTGAAAATATCAGCCAATTGATGATGAGTATTGACATGGCGAAGGTCGATATCACCCTTCTCTGGATGGTCTCGCAGAAAATGAAAGCGCACATCAATGTGTTTGGTTTTCAAGTGAAGCACGGGGTTCTTAGCAACGCTAATAGCACTCGTGCTGTCACAAAGCAAAGGTACGCGAGAAAAGCTCAGACCAAAATCACGCAAAGTGGCCATCATCCAAAGCAACTGAGAACAGCAGCTAGCCGCAGCAACATATTCAGCCTCTATGGTAGACTGAGCGACACTAGACTGCTTGCGAGAAGACCACGATACAAGAGAAGATCCAATAAACTGGCAAGTCCCAGAAGTGGACTTGCGCTCGATACGACAACCAGCAAAATCGGCATCGGAATTACCGCAAAGGAAGAGGGTGGAGGAAGCTGAATACCAAATCCCGAACTCAGGTGTGAAACAAAGGTACCTGAAAATGCGCTTCACCGCCTGACGGTGAGAAGTGCGCGGCGACGCCTGAAAGCGCGTGCACAGACACACCGCGAACTGGATGTCCGGGCGTGTCGCCGTCAGGTAGAGCAATGACCCGATCATGCTTCGGTACTCCTTCTAGTCCACAGCTTCTCCATCCACGTCCGCATCCAGGGCCGTCGTGGTCGACATGGGTGTTGGAAGAGGCTTGGCCTCACCCATATCGAACCTCTTTAGCAAGTCCTTGGTGTACTTGCCCTGGTGCACAAACATCCCTTCTCGGGATTGCTTAATTTGCAATTCGAGAAAGAAAGTCAGCTCGCCCATCATACTCATCTCGAACTCCCTGCTCATAGTATCTGCAAACTTGGCAACCAAAGTGTGAGAAGAACCACCGAAAATGATATCATCCACGTAAATCTGGACCAAGAGAGTGTCTTTGCCTTGCTTGAGGAGAAAAAGTGTTTTATCCACACATCCCATTTTAAAACCCTTAGCTAGCAGGAAGGTTTTCAATCTATCATACTAGGCTCTAGGGGCTTGTTTCAAACCATATAAAGCTTTGTGGAGTTTGAAAACGTGGTTTGGAAACTTGGGATTTTCAAAACCGGGGGGGTTGCTCAACATACATCTCTTCTATGTAGCCGTTTAAGAAGGCACTCTTGACATCCATTTGAAAAAGAAACCTTTGGATGCAGCAAAAGCCAAGAGTATCCTAATAGCCTCCAAACGAGCTACAGGAGCAAAAGTCTCCTCATAGTCTATCCCCTCCTTCTGACTATAAACCCTTGGCCACAAGTCTCGCTTTGTTCCTTACAATGTGGCCATCCTCTCCTTGTTTGTTTTTAAAAACCCATTTTGTCCCAATAGGATTACAGTCTGGAGGAGGTGGAACCAAAACCCAAACCCGATTTCGCTCAAAGTTCTCTAACTCCTCATGCATGGCATTGACCCAATCCGGATCCGTCAAAGCGTGTCCAACATCTCGGGGTTCAAAATCAGCAACAAAAGCAGAATGAGCAAAGTGAGAAATGTGTTGTGACCTGGACCGAGTGACACGTTCGTCGATGCTGCCGATCATCTGTTGAGGCGGGTGTTGGCGTTGAATGTGTCGTGGCGCCTCCCGAGCAGAAGTGATCTCCCCCTCAACAGCAGCTGGTGCCCCCTCGGGTACAAAAGGTACCGCTCGAGGTGGCGGATCCCACGGCCCCCAGGAAAAAGACGTGTCGGGGCCGTGGGTCGTAGTAGAAGCCGCTCTTTGCGGCACAGCAGGTGGAGGTGATGCTGGGTCACCCATGCCTTCAGCATCCTCGTCCTCATCATCAAAAAGAGGCTCACCAACCTCATGATCACCTGCACGCTCAAAACGAGAAGAAGGACAAACCATGGTCTCGTCGAAGGTGACATCGGATGTCTCCATGACTCGGTTAGTATCAAGATTAAGTACACGATAAGCTCGAGTGTGAGTGCCATAACCCAAAAATACACCGTCAGAAGAACGAGACTCAAATTTGTCCAGGTTGCCTTTCTTAAGTATAAAACAGTGGCAACCGAAGACTCTAAAATAACTCACTTTGGGCTGTCTTCCAAAATGCAACTCATAAGAAGTCTTTTTCAGGAAAGCTCGGAGGAAAATGCGATTGGAAATATAGCATGCAGTGTTCATAGCTTTGGCCCAATATCGCCTAGGAGTCCTATGCTCATCGAGCATCGTCCTGGCCATCTCTACAAGAGTCCGATTCTTCCTCTCTACAACACCATTCTGTGGCGGTGTGTAGGGGGAAGAAAACTGATGCTCCAAACCCAAAGAGTTACAAAACTTCTCAAAATCCGAATTCTTGAACTCGGAACCATTATCACTACGAATTGCTCGCATCGAGTTCATAGGGAACTCGTTCTGAAGATGCAAAATTAGATTGCGAGCAAAGGAGAAAGTCTCAGTCTTCTCAGTCAAAAAGAAGACCCACGAATACCTCAAAAAGTCGTCAACAACAACCAAAACATACCACTCACCCCCAACCGAGCTCACCCGAGCCGGACCAACAAGGTCCATGTGTAAAAGCTCTCCAGGGCGCTGTGTCATGACCTGAGTCACTGGATGGTGGGGAGCGGCTACCATCTTCCTGTAACAACCCACAAATTTCTATCTCAAAAATCCCAACCACAAAATTTTTTTCTTTTCTTTTTACTTTGCATGATGAGTGAGACAACTTACTTGTAATCATCCTTAAGCATATGCATTAACATTAGTAGCATAGTAAATAACTAACTAACCAATTAATAAGCATATGTGATTTGGCTCTTCTTGGACTTTTGTGTGAAATGCATTAAAACATATATAAACATAATCTATACAAACTGTTACACGAAAGTTCCATAATCCTCAACCTAAAGACAATACATTTAGATAGAATTAGTTTAAACACTAAACTAATCTGGAATAAAACAAACAAATGAAAATGTAAAAGAAAGAAGAAATGGAGAGGAGGCCGGTTGGGCCAGAACACCACGCACACGGCCCAACCGACCAGCACAGCGCGCGGCACCAGCCTCGCGTGCACGCACACGGCCCAGCGTCCGCACGACCGAGCCCAACCGCGCGCGGAGCTGCTTCGCCATCGCTTGAGTACCGCCCACGCTAGCTCTGTAGCGCCGACAACCCGACCCCACGCGTCAGCGAGCGTCGCACTGTTCTTCTTCTTCCGCAAGTCGGAAGGCAGAGCACGGCGACAGAGGCGGCCCCACCGTGCCCCCTCGGCCGACCGGCTCTAACAAACTCGCCAGCCTGTTCCCCACTGTTCGAATTAGAGCCGTGCGAACTCCGAACACCTCACGGCGCTCCGATCGAGCAGACCCCACCCGATCTCCGTCCGCCACCACATGAGCCGCCGGCTATAAATCCCCACCTACCCTCGGCGACTCCCTTCACCAGCATCGCCACGCCGTGGCGCAACAACCCCGTCACACACCGTGAGAGAAATTCGAGGGCGGGGGAGGAAGGAAGCCGGAGGCGGGAGACGACAGGGCGCCGCCGCGGAATCCGTCGGCGCCGAGGAAGAGGACCGCGAGCGGAGCACGGGGAGAACCAGGAGCTGCACGGCACTGCAACCGGAGCTTCACGGCATCGAATCGCCCTGCACCGCTATCCTATCTTCACCGCCACCACGGTAAGCCACATGCCACCTCCGCCATCTTCGTCCTCTGCATCGGCCATGGCGCCCGTACCGGAGCGCGCAGGCCAGAGCCTCTACCGGCTCGGAGCGAACTCACGCCACCGCGCACACGTTGCTGCCTCATGAACCGCACCCGAATTAAGTAGGGAGACCGAGCTCACGACGATGAAACACATACACGTCGCCGCGGACTGACGCGCCGCGGCGAACCGGTGTCCCAAACGCTATAGCCTCTGGAGACGATGCTGGATAGCCGAAAGTGATCACCACTCGAAGAAGAATCCCGTGCACACTTTAGTTGAAGCCGTAGATCGAGGAGCGCTCTAGCCGAGAGGACGAAACGCCGAGACCATGCGCGACGTCGCGGCTGGGCATGCCGTGGCGAACCTGTGCTCCAGTTGCCACGGGCCTCGAATTGGGAAACAAACTGAACATATAGCATCGCCGGGTGATGGAGAACACCGAGCACGCCGTAGAATTAACTGGTGCCCGTTAGTGAGCTGTTCCGATGTCGCATGGTCGTGCCGCTGTGTGCCGCCGTGCGGGATCATACACATGGAGTTGCTGCCGGGGTTACCGAGGCCAGCAGCATGATCGGGAGGCAATAGAGGAGATGGGAAGGAGACCGTACGCCTGATTTTGGTTGGGGAGAAGCGGAGCTAGCCAAACGGCATAACACCGCCGCGGCTCCGCCGCCAGGCCACCCATGCTGGCCGCTAGGAGCACTGGATCAGGCAATTGGTGGTCTGGAATCGAATCGCCGTAGAAACACGATCACTCTGGAGCACAGAATCGAGCCCGAAGAGGAGAAGTTGAGCACCGGCGCGAGATCGCCGTTGGCGGGGCGCCGCAGTAACAAAACAGAGGAGAAAGGGGAGAGAACGCCGAGGCTCGAGGCTGAAGGAGGCCTCGAAGCAATTGTCCGTCTCGCCCGAGGCTCGAGGCTGAAGGAGGCCTCGAAGCAATTGTCCGTCTCGCCCGAGGCTCGAGGCTGAAGGAGACCTCGAAGCAAAGTCCGTCTCGCCCGAGGCTCGAGACTGAAGGAGGGCTCGGTGCAAAACACCGATTCGCCCGAGGCTCGAGGTTGAAGGAGGGCTCGGTGCAAAACACCGATTCGCCCGAGGCTCGAAGTTGAAGGAGGGCTCGGAGCAAAAGTCCGTCTCGTCCTAGGCTCGGGCTGATGGAGGCTTCAGAGCAAAGATCCGCCTCGCCCGAGGCGCAAGGCTCGAGGGTAGGATTCGGCGTCCTCGAGGCTTACGGTCCGAGGGAGGCCTCGGCTCACTAGAGGGACGCGAGCAGAAGCGTCCGAGATGACGTAACGCTGACGTCATGCTGACATCAGCATCCGTTGACCGAGTCAACATTGACCGTGGGACCCACCTGTCATTCACTGACACCAAACGGACCAGTCACAGAGCGACACGTGTCAGCACCTGGTTAAATCGGCCATTTGTTATTTTCAGAAAATAGAATAAACTTCGGAAATTCATAACTAATTCATACATACTCCAAAAATAGTGGTTCAAGTTGCTAAATTCATCTAAAATCGAGACCTACTTAATGGTACCATGTTTGAGTGCATTTGGATCTTTTGAATTTTCATTCGTTCTTTGTGCTATTCTATAGATGTCGCTAATGCGACCGTTTTCGTACGTTTTCAGAGCCGGAAGGGACGCCTGACAACGAGGATCACGACTACGAGGAGGAACAAGGCAACGATCAATCTCAAGGTGCCACAACCCATCCAACCTCGTAGATCCCATTACGCATGCTAAATTACATTTCTAATTTACTGATGCTCAGTATAGGACTTGCATGATAGATTGCTTATAAGCCCATACCTTGACGCAACCTATCCCCTGCTACCCAGCTGATAGGATAGACACACGCGCTGTAAATACTATCTTGATTATATTTATTTGAGCTACGGTGAAAACCGGTGCATAATGTTATACGGTGTATATCGGGGAGTGTGCTGCGTGTGTTTTGGGTGAGTATGGTGGTGAGGGTTGTGTCGACCAAGCCGGAATATATGACGAGCCTGGTGCGAGTCTTGCCGTGGGGCATATCTGGATGCCCCTGTGGTGTGAAACCTGTGGCGGGTTAAATGGTGACATGAGGTGGATCTGGGTGTGAGCCGCTAGTGGAGCCCAGATCAGGAGCGTGCTGTGGTGGCACATATAATGAAAACCTTTGAGGAGACATTCCGGCTTAGTCACCCTAGGTGGAACGGGGACCTGACCACGGGGAAAACCTTTACATGCCACTCGCTCCTTATGGACGGGGACGGTCGGACTACCTGGTAGGGTAATGCCACTACTGCTAGGCGAGAGAGTGCGAGGAAGGTACGGGTATCAGAGTCCCACACCCTTCCGAGACGATCACGGCCCCCACTTCGGGAGAGGGAACGTGACTTCACAGACTTAGCCATCCCAGACATACTTGGGATGAATCCAGGGCTGAGTGGTAGGGTGGCATTACTCTAGGCTGGCAAGCGGCCGGTATCCGCCTAGGCACATCCGGGGTGCTGATGATGGCGATCTTGTGGATATTGTAGAACCTCTGCAGAGTGTATGGTTGATCGATCGATACGTTAGCCAACTTGTTGGCTGCGGACCTTTTCCCTGACTTGTTTCCGACTAGTGAGAGCTTCTCTTTTCTCCCTCTGGTAAGAGTGTGCCGGCCGTGAGTCAGGTGAGACTGCGGGCCGTTGAGACAAAGGCTGGGAGGGAGCTGGCCTCTGTCGACTGAGCGAGAGTATGTGTGTGTGTGAGGGAATGGTGAATTGGTGATGGATACGGTGATAAGTTAAAATGGTGAAACATGACAAACATACATAATTATTATACTGTTATAGGAAAACCCAGCCTGCTAGGTCTAAATTTCATTTACCTGTTGCATCCACTACCACATATAAATCATATAGGATGGGAAAGTGTGGCCAGTACAAATCGTACTGAAAATTGAGGTTTCAGGTTCCGAGGAGGAGTACCACTCCGAGGAGTTCGAAGAGTAGAGGGTTTTCGCTTCTACGCTCAAGTTGGAGTTCGATCGCGCTTCTTCGTCTACTTCAAGCTGTTTCGGATGTTGTTCATCTAAATTTTCGCCTGTTGGCGATGTAATAAATATATTATCGTATTAAGTACTTTTATTATTCGAAGTATGGATTATGATATTTGACTGGATTATCGGGTAATTTGACTCGAAAGAGTTTTATTACACTTGACTCTGTGGATTTTCCCTTCGTGGAAAATCAGGTCATTTCAGTTGGTATCAGAGCCATACTTGACCTTAGGACGAAAACCCTAGAAAATGGACGTTAGAAACAGGGAGCCACTCTCCTTCGGTTATATACCGACCCTGCATTTACTTTTTCAATGCAAGGCTTATCTTACTATGGACTTGCTAACCTTAGCTTTTGATACGTGCAGATGGAGACAACCCCGGTGTATCCGCCGCTAGGACCTTTGCTCAGCCTTACTGCAAAGTGTGTTTCCAACGGCGAAGGGATCGCAGGAATTCCACTTACCCTGCGTGAAGTCCTTATGGCATTAGGAGTCCCAGTTGATCAAATTCTGTATACTTGCTCTGGAGAGCCAGCACCCGAGGGCGGACTCAGGGCACCTATAGTGGCTAGACTGGAGATACCCGCAAGTCAAACCCTGCCATCCGTTCCAGCTTACTCAGAGATGGTGATTGGAGAGACCATTGATGAGTGCGTGCAGGCAGTGTCCTTTCAAGCACTCAAGGTTGTAACACGAGACAACAGAGACCACTTGAAGAAAACAGAGTTCCGGTTACTACCCCAGGCCTTACACCCTCACCTCACTCAGGTTGAGCAGGAGCATGCCTATACCCAGACTGTACTTGCCGAAGCCGATCCCTGCCGCCGCGCACCACAGCTTACCATTTGTATGACCTGAACAGCTATGCAAGTCACCTTGAGCTCAAACAGACTGCAGCTCGCAACCACCTGATGGAGTGCCAGGAAGCGACCAAGATTGAGAGATCCGTTCAGGAGGAACTAAGAGCTACTATAGCAAAACTACAAGACAAGTTGGAGCGACAAGAGGAAAGGCACAAGGCGGAAGTGGCAGATCTGCGATACAAGGCTGCAGATTTGGGAAACGACAACTGGTATCTGGACTGTCGAGTGCTGGAATTGCAAAGAAATCTAGAAGAAAGGACCGAAGCATTGAACCAGAGTTGGAACCGGAAGAAGAATCAAGGCATGGAGTTTCTAAAACTTCAAAACAAGGTGAAGGCCCTGGAACAAGAAGTCAAGGAGATGCAGGTGAAAGCATTGCGTAACCAAGGTCACCTGATAGAATATG
This sequence comes from Coix lacryma-jobi var. lacryma-jobi, assembly GCA_009763385.1. Lineage (NCBI taxonomy): Eukaryota > Viridiplantae > Streptophyta > Magnoliopsida > Poales > Poaceae > Coix > Coix lacryma-jobi. The sequence continues at coordinate 170,648,652 of CM019825.1, forward strand.
TCAAGAACACAGAGTACTTACAAGAGAAATGCGAGCGAACTCGGGATGCCTGGAAGAAGTCAGACAGAAAACGACTCAGGGAGATGAAGAGCATCTGGGAGAAACTACCAAAGAAGAACGCGTCAAAATCCGACCCAGGACTGAGGATTTTGAGCTGGCACCCACCCGACTCAACCTCACGCTTGCCCTGTTCTACCTGGAGCCAAGCCTACTGAAGAGCTTGCCGAAGCGCTTAAGTATGTAGCCCGACTCCACAAGACTAACGAGGACATCGAAGCTGAGGACAGTCGCTTCCCGGAAGCAGTGTACGGGCAGGAGTAGGTGTGAGTGATGACCCTGCGTGGTCATGTGATGAGTTCCAGTGTGTGTCACCCATGAGATGTGTTCCAGAGTTGTACCCACGATGCGTAGTACGAATAATTATTTATTAAATAAGACAAACATGTTATGAGTGTTCGGATTTTATTGCGTCTTATGGATCTTTATCGCTTCTTTGTTTGAGTGCAGGATAGAATAATGATTTCTTAAATCGTTGAAATGACTCTAATAAAACTTGAAAGCAATGATTAAACAATTAATATATATACTAAAACTCTATCTATTCTATGACACAGATGTCGCTACGCCGCTCAGTACGTCTGAGCCACCCGCGTGATCTGACTCCTGAACCCGCTGTAAGAGCTGGGCGATTCCGTGGACGAGGACGCGGGCTGGAAACGGTCGTGGCCGTGGAGGAAGACGTGGAGTACCATTCAATATGGAGCAGACGCCACCACCAGCAGAGGATGACCATGTTCCCGCTGATGATCACGTGCCAATCGGCGCGGCACCGCCTCCACCACCGCCAGCACCACCAAGTCTGGCTGAAGTGATGGCTCAACAGACTCAGCTGCTAGCTGCACTCGTAGAGGGTGCAAATCGTCGCAATGGTGGTCAATACAATGACTTTCAGAGGAAGCTTGAAGGATTCATCAAACTCAGGCCACCTACCTATGATGGCACCGATCCTGATCCACTCGCTGCCAACGACTGGCTACGTGAGATGGAAAAGAAGCTCGACCTTACCATGCTGTCCGATGAAGAGTGTGTTGGAGCCGCTACCCATCAGCTCACTGGTGCAGCCCGCGCTTGGTGGGACAGTTTCAGTGACTCTCATGAGAATCCAGCTGGGATTACTTGGGATGAGTTCGTGGAAGCTTTCACTGACTATCACGTTCCTGAAGGCGTGATGCAAGCTAAGGCAGAAGAGTTTCGTAACATTAAGATGGGGAATGAGAAGGTTACTGAGTACACCACCCGCTTCACCAACCTACTTCGCTTTGCGCCACTTTCTATAGTGACCAGCGAAGAAGAGAAGTTGTACTACTATCGCAAGGGTCTCAGTTCCCGCATCAAGGTGAATATGGGAGGAGTTAAAAGTCACACTCTGCGCGACCTCATAGATCGCAGCATCCAGATCGAAAAGGATCGGAATGAAGCTGGAGAAGAGTTCAGAGAGAGGAAGCGCAAAGCAGATGGTTCCTTTCGTCACCCTGAGCGCAAGAAGGCACGAATGACCCATGTTACCAGTTACCCTCGCCCTGGATCCAGTAGGAGCGGAGGCTCACATTCTGCTCAATACTCTCGCTCATACCAGGACCGTACTCCGGCTCGCACTCAGGATCGTTCAGGAAGCTTTCGTGCGTCACAAGACCGTACTGCTCAGAATCGCACTACACAGAATGCATCTACTTGGAAGGCACCCACACCAACTTCCACCAGTGGTATGCCTTGGACATGTTTCAAGTGTGGACAGCCTGGCCACAAGATTGCCAACTGCCCAGAAAATGCCAAAGCCCAAAAGGCACCACCAAGAGCTCAACCTCAACCCCGGGAATCTGCTTCCCGTGGTCGCCTTACTCACCTGAATGCTGAGGATGCCCAAGATGCCCCGATGTGGTATACGGTATGTTTTTGGTTAACGGCATTAGAGCATCGGTTCTTTTGATTCAGGAGCTACATGTTCTTACATATCATCAAAGTTTGCACATGAGCATTGCATTCCGGTCAGCCCACGCCAACTTCCAATCATAACTAGCTCACCCTTAGGAGACCTAAAGAGTACCCATATATGTAAGGGAGTGAAATTAACCATCGAGGGATTAGTTTTCACAGCCGACCTAACCCTACTACCTTCTACCAGCTTAGAGGTTATTTTAGGAATGGACTGGTTAACCAAGCACCGGAGTATTATATCCTGCTCACCCAGATACATTCAAATAACTCATCCAACAGGCCAAGCCGTTCGATGCACACCCCAAGCCGAGAAAACTGCTACCCTTCTATGTGCCCTTAAAACCAAGGTTACACCCCGGGACAAACCTTTGACAGTAGATGATGTGCCCATAGTCAGAGACCATGCCGATGTTTTTCCGAAGAAATACCAGGGATGCCTCCGGAACGGGAAGTGGAGTTTGTGATCAATTTATTGCCGGGAACAGGGCCTATAGCCAAAAGACCATATCGCATGTCTGTTGATGAATTGGCTGAATAAAGAAACAATTGAAGGAACTTGCTGATAAGGGATATATCAGGCCTAGTGCATCACCTTGGGGTTCTCCTGTACTGTTGTGAGGAAGAAGGATGGCACAATGAGGATGTGTGTTGATTATAGGAGCCTGAATGCGGTGACTATCAAGAACAAATACCCGTTGCCGAGGATTGATGACCTGCTTGATCAGTTGCGAAATGCTAAGTACTTTTCCAAGATTGACCTCCGATCAGGGTATCATCAGATGAGGATCAGAGAAATTGATATTTCCAAGACAGCTTTTGTCACGAGGTATGGGCAGTATGAGTTCACAGTAGTGCCATTTGGACTCACGAATGCACCTGCCTATTTCATGAACATGATGAATAAGGTGTTTATGGAGGAGTTAGATAAGTTTGTCGTAGTATTCATTGACGACATTCTTATATACTCAGCCACAGCGGAAGAGCATGAGCTGCATTTGAGGACTGTACTTGAAAGATTGGCACAAAATCTGCTTTATGCTAAGTTCAGCAAATGTGAGTTCTGGCTTGAAGAAGTGACATTTCTGGGACACGTACTATCAGCCGAAGGAGTAGCTGTGATCCCACGAAAATAGAAGCTATCAGAGATTGGGAATCACCTCGTAATGTGGGTGAAATCAGAAGTTTTCTGGGATTGGCGGGATATTATCGCCGATTATTGAGAACTTCTCGAAGATTGCTCGACCGATGACCAATCTGTTGAAAAAGACACAGAACTTGAGTGGTCAGAAATGAATGTGAGAATAGTTTTCTTGAGCTAAAGAAGAGACTCACTACCACCCCTGTGTTGGCTCTGCCGACATCAATCAGAGTTTCGTAGTCTATTGTGACGCCTCCCGTCAAGGACTCGGATGTGTTCTGATGCAGAATGGAAGGGCTATAGCCTATGCCTCCGACAGCTAAAAGATCACGAACAGCGGTATCCCACTCATGATCTCGAGCTTGCAGCTGTAGTACATGCACTAAAGATTTGGAGGCACTATCTGATAGGCAACAAGTGCGATATTTATACCGATCACAAGAGCCTGAAATATTTCTTTACTCAAGAAGACCTAAATATGAGGCAGCGCCGATGGCTCGAACTTATTAAAGATTATGATCTAGAAATTCACTATCACCCAGGAAAGGCCAATGTTGTGGCAGATGCACTCAGTCGCAAGAGTTATTGTCACACCCTAATAGCGGAATCTGTGCCAGCTGAACTGAAGGAGGAAATTGATCACTTCCAGTTAGAGATCCTACCGCATGGAATGCTGAATGAGTTACGGATCCAATACAACCTCACAGATAGAATCCGCAAAGCTCAGGAGAATTGTGAGGAAATGGAGTATATCCGGGTTTGATGAAGCTTGGGTATCGCACCGATCACCGAGAAGATGACCAAGGAACTCTTTGGTACAAGGATCGAATATGTGTACCCACTAACCCGGAGCTTCGCAATGAAATATTGACTGAGGCACATAGCTCTAAGTATAGCATTCACCCTGGAGGAGCCAAAATGTATCAAGATTTGAAGAAACACTTCTGGTGGAAAGGCATGAAAACCTCTGTAGCAGAACACGTGGCAAAATGCGACACATGCAGCAGGGTTAAAGCTGAGCATGGAAGACCCGCGGGATTACTCAAACCACTGGATATACCACAGTGGAAATGGGAATGCATAACCATGGATTTTATTGTTGGACTTCCAAGGACACAAAAAGGGAGCGACGCTATTTGGGTAATCGTGGATCGGTTAACCAAAGTTGCTCACTTCATACCTGTTCAGGCCACTCACCATACCGACAAGCTAGCCGATCTGTATGTGGAGCATGTCCTTAAACTTCATGGGCACCATCAAGCATCGTGTCCGATCGAGGCCCGCAATTTACTTCTCAATTCTGGAAATCCTTGCATAAGGCAATTGGGACGAAACTTGATTACAGCACAGCTTACCACCCACAAACCGACGGGCAAACAGAAAGAGTAAATCAGATACTGGAAGATATGCTCCGAGCCAGTGTGCTAAATTACGGCAAGGATTGGGAGAAATGCTTAGCACATGCAGAATTTGCATATAACAACAGCTACCAGGCTAGCATTAAGATGTCCCCATTTGAGGCCTTGTACGGAAGACCATGCCAGACTCCGTTAATGTGGTCTAACCCTGGAGAAAGATCACTCTTCGGACCCGCAAAAATTAAGGAAGCAGAGGAAGGGGTGAATCAGGTTCGAGAAAATCTAAAGATAGCACAAACTCGATACAAGAGTTATGCAGATAAAAGGCGAAGAGACCTCGCATTTGAGGTAGGAGATTTTGTTTACCTAAAAGTATCTCCACTTCGGGGCACCATCAGATTTCATAAGAAAGGAAAGCTTGCACCAAGATTCGTGGGACCATACCAAATTACTGAGAAGGTTGGAAAGCTTGCATATGAACTAGACCTACCTAAAGAGTTAATAGGGGTACATCCTGTGTTCCACGTATCTCAGCTACGTAAATGTTTACGAGTACCAGAAGAGGTTGTGCCCACTAATGCACTTGATTTACAAGATACACTCGAGTATAGAGAACATCCAATCAAGATATTGGGATGGGACACAAAAGAGACCCGAAGAAGATTATCGGAATGTGTAAAGTTCAGTGGAGTAACCACACTGAAAGAGAAGCAACGTGGGAGAAAGAATCCGATCTACGAGTGCAATTCCCTACCTATTCGCCGGGTACGTATCAGTTTAATCTCGGGGTCGAGATCCTAATAAGGGGGGAGGACTGTAACAACCCACAAATTTCTACCTCAAAAATCCCAACCACAAAAATTTTTTCTTTCTTTTTACCTTGCATGATGAGTGAGACAACTTACTTGTAATCATCCTTAAGCATATGCATTAACATTAGTAGCATAGTAAATAACTAACTAACCAATTAATAAGCATATGTGATTTGGCTCTTCTTGGACTTTTGTGTGAAATGCATTAAACATATATAAACATAATCTATATAAACTGTTACATGAAAATCCCATAATCCTCAACCTAAAGACAATACATTGGATAGAATTAGTTTAAACACTAAACTAATCTGGAATAAAACAAACAAATGAAAATGTAAAAGAAAGAAGAAATGGAGAGGAGGCCGGTTGGGCCAGAACACCACGCACACGGCCCAACCGACCAGCACAGCGCGCGGCACCAGCCTCGCGTGCACGCACACGCACCAGCGTCCGCACGACCGAGCCCACCCGCGCGCGGAGCTGCTTCGCCATCGCTTGAGTACCGCCCACGCTAGCTCTGTAGCGCCGACAACCCGACCCCACGCGTCAGCGAGCGTCGCACTGTTCTTCTTCTTCCGCAAGTCGGAAGGCAGAGCACGGCGACAGAGGCGGCCCCACCGTGCCCCCCTCGGCCGACCGGCTCTAACAAACTCGCCAGCCTGTTCCCCTTGTTCGAATTAGAGCCGTGCGAACTCCGAACACCTCACGGCCCTCCGATCGAGCAGACCCCCACCCGATCTCCGTCCGCCACCACATGAGCCGCCGGCTATAAATCCCCACCTACCCTCGGCGACTCCCTTCACCAGCATCGCCACGCCGTGGCGCAACAACCCCGTCACACACCGTGAGAGAAATTCGAGGGCGGGGGAGGAAGGAAGCCGGAGGCGGGAGACGGCAGGGCGCCGCCGCGGAATCCGTCGGCGCCGAGGAAGGACCGCGAGCGGAGCACGGGGAGAACCAGGAGCTGCACGGCACTGCAACCGGAGCTTCACGGCATCGAATCGCCCTGCACCGCTATCCTATCTTCACCGCCACCACGGTAAGCCACATGCCACCTCCGCCATCTTCGTCCTCTGCATCGGCCATGGCGCCCGTACCGGAGCGCGCAGGCCAGAGCCTCTACCGGCTCGGAGCGAACTCACGCCACCGCGCACACGTTGCTGCCTCATGAACCGCACCCGAATAAGTAGGGAGACCGAGCTCACGACGATGAAACACATACACGTCGCCGCGGACTGACGCGCCGCGCGAACCGGTGTCCCAAACGCTATAGCCTCTGGAGACGATGCTGGATAGCCGAAAGTGATCACCACTCGAAGAAGAATCCCGTGCACACTTTAGTTGAAGCCGTAGACCGAGGAGCGCTCTAGCCGAGGACGAAACGCCGAGACCATGCGGACGTCGCGGCTGGATGCCGTGGCGAACCTGTGCTCCAGTTGCCACGGGCCGAATTGGGAAACAAACTGAACATATAGCATCGCCGGGTGATGGAGAACACCGAGCACGCCGTAGAATTAACTGGTGCCCGTTAGTGAGCTGTTCCGATGTCGCATGGTCGTGCCGCTGTGTGCCGCCGTGCGGGATCATACGCATGGAGTTGCTGCCGGGTTACCGGGCCAGCGATGATCGGGAGGCAAGAGGAGATGGGAAGGAGACCTTACTCCTGATTGCGTACGCCCGATTTTGTTTGGGGAGAAGCGGAGCTAGCCAAACGGCATAACACCGCCGCGGCTCCGCCGCCAGGCCACCCATGCTGGCCGCTAGGAGCACTGGATCAGGCAATTGGTGGTCTGGATTGAATCGCCGTAGAAACACGATCACTCTGGAGCACAGAATCGAGCCTGAAGAGGCGAAGATGAACACCGGCGCGAGCTCGCCGTTGGCGGGCGCCGCTGTAATGAAACAGAGGAGAAAGGGGAGAGAACGCCGAGGCTCGAGGCTGAAGGAGGCCTCGAAGCAATTGTCCGTCTCGCCCGAGGCTCGAGGACTGAAGGAGGGCTCGGTGCAAACACCGATTCGCCCGAGGCTCGAGGTTGAAGGAGGGCTCGGTGCAAAACCCGATTCGCCCGAGGCTCGAGGCTGAAGGAGGGCTCGGTGCAAAACACCGATTCGCCCGAGGCTCGAGGCTGAAGGAGGGCTCGGTGCAAAACACCGATTCGCCCGAGGCTCGAGGCTGAAGGAGGGCTCGGTGCAAAACACCGATTCGCCCGAGGCTCGAGGCTGAAGGAGGGCTCGGTGCAAAACACCGATTCGCCCGAGGCTCGAGGTTGAAGGAGGGCTCGGTGCAAAACACCGATTCGCCCGAGGCTCGAGGTCGAAGGAGGCCTCGGTGCAAAACACCGATTCGCCCAAGGCTCGAGGCCGAGGGAGGCCTCGACTTACTCGAGGGTAGCGACCTTGGCATCACCGACCGAGGGAGGCCTCGGCTCACTCAAGGGACGCGAACAGAAGCGTCCGAGATGACGTGACGCTGACGTCATGCTGACATCAGCATCCGGTGACCGAGTCAACATTGACCGTGGGACCCACCTGTCATTCACTGACACCAAACGGACCAGTCACAGAGCGACACGTGTCAGCACCTGGTTAAATCGGCCATTTGTTATTTTCAGAAAATAGAATAAACTTCGGAAATTCATAACTAATTCATACAGACTCCAAAAATAGTGGTTCAAGTTGCTAAATTCATCTAAAATCGAGATCTACCTATTGGTACCATGTTTGAGTGCATTTGGATCTTTTGAATTTTCATTCGTTCTTTGTGCTATTCTATAGATGTCGCTAATGCGACCATTTTCGTACGTTTTCAGAGCCGGAAGGGACGCCTGACAACGAGGATCACGTCTACGAGGAGGAACAAGACCACGATCAATCTCAAGGTGCCACAGCCCATCCAACCTCGTAGATCCCATTACGCATGCTAAATTACATTTCTAATTTACTGATGCTCAGTATAGGACTTGCATGATAGATTGCTTGTAAGCCCATACCTTGACGCAACCTATCCCCTGCTACCCAGCTGATAGGATAGACACACGCGCTGTAAATACTATCTTGATTATATTTATTTGAGCTACGGTGAAAACCGGTGCATAATGTTATACGGTGTATATCGGGGAGTGTGCTGCGTGTGTTTTTGGTGAGTATGGTGGTGAGGGTTGTGTCGACCAAGCCGGAATATATGACGAGCCTGGTGCGAGTCTTGCCGTGGGGCATATCTGGATGCCCCTGTGGTGTGAAACCTGTGGCGGGTTAAATGGTGACATGAGGTGGATCTGGGTGTGAGCCGCTGGTGGAGCCCAGATCAGGAGCGTGCTGTGGTGGCACATATAATGAAAACCTTTGAGAAGACATTCCGGCTTAGTCACCCTAGTTTGGTGCGGGATCTGGACCACGGGGAAATACCTTTACAAGCCACTCGCTCCTTATGGACGGGGACGGTCGGACTGCCTGGTAGGGTAATGCCATTACTGCTAGGCGAGAGAGTGCGAGGAAGGTACGGGTATCAGAGTCCCACACCCTTCCGAGACGATCATGGCTCCCCCTTCGGGAGAGGGATCGTGACTTCACAGACTTAGCCACCCAGACATACTTGAGGTGAATCCAGGGCTGAGTGGTAGGATGGCATTACTCTAGGCTGGCAAGCGGCCGGTATCCGCCTAGGCACATCCGGGGTGCTGATGATGGCGATCTTGTGGTTATTGTAGAACCTCTGCAGAGTGTATGGTGATCGATCGATACGTTAGCCAACTTGTTGGTTGCGGACCTTTTCCCTGACTTGTTTCCGACTAGTGAGAGCTTCTCTTTTCTTCCTCTGGCAAGAGTGTGCCGGCCGTGAGTCAGGTGAGACTGCGGGCCGTTGAGACAAAGGCTGGGAGGGAGCTGGCCTCTGTCGACTAAGCGAGAGCAGTGTGTGTGTGGGAATGGTGTATTGGTGATGGATACGGTGATATGTTCAAATGGTGGAACATGATAAAATACATAATTAACGTACTGATATGCATAGGAAAACCCAGCCTGATAGGTCTGAATTTCATTTACCTGTTGCATCCACTACCACATATAAAGCATTTTAGGATGGGAAAGTGTGGCCAGTACAAATCGTACTGAAAATTGAGGTTTCAGGTTCCGAGGAGGAGTACCACTCCGAGGAGTTCGAAGAGTAGAGGGTTTTCGCTTCTACGCTCAAGTTGGGTTCGATCGCGCTTCTTCGTCTACTTCAAGCTGTTCCGGATGTTGTTCATCTAAATTTTCGCCTGTTGGCGATGTAATAAATGTATTATCGTATTAAGTACTTTTATTATTCGAAGTATGGATTATGATATTTGACTGGATTATCGGGTAATTTGACTCGAAAGAGTTCTATTACACTTGACTCTGTGGATTTTCCCTTCGTGGAAAATCAGGTCATTTCATGAGGCGTCCTTGGGGCGTGGCCTCCATCCCGGGCGCGGACGTGATGGCGTGACGATGTAGGACGTCAAAAGCCGTACAACACCCATTCCGGCACGCACAGGACACGGCGGGTCCCTCCGGATCTTGGGGTACCTGTCTTCCAATAGCATGAAAGCGGTTAGGGCTCGAGGCGCGGAGTCGGCCTCGAGGTGGCGCCTACGGGGGGCTCGAGCCCCGCGAGTATGGGCAAGTCCCGGGACGCCCGGGCGTATAGCGGGAACCCAGGCTCCGGGATGGGGCTCGAGCGTGCGTCAGTGCAGCATGGCCTAACAGTGTTGTACTGACGCCTTTTTGCCCATGCTTGTGGTGAAAACGATATTTGACTCTGCCCTGGTTACTGTGGTACACGTCGGGCTGCAGAGGACATGACTGGCGTAGGTGGAGACATTAAATGCGCGGTATGGGGCTGGCGTCCGATGTCTGCGCCGCTCGAAGGAAGCATAAAAGCGTCTCGAGGGATAGGCTGCCGTGCCAGAGAGGCTCGAGTCCCCGCGTGGGGTCTCGAGGTGCGGCGTTCGGCTGTGGGGGGCTCGAGCCCTATATGCCAGGACTCGAGGTTTTAGTGGAGTGCTCGCCCGAGGCCTGGCTTGGCGGGCCAGCGTTTGTGGGCCTCGAGGGGTTGGACTCGTTAGGTTTGTTATTTACCGGTGTTCTAGGTTTAACCTATTTGTTCGCGTTGATTGAGGGTACCCCTTTTGTGGACCCCCGACGATATTACTACTATATTAGTGGTGGTTTCGTCGTTAGTAAGAGGTCCGGTCTTGAACAATTCTGAATCCGCCGCTGTTGCTTACCTGCATTAGTTTTATTTTCAAACATAATTGAGTGGTCACTTAGTATGGAGACCGACCATAGATGGACTGGACACTTGCAAGTTGCAAAGGCCATTGTGAGAGATTTTTTTCAGGCAATGGAATACAAAAGGAGTGATTGGTTGGTAAATCTCAGTTCTTGGACACGCCTTGAAATGATAGGTTAGGTACACTGACCCACTGCTATGCGCCTATGCCGGAATCAAGCTGCACGCAATGATCGAGGACGACGTCCAGTAAACTGCTCGCTGATATTTTGTTGTCTACTAGTCACTTGATCAAATTAAACGTGCATCAGGACCAAACTGAAAAAAACAGAGCCCCTAATTTAAAATCAAACTAGCAGCAATTCTGTCATGTTTCGATTTGATTAGGAGTAGTTGCAGCTCGTAGCTTCCCAGTTGCCAATGAAAAATTAGCCGCCCATGGCAGTGTTAAGTGACAAGTTGCTCAGGCTAATGCACGATTCAAAGAGAACTACTGTCGACAAGCAAACAAGACATGTGCCAACTTTTCTTGGTCTAAAGTTCAGTCTTATCTTTCTTCAAGTTTCCAACTCACCTATCCATGCACTGTTACGCATGCATGCTCTGGTGAAAAGTTATTAAACTGCTGGATGCATCTCCCACCTAGTGCAGTACAAACTTTTGAACTAACTACTGCGTTTTTTTCCTTTACAATACAGTATACTCCCTCTGTTCATAAAAACATACAACTATAGAATTTGTGCTGATCAAATTGATTTAAGTTTGATCAATATTATAATAAAAAGTATTAGTATTTATGTCGTTAAATAAAATTATTATGAAAATATATTCTATTATTTTTTTATATAACTTCAATCAAAGTTTGAATTGTTTAACTCTTTAGTGAGCGAGAATTGCATGTTTTGTTGGAGTAATAAATTACAGTCATGTCTGCCATCCATACAACGAAAGCACGGCGCTGCTGCGGCTGCGACAAAGGACACTCCGCAAACAAGCAGCTAGACGACAGCCATGGCCATGGCCACCGCGACGGCGTTCGCGGCGCAGGTGCTGCGGGGGCGGTGGTTTCATGGCGTACGGCTCCTTCCTCATCATGTCGGCCGCCGGCGCCACCTACATCTTCGCCATCTACTCCAAGGACATCAAGTCGACGCTGGGTTACACGCAGGAGCAGCTCAACACCGTGGAGTTCTTCAAGGACGTGGGCGCCAACGTCGGCATCCACGCGGGCCTCGTCGCCGAGCTCGCCCCGCCATGGCTCGTCCTGGCCATCGGCGCCGCCATGAACCTCGGCGGCTACCTCATGCTCTACCTCTCCGTCACGGGCCGCGCCGGCGCCCACACGCCGCTCTGGCTCGTCTGCCTCTACATCGCCGTCGGCGCCAACTCCCAGGCCTTCGCCAACACCGGCGCGCTCGTCACCTGCGTCAAGAACTTCCCCGAGAGCCGCGGAGTCATGCTCGGCCTCCTCAAGGGATTCGTCGGCCTCAGCGGCGCCATCTTCACCCAGCTCTACCTCGCCTTCTACGGCCCCGGAGGCCGCGGCGGCGACACCAGGCCACTCATCCTCCTCGTCGATGGCTCTCCCCGCCGCCGTCTCCGTCGCCTTCCTTGCCACCATCCGCATCATACGCGCGCCGCCGCGGTCGCCCCGCCGCGGCACGCCGGGAGTACCCGCGCCTTCTGCGCCTTCCTCTACGTGTCGCTCGCGCTCGCCGCTACCTCCTGGTCGCCATCGTCCTCCAGAAGCGGTTCCGCTTCACGCGGGCAGAGTACAGCGTCAGCGCCGCCGTCGTGTTCCTGATGCTCCTGCTTCCGCTCGGAATCGTCCTGCGCGAGGAGGCCGCGCTGTTCAAGTCCAGCATCACCACGCGCCAGCTGAAGCACAAGCACAAAGCTGCGGCCACACCGGATCTGCCCGCAGCTACCGCGGCGGCCACGAAACATGAGCCGCCACCAGCACCAGCGACGACGGCGGGCCAAAGGTTGCTCCTTTCGTCGCTGCGTCCACCGCCGCGCGGTGAGGAACTACACGATCCTGCAGGCGCTGGAGAGCGTGGACATGCGTGCTGCTGTGTTCACGGCGACGGTGTTCGGCGTGGGCGGCACGCTGACGGCCATCGACAACATGGGCCAGATCGGGAGTCGCTGGGGTACCCGCAGCGGAGCGTGGCCACCTTCGTCTCCTCGTCAGCATCTGGAACTACCTGGGCCGCTCGTGCCGCCGGATTCGCCTCGGAGGCGCTGCTGCTCGTCCCGGCGCCGCATCCGCGGCCGCTCATGGTGGCCGGCGTGCTCCTGCTCACCGTGCCGGGACACCTGCTCATCGCGTTCGGCGTGCCCGGGTCGCTGTACGCGGCGTCGGTGGTGGTGGGGTTCTGCTTCGGCGCCGCACAGCCGCTCATCCTCGGCCACCGTCTCGGAGCTCTTCGGGCTCAGGTACTACTCCACCATGTACAACTTCTCGGCACGTGGCCAGCCCCGTGGGTCCTACATCCTCAACGTCCGCGTCGCGCCGGCCGGATGTACGACCGAGAGGCGGCGCGGCAGCAGGGCGCGGTGGCGTGGCGGCGGCGGCGGCGGCGGGTAAGGGGGGTCACGTGCAATTGCGCCTTTGCTACCGAGGGTCCTTCCTGGTCATCGCGGCGGTCACCGTGGCCGCTGCGGTGGTGACGCTGCGCTGGTTGGAGGACTCGGGAGTTCTACGCGGGGGACATCTACGCCAAGTTCAAGGCGGGGGACAACTTGTACCAGTGGTGGTCATGCCATTGCTGGCCAAGACAGGTCGCTGTCAAGTTAACCCAGGAATAGGGTAAAGTTTTAACAAACTACATAGTATATTAGAATTCAAATGTCATCCAACAATGCTTAGTCGATACTTTCCATACTCAATCGCGAATTTGCCACTTTTTTTACAAAAATATATGAATTCTTACTTTTTTTTTTTTTGAGTTTGCTACCTTTCAACCTATGTTTTGGCCGTCGACTCGGCGCTGGATGCTCGGGCGGGGCGGCGCGGATTGAGGGGTTTTTGCTCGTTAAATTAAATAAATTTTATAATTAAGTTTATACATGATCTAATAAGTATGAAATTTTACTACAATTTAAACATATATAACTAGGTTTACCATAAAATGTTTAGCACAATTGGACCATAGAAACTGCAATTATTAATTTATAATCATTTTACTAAATTACAATGTTATATATTCTTTGTGTAGATCTACTCATGTGGAGTCAAATAATGAATTTTTCCATTTTATGATTTTTTTTATTTAATATGATTTTTTCAAAGATTCACCAAAATAAAAATTTAAAAGAAAAAAACAAAAAAGTCGTTGTCATTATGGCAAAAACCACCGTCCAAAACCGTTGAGGGAGTAATTTGAACCGGTTTTGGGAAAGATCAAGCATAAAACCGATTTTTCATAGTTTGGTGGTGAAATAGATCACTCTATATAATAAGTGGGGGGGTGGAGGGGGGGGGGGGGTGATCCCATTTATAAAGTAGTGGATGTATTGGATAACATGGTTAAAAGCTATATTTTGGTAAATTGAATCACGCTGCCGTTAAAAGGTTGGATAAGCTTAGATAAGTAGCCTTTCTACCTAGCACATTGGTGGACCTCTTTTGAAAGTCAAGAGTGCCACGTGATCAATTCTTTATCCCTCTTTCCACTCTCAAGTCGCAAGTGGGGTCCAACCCTTTTTTAGCTGAAATTTCCAACACCAATTCAAACATTTGGTCATTTCCGGTAAGCAACTGAAAACGAATAGAGTTCTCAATTTCCAAAACTCTAGTCATTGGTTATACACAAAAAAAATTGAAGTATTTACCATGACAAAAAAAATCACAACACCCTATGAAGACAGCTGATCCATACAAATTCAAAGTATAGGTAACTGTTCGAGCTGGATTTTTTTTTTTAGGGCGTGTCCATAATTGGACAAGACCTAAAATGATTCATTTTTTTTTTCGAAACCGACCCTATACGGTGAATGCGTTGGATCAGCTGTCTTCTAGACTATTGTGTTTTTTTTGTCTGGTACTTCACTTTTTTTTTTGTCTCCAACCAATGACTAGAGTTTTGAATTGAGCTTTCTATTTCGTTTCAGTTGCTACCGGAATGACCAAAGTTTGATATTTGTGTTGGAAATTTCAGCCTAAAAAGGGTTTGGACCCCACTTGCGACTGAGAGTGGAAAGAGGAATACAAGAATTGATCACGTGGCCCTCTTGACTTTCAAAAGAGGCTCCACCAATGTGCTAGGTAGAAAGGCTACTTATCTAAGCTTATCCAACCTTTATACCGCAGCGTGATTCAAATTTACCAAAATATAGCTTTAACCATGTTATCCAATACATCCACTACTTTATAAATGGGATCCCCCCCCACCCCCCCACTTATATAGAGTGATCTATTTCACCACCAAACTATGAACAATCTGTTTTATGCTTGATCTTTGCAAAAACCGGTCAATTAACTCCCTCAAACGGTTTTGGACGGTGGTTTTGCTATAATGACAACGATTTTGGTTTTTCTTTTAATTTATTTCTGTGAATCTTTGAAAAATCATATTAAATTATAAAAAAATCATAAATGGAAAATTCATTATTTGGACTCCACATGAGTAGATCTACACAAAGAATATATAACATTGTATGTTTTAGTAAAATGATTAATAATTAATAATTGCAGTTTCTATGGTCCAATTGTGCTAAAATTTTTATGGTAACCTAGTTATTATATGCTTAAATTGTAGTAAAAATTTCATACTTATTAGATCATGTATAACTTAATTATAAATTTATTTAAATTTAACGAGCATAAACCCCTCTAATGGCCGCGCCGCCCGCCCGAGCCATCCACGCCCGAGTCGACGGCCAAACACTAGGTTGACAGGTTAGCAACTCAAAAAAAAAAAGGTAAGAATTCATATATTTTTGTAAAAAAAGTGGCAAATTCGCGATTGAGTAATGGAAGTATCGACTACGCATTGGTTGGATGACATTTCGAATTCTAAATAGTACTATGTATTTGTTAAACTTTACACCTATTCCTTGGGTTCAACTTGTACAGCGACCTTGTCTTGGCCAGCAATGGCATGACCACCACTGGTACAAGTTGGTCCCGCCGCCTTGAACTTGGCGTAGATGTCTCCCGCGTAGAACTCCCGAGTCCTCCATACGAGCGCCAGCGTCACCACCGCAGCGGCCACGGTGACCGCCGTGATGACCAGGAAGGACCCTCGGTAGCACCGGACGCCAATGCACGTGACCCCCTTCCCCGCCGCCGCCGCCGCCGGCCACCCACCGCGCCCTGCTGCCGCGCCGCCTCTCGGTCGTACATCCGGCCGGCGACGCGGACGTTGAGGATGTAGGAGCCCACGGGGCTGGCCGTGCCGCAGAAGTTGTACATGGTGGAGTAGTACCTGAGCCCGAACAGCTCCGACACGGTGGCCAGGATGAGCGGCTGTGCGGCGCCGAAGCAGAACCCGATCACCACCGACGCCACGTACAGCGACCCGGGGACGCCGAACGCGATGAGGAGGTGTCCCGGCACGGTGAGCAGGAGCACGCCGGCCAGGATGAGCGGCCGCGGGACGCGGCGCCGGGCGAGCAGCGCCTCCGAGGCGAATCCGGCGGCGACGCGGCCCAGGTAGTTCCAGATGCTGACGAGGGAGACGAAGGTGGCCACGCTCCGCCGCGGGTACCCCAGCGACTCGCCGATCTGGCCCATGTTGTCGATGGCCGTCAGCGTGCCGCCCACGCCGAACACCGTCGCCGTGAACAGCAGCAGCATGTCCACGCTCTCCAGCGCCTGCAGGATCGTGTAGTCCTCACCGCGCGCGGTGGACGCAGCGACGAAAGGAGCAACCTTGGCCCGCCGTCGTCGCTGGTGCTGGTGGCGGCTCATGTTTCGTGGCCGCCGCGGTAGCTGCGGGCAGATCCGGTGTGGCCGCAGCTTGTGCTTGTGCTTCAGCTGGCGCGTTGGTGATGCTGGACTTGAACAGCGCGGCCTCCTCGCGCAGGACGATTCCGAGCGAAGCAGGAGCATCAGGAACACGACGGCGGCGCTGACGCTGTACTCTGCCCGCGTGAAGCGGAACCGCTTCTGGAGGACGATGGCGACCAGGAGGTAGGCGGCGAGCGCGAGCGACACGTAGAGGAAGGCGCAGAAGGCGCGGTACTACTCCCGGCGTGCCGCGGCGGGCGACCGCGGCGGCGCGCGTATGATGCGGCATGGTGGCAAGGAAGGCGACGGAGACGGCGGCGGGGAGCCATCCGACGAGGAGGATGAGTGGCCTGGTGTCGCCGCCGCGGCCTCCGGGGCCGTAGAAGGCGAGGTAGAGCTGGGTGAAGATGGCGCCGCTGAGGCCGACGAATCCCTTGAGGAGGCCGAGCATGACTCCGCGGCTCTCGGGGAAGTTCTTGACGCAGGTGACGAGCGCGCCGGTGTTGGCGAAGGCCTGGGAGTTGGCGCCGACGGCGATGTAGAGGCAGACGAGCCAGAGCGGCGTGTGGGCGCCGGCGCGGCCCGTGACGGAGAGGTAGAGCATGAGGTAGCCGCCGAGGTTCATGGCGGCGCCGATGGCCAGGACGAGCCATGGCGGGGCGAGCTCGGCGACGAGGCCCGCGTGGATGCCGACGTTGGCGCCCACGTCCTTGAAGAACTCCACGGTGTTGAGCTGCTCCTGCGTGTAACCCAGCGTCGACTTGATGTCCTTGGAGTAGATGGCGAAGATGTAGGTGGCGCCGGCGGCCGACATGATGAGGAAGGAGCCGTACGCCATGAACCACCGCCCCCCGCAGCACCTGCGCCGCGAACGCCGTCGCGGTGGCCATGGCCATGGCTGTCGTCTAGCTGCTTGTTTGCGGAGTGTCCTTTGTCGCAGCCGCAGCAGCGCCGTGCTTTCGTTGTATGGATGGCAGACATGACTGTAATTTATTACTCCAACAAAACATGCAATTCTCGCTCACTAAAGAGTTAAACAATTCAAACTTTGATTGAAGTTATATAAAAAATAATAGAATATATTTCATAATAATTTTATTTAACGACATAAATACTAATACTTTTTATTATAATATTGATCAAACTTAAATCAATTTGATCAGCACAAATTCTATAGTTGTATGTTTTTATGACAGAGGGAGTATACTGTATTGTAAAGGAAAAAAACGCAGTAGTTAGTTCAAAAGTTTGTACTGCACTAGGTGGGAGATGCATCCAGCAGTTTAATTAACTTTTCACCAGAGCATGCATGCGTAACAGTGCATGGATAGGTGAGTTGGAAACTTGAAGAAAGATAAGACTGAACTTAGACCAAGAAAAGTTGGCACATGTCTTGTTTGCTTGTCGACAGTAGTTCTCTTTGAATCGTGCATTAGCCTGAGCAACTTGTCACTTAACACTGCCATGGGCGGCTAATTTTTTCATTGGCAACTGGGAAGCTACGAGCTGCAACTACTCCTAATCAAATCGAAACATGACAGAATTGCTGCTAGTTTGATTTTAATTAGGGGGCTCTTTTTTTTCAGTTTGGTCCTGATGCACGTTTAATTTGATCAGTGACTAGTAGACAACAAAATATCAGCGAGCAGTTTTACTGGACGTCGTCCTCGATCATTGCGTGCAGCTTGATTCCGGCATAGGCGCATAGCAGTGGGTCAGTGTACCTAACCTATCATTTTCAAGGCGTGTCCAAGAACTGAGATTTACCAACCAATCACTCCTTTTGTATTCCATTGCCTGAAAAAAATCTCTCACAATGGCCTTTGCAACTTGCAAGTGTCCAGTCCATCTATGGTCGGTCTCCATACTAAGTGACCACTCAATTATGTTTGAAAATAAAACTAATGCAGGTAAGCAACAGCGGCGGATTCAGAATTGTTCAAGACCGGACCTCTTACTAACGACGAAAACCATCCACTAATATAGTAGTAATATCGTCGGGGTCCACAAAAGGGTACCCTCAATCAACGCGAACAAATAGGTTAACCTAGAACACCGGTAAATAACAAACCTAACGAGTCCAACCCCTCGAGGCCCACAACGCTGGCCCGCCAAGCAGGCCTCGGCGAGCACTCCACTAAAACCTCGAGTCCTGGCATATAGGGCTCGAGACCCCCACAGCCGAACGCCGCACCTCGAGACCCACGCGGGACCCTCGGCCTCTCTGGCACGGCAGCCTATCCTCGAGACCTTTTATGCTTCCTTCGAGCGCGCAGACATCGACGCCAGCCCCATACCGCGCATTAATGTCTCCACCTACGCCAGTCATGTCCTCTTGCAGCCCGACGTGTACCACAGTAACCAGGGCAGAGTCAAATATCGTTTTCACCACAAGCATGGCAAAGGCGTCAGTACAACACTGTTTAGGCCATGCCCTGCACTACGCACTCTCTAGCCCCATCCGGAGCCTGGTTCCCGCTATAAACGTCCCGGGCGGCCCGGGACTTGCCCATACTCTCGGGGCTCTGATCCCCCGTCGGCGCCACCTCTAGGCCCGACTCGCGCCCTCGAGCCCACCGCTTTCATCTAGTGGGAAGACCTGTTTTGGGTTTTGGTACCCCAAGATCCGGATGGACCCGCGTGTCTGTGGCGTGCCGGAATGGGTGTTTACGCTTTCTACATCTCACGCCATCAGTCCGCCCCGGGATGGAGGCCACGCCCCAAGGACGCCTCATGAAATGACCTGATTTTCCACGAAGGGAAAATCCACAGAGTCAAGTGTAATAAAACTCTTTCGAGTCAAATTACCCGATAATCCAGTCAAATATCATAATCCATACTTCGAATAATAAAAGTACTTAATACGATAATACATTTATTACATCGCCAACAGGCGAAAATTTAGATAAACAACATCCGGAACAGCTTGAAGTAGACGAAGAAGCGCGATCGAACTCCAACTTGAGCGTAGAAGCGAAAACCCCCTACTCTTCGAACTCCTCGGAGTGGTACTCCTCCTCGGAACCTGAAACCTCAATTTTCAGTACGATTTGTACTGGCCACACTTTCCCATCCTAAATGCTTTATATGTGGTAGTGGATGCAACAGGTAAATGAAATTCAGACCTATCAGGCTGGGTTTTCCTATGCATATCAGTATAATAATTATGTATGTTTATCATGTTTCACCATTTTAACTTATCACCGTATCCATCACCAATACACCATTCCCACACACACACATACTCTCGCTCAGTCGACAGAGGCCAGCTCCCTCCCAGCCTTTGTCTCAACGGCCCGCAGTCTCACCTGACTCACGGCCGGCACACTCTTACCAGAGGGAGAAAAGAGAAGCTCTCACTAGTCGGAAACAAGTCAGGGAAAAGGTCCGCAGCCAACAAGTTGGCTAACGTATCGATCGATCAACCATACACTCTGCAGAGGTTCTACAATATCCACAAGATCGCCATCATCAGCACCCCGGATGTGCCTAGGCGGATACCGGCCGCTTGCCAGCCTAGAGTAATGCCACCCTACCACTCAGCCCTGGATTCACCTCAAGTATGTCTGGGTGGCTAAGTCTGTGAAGTCACGATCCCTCTCCCGAAGGGGGAGCCGTGATCGTCTCGGAAGGGTGTGGGACTCTGATACCCGTACCTTCCTCGCACTCTCTCGCCTAGCAGTAATGGCATTACCCTACCAGGTAGTCCGACCGTCCCCGTCCATAAGGAGCGAGTGGCTTGTAAAGGTATTTCCCCGTGGTCAGATCCCGCACCACCTAGGGTGACTAAGCCGGAATGTCTTCTCAAAGGTTTTCATTATATGTGCCACCACAGCACGCTCCTGATCTGGGCTCCACCAGCGGCTCACACCCAGATCCACCTCATGTCACCATTTAACCCGCCACAGGTTTCACACCACAGGGGCATCCAGATATGCCCCACGGCAAGACTCGCACCAGGCTCGTCATATATTCCGGCTTGGTCGACACAACCCTCACCACCATACTCACCCAAAACACACGCAGCACACTCCCCGATATACACCGTATAACATTATGCACCGGTTTTCACCGTAGCTCAAATAAATATAATCAAGATAGTATTTACAGCGCGTGTGTCTATCCTATCAGCTGGGTAGCAGGGGATAGGTTGCGTCAAGGTATGGGCTTACAAGCAATCTATCATGCAAGTCCTATACTGAGCATCATTAAATTAGAAATGTAATTTAGCATGCGTAATGGGATCTACGAGGTTGGATGGGCTGTGGCACCTTGAGATTGATCGTGGTCTTGTTCCTCCTCGTAGTCGTGATCCTCGTTGTCAGGCGTCCCTTCCGGCTCTGAAAACGTACGAAAAGGTCGCATTAGCGACATCTATAGAATAGCACAAAGAACGAATGAAAATTCAAAAGATCCAAATGCACTCAAACATGGTACCATAGGTAGATCTCGATTTTAGATGAATTTAGCAACTTGAACCACTATTTTTGGAGTCTGTATGAATTAGTTATGAATTTCCGAAGTTTATTCTATTTTCTGAAAATAACAAATGGCCGATTAACCAGGTGCTGACACGTGTCGCTCTGTGACTGGTCCGTTTGGTGTCAGTGAATGACAGGTGGGTCCCACGGTCAGCGTTGACTCGGTCAACGATGCTGATGTCAGCATGACGTCAGCGTTACGTCATCTCGGACGCTTCTGTTCGCGTCCCTTGAGTGAGCCGAGGCCTCCCTCGGTCGGTGATGCCGAGGTCGCTACCCTCGAGTAAGTCGAGGCCTCCCTCGGCCTCGAGCCTGGGCGAATCGTGTTTTGCACCGAGGCCTCCTCGACCTCGAGCCTCGGGCGAATCGGTGTTTTGCACCGAGCCTCCTTCAACCTCGAGCCTCGGGCGAATCGGTGTTTGCACCGAGCCTCCTTCAGCCTCGAGCCTCGGGCGATCGGTGTTTTGCCCGAGCCCTCCTTCACCTCGAGCCTCGGGCGAATCGGGCCCGAGCCCTCCTTCAGCCTCGAGCCTCGGGCGATCGGTGTTTTGCACCGAGGCCTCCTTCAGCCTCGAGCCTCGGGCGATGTTTTGCACCGAGCCTCCTCACCTCGAGCCTCGGGCGAATCGGTGTTTTGCACCGGCCTTCAGCTCGAGCCTCGGGCGAGACGGACTTGCTTCGAGGCCTCCTTCACCTCGAGCCTCGCGTTCTCTCCCTTTCTCCTCTTTTGTTACGGCGGCGCCCGCCAACGGCGAGCTCGCGCCGGTGCTCAACTTCGCCTCTTCGGCTCGATTCTGTGCTCCAGAGTGATCGTGTTTCTACGGCGATTCGATCCAGACCACCAATTGCCGATCCAGTGATCCTAGCGGCCAGCGTGGGTGACCTGGCGGCGGAGCCGCGGCGGTGTTATGCCGTTTGGCTAGTTCCGCTTCTCCCCAACCAAATTCAATCATACGGTCTCCTTCCCATCTCCTCTACTGCCTCCCGATCATGCTGCTGGCCTCGGTAACCCCGGCAGCAACTCCATGCGTATGATCCCGCACGGCGGCACACAGCGGCGCGACCATGCGACATCGGAACAGCTCACTAACGGGCACCAGTTAATTCTACGGCGCGCTCGGTGTTCTCCATCACCGGTGATGCTATTTCCAGTTAGTTTCCCAATCGAGGCCCGTGGCAACTGGAGCACAGGTTCGCCACGGCATGCCCAGCCGCGACGTCGCGCATGGTCTCGGCGTTTCGTCCTCTCGGCTAGAGCGCTCCTCGGTCTATGGCTTCAACTAAGTGTGCACGGGATTCTACTTCGAGTGGTGATCACCATCGGCTATCCAGCATCGTCTCCAGAGGCTATAGCGTTTGGGACACCGGTTCGCCGCGGCGCGTCAGTCCGCGGCGACGTGTATGTGTTTCATCGCCGTGAGCTCGGTCTCCCTACCTAGTTCGGGTGCGGTTCATGAGGCATCAACGTGTGCGCGGTGGTGTGAGTTCGCTCCGAGCCGGTAGAGGCTCTGGCCTGCGCGCTCCGGTACGGGCGCCATGGCCGATGCAGAGGACGAAGATGGCGGAGGTGGCATGTGGCTTACCGTGGTGGCGGTGAAGATAGGATAGCGGTGCAGGGCGATTCGAGGCCGTGAAGCTCCGGTTGCAGTGCCGTGCAGCTCCTGGTTCTCCCCGTGCTCCGCTCGCGGTCCTCTTCCTCGGCGCCGACGGATTTCGCGGCGGCGCCCTGCGTCTCCCGCCTCCGCTTCCTTCCTCCCCCGCCCTCGAATTTCTCTCACGGTGTGTGACGGTTGTTGCGCCACGGCGTGGCGATGCTGGTGAAGGGAGTCGCCGAGGGTAGGTGGGATTTATAGCCGGCGGCTCATGTGGTGGCGGACGGAGATCGGGTGGGGTCTGCTCGATCGGAGGGCCGTGAGGTGTTCGGATTTCGCACGGCTCTAATTCGAACAGTGGGAACAGGCTGGCGAGTTTGTTAGAGCCGGTCGGCCGAGGGGGGCACGGTGGGGCCGCCTCTGTCGCCGTGCTCTGCCTTCCGACTTGCGGAAGAAGAAGAACAGTGCGACGCTCGCTGACGCGTGGGTCGGGTTGTCGGCGCTACAGAGCTAGCGTGGGCGGTACTCAAGCGATGGCGAAGCAGCTCCGCGCGCGGTTGGGCTCGGTCGTGCGGACGCTGGGCGGTCGTGTGTGCCTGGGCCGCGTGCGTGGGCGCGCGTGGTGTGCACGCAGCTGGTGCCGCGCGCTGTGCTGGTCGGTTGGGCCGTGTGCGTGGTGTTCTGGCCCAACCGGCCTCCTCTCCATTTCTTCTTCTTTACATTTTCATTGTTTGTTTTATTCGATTAGTTTAGTGTTTAAACTAATTCTATCCAATTGTATTGTCTTTAGGTTGAGGATTATGGGATTTTCATGTAACAGTTTTATAGATTATGTTTATATATGTTTTAATGCATTTCACACAAAGTCCAAGAAGAGCCAAATCACATATGCTTATTAATTGGTTAGTTAGTTATTTACTATGCTACTAATGTTAATGCATATGCTTAAGGATGATTACAAGTAAGTTGTCTCACTCATCATGCAAGGTAAAAAGAAAAAAAAATTTTGTGGTTGGGATTTTTGAGGTAGAAATTGTGGGTTGTTACAGTCCTCCCCCCTTATTAGGATCTCGACCCCGAGATTAAACTGATACGTACCCGGCGAATAGGTAGGGAAATTGCACTCGTAGATCGGATTCTTTCTCCCACGTTGCTTCTCTTTCAGTGTGGTTACTCCACTGAACTTTACACATTCCGATAATCTTGCTTCGGGTCTCTTTTGTGTCCCATCCCAATATCTTGATTGGATGTTCTCTATACTCGAGTGTATCTTGTATATCAAGTGCATTAGTGGGCACAACCTCTTCTGGTACTCGTAAACATTTACGTAGCTGAGATACGTGGAACACAGGATGTACCCCTATTAACTCTTTAGGTAGGTCTAGTTTATATGCAAGCTTTCCAACCTTCTCAGTAATTTGGTATGGTCCCACGAATCTTGGTGCAAGCTTTCCTTTCTTATGAAATCTGATGGTGCCCCGAAGTGGAGATACTTTTAGGTAAACAAAATCTCCTACCTCAAATGCGAGGTCTCTTCGCCTTTTATCTGCATAACTCTTGTATCGAGTTTGTGCTATCTTTAGATTTTCTCGAACCTGATTCACCCCTTCCTCTGCTTCCTTAATTTTTGCGGGTCCGAAGAGTGATCTTTCTCCAGGGTTAGACCACATTAACGGAGTCTGGCATGGTCTTCCGTACAAGGCCTCAAATGGGGACATCTTGATGCTAGCCTGGTAGCTGTTGTTATATGCAAATTCTGCATGTGCTAAGCATTTCTCCCAATCCTTGCCGTAATTTAGCACACTGGCTCGGAGCATATCTTCCAGTATCTGATTTACTCTTTCTGTTTGCCCGTCGGTTTGTGGGTGGTAAGCTGTGCTGTAATCAAGTTTCGTCCCAATTGCCTTATGCAAGGATTTCCAGAATTGAGAAGTAAATTGCGGGCCTCGATCGGACACGATGCTTGATGGTGCCCCATGAAGTTTAAGGACATGCTCCACATACAGATCGGCTAGCTTGTCGGTATGGTGAGTGGCCTGAACAGGTATGAAGTGAGCAACTTTGGTTAACCGATCCACGATTACCCAAATAGCGTCGCTCCCTTTTTGTGTCCTTGGAAGTCCAACAATAAAATCCATGGTTATGCATTCCCATTTCCACTGAGGATTTCTAGTGGTTTAAGTAATCCCGCGGGTCTTCCATGCTCAGCTTTAACCCTGCTGCATGTGTCGCATTTTGCCACGTGTTCTGCTACAGAGGTTTTCATGCCTTTCCACCAGAAGTGTTTCTTCAAATCTTGATACATTTTGGCTCCTCCAGGGTGAATGCTATACTTAGAGCTATGTGCCTCAGTCAATATTTCATTGCGAAGCTCCGGGTTAGTGGGTACACATATTCGATCCTTGTACCAAAGAGTTCCTTGGTCATCTTCTCGGTGATCGGTGCGATACCCAAGCTTCATCAAACCCCGGATATACTCCATTTCCTCACAATTCTCCTGAGCTTTGCGGATTCTATCTGTGAGGTTGTATTGGATCCGTAACTCATTCAGCATTCCATGCGGTAGGATCTCTAACTGGAAGTGATCAATTTCCTCCTTCAGTTCAGCTGGCACAGATTCCGCTATTAGGGTGTGACAATAACTCTTGCGACTGAGTGCATCTGCCACAACATTGGCCTTTCCTGGGTGATAGTGAATTTCTAGATCATAATCTTTAATAAGTTCGAGCCATCGGCGCTGCCTCATATTTAGGTCTTCTTGAGTAAAGAAATATTTCAGGCTCTTGTGATCGGTATAAATATCGCACTTGTTGCCTATCAAATAGTGCCTCCAAATCTTTAGTGCATGTACTACAGCTGCAAGCTCGAGATCATGAGTGGGATACCGCTGTTCGTGATCTTTTAGCTGTCGGGAGGCATAGGCTATAGCCTTTCCATTCTGCATCAGAACACATCCAAGTCCTTGACGGGAGGCGTCACAATAGACTACGAAACTCTGATTGATGTCTGGCAGAGCTAACACAGGGGTGGTAGTGAGTCTCTTCTTTAGCTCAAGAAAACTATTCTCACATTCATCTGACCATTCAAAGTTCTGTGTCTTTTTCAACAGATTGGTCATCGGGCGAGCGATCTTTGAGAAATTCTCAATGAATCGGCGATAATATCCCGCCAGTCCCAGAAAACTTCTGATTTCACCCACATTACGAGGTGATTCCCAATCTCTGATAGCTTCTATTTTCGTGGGATCAACAGCTACTCCTTCAGCTGATAGTACGTGTCCCAGAAATGTCACTTCTTCAAGCCAGAACTCACATTTGCTGAACTTAGCATAAAGCAGATTTTGTGCCAATCTTTCAAGTACAGTCCTCAAATGCAGCTCATGCTCTTCCGCTGTGGCTGAGTATATAAGAATGTCGTCAATGAATACTACGACAAACTTATCTAACTCCTCCATAAACACCTTATTCATCATGTTCATGAAATAGGCAGGTGCATTCGTGAGTCCAAATGGCACTACTGTGAACTCATACTGCCCATACCTCGTGACAAAAGCTGTTTTGGAAATATCAATTTCTCTGATCCTCATCTGATGATACCCTGATCGGAGGTCAATCTTGGAAAAGTACTTAGCATTTCGCAACTGATCAAGCAGGTCATCAATCCTCGGCAACGGGTATTTGTTCTTGATAGTCACCGCATTCAGGCTCCTATAATCAACACACATCCTCATTGTGCCATCCTTCTTCCTCACAAACAGTACAGGAGAACCCCAAGGTGATGCACTAGGCCTGATATATCCCTTATCAGCAAGTTCCTTCAATTGTTTCTTTAATTCAGCCAATTCATCAACAGACATGCGATATGGTCTTTTGGCTATAGGCCCTGTTCCCGGCAATAAATTGATCACAAACTCCACTTCCCGTTCCGGAGGCATCCCTGGTATTTCTTCCGGAAAAACATCGGCATGGTCTCTGACTATGGGCACATCATCTACTGTCAAAGGTTTGTCCCGGGGTGTAACCTTGGTTTTAAGGGCACATAGAAGGGTAGCAGTTTTCTCGGCTTGGGGTGTGCATCGAACGGCTTGGCCTGTTGGATGAGTTATTTGAATGTATCTGGGTGAGCAGGATATAATACTCCGGTGCTTGGTTAACCAGTCCATTCCTAAAATAACCTCTAAGCTGGTAGAAGGTAGTAGGGTTAGGTCGGCTGTGAAAACTAATCCCTCGATGGTTAATTTCACTCCCTTACATATATGGGTACTCTTTAGGTCTCCTAAGGGTGAGCTAGTTATGATTGGAAGTTGGCGTGGGCTGACCGGAATGCAATGCTCATGTGCAAACTTTGATGATATGTAAGAACATGTAGCTCCTGAATCAAAAGAACTGATGCTCTAATGCCGTTAACCAAAAACATACCGTATACCACATCTGGGGCATCTTGGGCATCCTCAGCATTCAGGTGAGTAAGGCGACCACGGGAAGCAGATTCCCGGGGTTGAGGTTGAGCTCTTGGTGGTGCCTTTTGGGCTTTGGCATTTTCTGGGCAGTTGGCAATCTTGTGGCCAGGCTGTCCACACTTGAAACATGTCCAAGGCATACCACTGGTGGAAGTTGGTGTGGGTGCCTTCCAAGTAGATGCATTCTGAGCAGTACGGTCTTGTGACGCACGAAAGCTTCCTGAACGATCCTGAGTGCGAGCCGGAGTACGGTCTTGGTATGAGCGAGAGTATTGAGCAGAATGTGAGCCTCCGCTCCCTACTGGATCCAGGGCGAGAGTAGCTGGTGACATGGGTCATTCGTGCCTTCTTGCGCTCAGGGTGACGAAAGGAACCATCTGCTTTGCGCTTCCTCTCTCTGAACTCTTCTCCAGCTTCATTCCGATCCTTTTCGATCTGGATGCTGCGATCTATGAGGTCGCGCAGAGTGTGACTTTTAACTCCTCCCATATTCACCTTGATGCGGGAACTGAGACCCTTGCGATAGTAGTACAACTTCTCTTCTTCGCTGGTCACTATAGAAAGTGGCGCAAAGCGAAGTAGGTTGGTGAAGCGGGTGGTGTACTCAGTAACCTTCTCATTCCCCATCTTAATGTTACGAAACTCTTCTGCCTTAGCTTGCATCACGCCTTCAGGAACGTGATAGTCAGTGAAAGCTTCCACGAACTCATCCCAAGTAATCCCAGCTGGATTCTCATGAGAGTCACTGAAACTGTCCCACCAGGCGCGGGCTGCACCAGTGAGCTGATGGGTAGCGGCTCCAACACACTCTTCATCGGACAGCATGGTAAGGTCGAGCTTCTTTTCCATCTCACGTAGCCAGTCGTTGGCAGCGAGTGGATCAGGATCGGTGCCATCATAGGTAGGTGGCCTGAGTTTGATGAATCCTTCAAGCTTCCTCTGAAAGTCATTGTATTGACCACCATTGCGACGATTTGCACCCTCTACGAGTGCAGCTAGCAGCTGAGTCTGTTGAGCCATCACTTCAGCCAGACTTGGTGGTGCTGGCGGTGGTGGAGGCGGTGGTGCCGCGCCGATTGGCACGTGATCATCAGCGGGAACATGGTCATCCTCTGCTGGTGGTGGCGTCTGCTCCATATTGAATGGTACTCCACGTCTTCCTCCACGGCCACGACCGTTTCCCGCTCCGCGTCCTCGTCCACGGAGTCGCCCAGCTCTTACAGCGGGTTCAGGAGTCAGATCACGCGGGTGACTCAGACGTACTGAGCGGCGTAGCGACATCTGTGTCATAAAATAGATAGAGTTTTAGTATATATATTAACTGTTTAAACATTGCTTCCAAGTTTTATTAGAGTCAGTTCAACGATTTACAGAAACATTATTCTATCCTGCACTCAAACAAAGAAGCGATAAAGATCCATAAGACGCAATAAAATCCGAACACTCATAACATGTTTGTCTTATTTAATAATTAACTTATTCGTACTACGCATCGTGGGTACAACTCGGGAATACATCTCATGGGTGACACACACTGGAACTCATCACATGACCACGCAGGGTCATCACTCACACCTACTCCTGCCCGTACACTGCTTCCGGGAAGCGACTGTCCTCAGCTTCGATGTCCTCGTTAGTCTTGTGGAGTCGGGCTACATACTTAAGCGCTTCGGCAAGCTCTTCAGTAGGCTTGGCTCCAGGTAGAACAGGGCAAGCGCTGAGGTTGAGTCGGGTGGGTGCCAGCTCAAAATCCTCAGTCCTGGGTCGGATTTTGACGCGTTCTTCTTTGGGTAGTTTCTCCCAGATGCTCTTCATCTCCCTGAGTCGTTTTCTGTCTGACTTCTTCCAGGCATCCCGAGTTCGCTCGCATTTCTCTTGTAAGTACTCTGTGTTCTTGACATATTCTATCAGGTGGCCTTGGTTACGCAACGCTTTCACCTGCATCTCCTTGACTTCTTGTTCCAGGGCCTTCACCTTGTTTTGAAGTTTTAGAAACTCCATGCCTTGATTCTTCTTCCGGTTCCACTCTGGTTCAATGCTTCGGTCCTTTCTTCTAGATTTCTTTGCAATTCCAGCACTCGACAGTCCAGATACCAGTTGTCGTTTCCCAAATCTGCAGCCTTGTATCGCAGATCTGCCACTTCCGCCTTGTGCCTTTCCTCTTGTCGCTCCAACTTGTCTTGTAGTTTTGCTATAGTAGCTCTTAGTTCCTCCTGAACGGATCTCTCAATCTTGGTCGCTTCCTGGCACTCCATCAGGTGGTTGCGAGCTGCAGTCTGTTTGAGCTCAAGGTGACTTGCATAGCTGTTCAGGTCATACAAATGGTAAGCTGTGGTGCGCAGGCAGGGATCGGCTTCGGCAAGTACAGTCTGGGTATAGGCATGCTCCTGCTCAACCTGAGTGAGGTGAGGGTGTAAGGCCTGGGGTAGTAACCGGAACTCTGTTTTCTTCAAGTGGTCTCTGTTGTCTCGTGTTACAACCTTGAGTGCTTGAAAGGACACTGCCTGCACGCACTCATCAATGGTCTCTCCAATCACCATCTCTGAGTAAGCTGGAACGGATGGCAGGGTTTGACTTGCGGGTATCTCCAGTCTAGCCACTATAGGTGCCCTGAGTCCGCCCTCGGGTGCTGGCTCTCCAGAGCAAGTATACAGAATTTGATCAACTGGGACTCCTAATGCCATAAGGACTTCACGCAGGGTAAGTGGAATTCCTGCGATCCCTTCGCCGTTGGAAACACACTTTGCAGTAAGGCTGAGCAAAGGTCCTAGCGGCGGATACACTGGGGTTGTCTCCATCTGCACGTATCAAAAGCTAAGGTTAGCAAGTCCATAGTAAGATAAGCCTTGCATTGAAAAAGTAAATGCAGGGTCGGTATATAACCGAAGGAGAGTGGCTTCCTGTTTCTAACGTCCATTTTCTAGGGTTTCGTCCTAAGGTCAAGTATGGCTCTGATACCAACTGAAATGACCTGATTTTCCACGAAGGGAAAATCCACAGAGTCAAGTGTAATAAAACTCTTTCGAGTCAAATTACCCGATAATCCAGTCAAATATCATAATCCATACTTCGAATAATAAAGTACTTAATACGATAATACATTATTACATCGCCAACAGGCGAAAATTTAGATGAACAACATCCGGAACAGCTTGAAGTAGACGAAGAAGCGCGATCGAACTCCAACTTGAGCGTAGAAGCGAAAAACCCCTACTCTTCGAACTCCTCGGAGTGGTACTCCTCCTCGGAACCTGAAACCTCAATTTTCAGTACGATTTGTACTGGCCACACTTTCCCATCCTAAATGCTTTATATGTGGTAGTGGATGCAACAGGTAAATGAAATTCAGACCTATCAGGCTGGGTTTTCCTATGCATATCAGTATAATAATTATGTATGTTTATCATGTTTCCACCATTTTAACTTATCACCGTATCCATCACCAATACACCATTCCCACACACACATACTCTCGCTCAGTCGACAGAGGCCAGCTCCCTCCCAGCCTTTGTCTCAACGGCCCGCAGTCTCACCTGACTCACGGCCGGCACACTCTTACCAGAGGAAGAAAAGAGAAGCTCTCACTAGTCGGAAACAAGTCAGGGAAAAGGTCCGCAGCCAACAAGTTGGCTAACGTATCGATCGATCAACCATACACTCTGCAGAGGTTCTACAATATCCACAAGATCGCCATCATCAGCACCCCGGATGTGCCTAGGCGGATACCGGCCGCTTGCCAGCCTAGAGTAATGCCACCCTACCACTCAGCCCTGGATTCACCTCAAGTATGTCTGGGTGGCTAAGTCTGTGAAGTCACGATCCCTCTCCCGAAGGGGAGCCGTGATCGTCTCGGAAGGGTGTGGGACTCTGATACCCGTACCTTCCTCGCACTCTCTCGCCTAGCAGTAATGGCATTACCCTACCAGGTAGTCCGACCGTCCCCGTCCATAAGGAGCGAGTGGCTTGTAAAGGTATTTCCCCGTGGTCCAGATCCCGCACCACCTAGGGTGACTAAGCCGGAATGTCTTCTCAAAGGTTTTCATTATATGTGCCACCACAGCACGCTCCTGATCTGGGCTCCACCAGCGGCTCACACCCAGATCCACCTCATGTCACCATTTAACCCGCCACAGGTTTCACACCACAGGGGCATCCAGATATGCCCCACGGCAAGACTCGCACCAGGCTCGTCATATATTCCGGCTTGGTCGACACAACCCTCACCACCATACTCACCCAAAACACACGCAGCACACTCCCCGATATACACCGTATAACATTATGCACCGGTTTTCACCGTAGCTCAAATAAATATAATCAAGAGTATTTACAGCGCGTGTGTCTATCCTATCAGCTGGGTAGCAGGGGATAGGTTGCGTCAAGGTATGGGCTTACAAGCAATCTATCATGCAAGTCCTATACTGAGCATCATTAAATTAGAAATGTAATTTAGCATGCGTAATGGGATCTACGAGGTTGGATGGGCTGTGGCACCTTGAGATTGATCGTGGTCTTGTTCCTCCTCGTAGTCGTGATCCTCGTTGTCAGGCGTCCCTTCCGGCTCTGAAAACGTACGAAAACGGTCGCATTAGCGACATCTATAGAATAGCACAAAGAACGAATGAAAATTCAAAAGATCCAAATGCACTCAAACATGGTACCAATAGGTAGATCTCGATTTTAGATGAATTTAGCAACTTGAACCACTATTTTTGGAGTCTGTATGAATTAGTTATGAATTTCCGAAGTTTATTCTATTTTCTGAAATAACAAATGGCCGATTTAACCAGGTGCTGACACGTGTCGCTCTGTGACTGGTCCGTTTGGTGTCAGTGAATGACAGGTGGGTCCCACGGTCAATGTTGACTCGGTCACCGGATGCTGATGTCAGCATGACGTCAGCGTTACGTCATCTCGGACGCTTCTGTTCGCGTCCCTCGAGTGAGCCGAGGCCTCCCTCGGTGTCGGTGATGCCGAGGTCACTACCCTCGAGTAAGTCGAGGCCTCCCTCGGCCTCGAGCCTCGGGCGAATCGGTGTTTTGCACCGAGGCCTCCTTCAACCTCGAGCCTCGGGCGAATCGGTGTTTTGCACCGAGGCCTCCTTCAACCTCGAGCCTCGGCGAATCGGTACTTTGCACCGAGACTTCTCTCGGCCTCGAGCCTCGGGCGATTCGGTGTTTTGCACCGAGGCCTCCTTCAACCTTGAGCCTCGGGCGAATCGGTATTTTCTCCCCTTTCTCCTCTGTTTTGTTACGGCGGCGCTCCGCCAACGGCGCGCTTGCGCCGGTGCTCAACTTCGCCTTCCCGGACTTGATTCTGTGCTTCAGCGTGATCGTGCTTCTACGGCGGATCGATCCAAGCCTCCAATTCCGTGATCTGGTGATCCCAGCGGCCAGCGCGGGTGACTTGGCGGCGGAGCCGTGGCGGTGTTATGTTGTTTGGCTAGCTCCGCTCCTCCCCAACCAAATTCAATCATGCGGTCTCCTTCCCATCTCCTCTACTGCCTCTAGATCATGCTACTGCCATCAGTAATCCCGGCAGCAACTCCACGCGTATGATCTCGCACGGCGGCACACAGCGGCGCGACCATGCGACATCGGGACAAACTCATTATCGGTCACCAGTTACTTCTACGGCGCGCACGGTGTTCCCCATCACTCGGTGATGCTGTGCGGCCAGTTAGTTTCCCAACTCGAGGCCCGTGGCAACTGGAGCACAGGTTCGCCACGGCATGCCCAGCCGCGACGTCGCGCATGGTCATGGCTTCTCGCCCTCTCGGCTAGAACGCTCCCCGGTCTATGGCTTCAACTAGAGTGTGCACGGGATTCTACTTCGAGTGGTGATCACCATCGGCTATCCAGCAGCGTCTCTTGTGGCTATAGCATTTGGGTCAACGTTTCGCCGCGGCACGTTAGTTCGCGGCGACGTGCATGCGTTTCATTGCCGTGAGCTCGGTCTCCCTACGTAGTTTGGAGTGCGGTTCATGAGGCATCAACGTGTGCGCGGTGGTGTGAGTTCGCTCCGAGCCGGTAGAGGCTCTGGCCTGCGCGCTCCGGTACGGGCGCCATGGCCGATGCAGAGGACGAAGATGGCGGAGGCGGCATGAGGCTTACCGTGGTGGCGGTGAAGATAGGATAGCGGTGCAGCGCGATTCGAGGCCGTGTAGCTCCGGTTGCAGTGCCGTGCAGCTCCTGGTTCACCCCGTGCTCCGCTTGCGGTCCTCTTCTCGGCGCCGACGAATTCTTGCGGCGGCGCTCCGGTTCCACCCGTCTCCGCCTCCGGCTCTCTTCCTTCTTCTGCCCTCAACTCTCCCTCTTGGCGGTGTGGTGAAGTAGTTGCGCCGCAGCGTGGCGACGTTTGCTGCCAATCCAAGTGTTTCGGCGAGGGCTCTGCTTTTATGGGCGCAGGGTGCCCGTCGCGGTGGATGGCGGATCGGCCACGCAGCTCGATCCGAGGGTCGCGAGGCACTCCGATTCCACACGCCTCCAATCCAATCGCAGGGGGGGCAAGATTCCCTAGTTTGTTAGGGGTTGTTAGCCGCGGTCGGCGGAGGTGGCACGGTGGGGGCCGCCGCCGTTGCCGTGCTCTGCCTTCCGGCTTGCGCAAGAAGAAGAACAGAGATGGTTCTCGCTGACGCGTGGGGTCGGGTTGTCGGGGTCTCGGCGCGGAGGCGAGCGGGCGCACGTGATGGCAGAGCCGCTCCGCGCGCGGTTGAGCTGGTCGGTTGGGCCGTGCGGTGCACGCGTGGTGACGGGCCGAAATGGCTGCGCGAGTGCTTTCTGCGCGGGAGGTTTCGGCCCAGTCAGTGTGTTCCCCTCTCTCTTTTTCTTTTCCTAATTAGATTAATGCTAATGTTGATACTTATTCCAAATATTAATCTCAAATTTTTAGGGCTGTCAAGCAGTATGTTATGTAAATTTATATATATTTTTTGGTGCATTTCACACAGAAATCCAAGAAGAGCCAAATCACATATGCTTATTAATAGGTTATTTAGTTACACACTATGCACCTTACCTAATGGTCAAGTATGAATGTTAATGCATATGCTAGAGATTGACGCACAAGTAAGTTGTCTCACTCATCATGCAAGGTAAAAGAAGAGAAAATTGTGATTAAAAGGAAGAGAAAAATTTTGTGGTTGGGATTTTTGAGGTAGAAATTTGTGGTTGTTACAGTAGGATCATGACCAAGAGATTTGAAATGTCTATGATGGGTGAGCTCAAGTTCTTCCTTGAATTTCAAATCAAGCAATTGAAGCAAGGGACTTTTCTTTGCCAATCCAAGTACACCCATGATATGTTAAGGAAGTTTGACATGGTGAATGCCAAGCCTATTAAAACACCCATGCCAACTAATGGACATCTCGATCTCAATGTGGAAGTGAAAGCCATGGACATCAAGGTATATCGCTCCATGATCGGCTCTCTACTCTACTTATGCGCATCTAGGCCCGACATTATGCTTAGTGTGTGCATGTGTGCTAGATTTCAAGCTAACCCGAAAGAGTGTCACTTAGTGGCCGTTAAGAGAATCTTGAGATATCTAGTTCACACTCCAAACCTTGGCTTGTGGTATCCTAAGGGCTCCAAGTTTGAACTACTTGGCTATTCGGATTCCGATTATGCCGGTTGTAAAGTAGATCGAAAAAGCACTTTGGGGACATGTCAATTCCTTGGACGCTCCTTAGTTTCTTGGGGTTCTAAAAAGCAAAATTGTGTAGCCCTTTCCACAGCCGAGGCCGTGTATGTTGCAGTAGGTGCATGTTGTGCTCAACTACTTTGGATGAGGCAAACCCTTTGTGATTTCGGATGTCATTTTACCCATATCCCACTCTTGTGTGACAATGAAAGTGCGATAAAACTTGCAAACAATCCAGTGAGTCACTCAAGAACCAAACATATAGACATCCGACATCATTTCTTCAGAGATCACGAAACCAAAGGAGATATCGCAATTCGTCATGTGAGCACCGACAAACAACTAGCCGATATCTTCACTAAGCCTCTCGATGAGTCAAGGTTTTGTGCTTTAAGGAGTGAACTAAATATCCTTGACTCTCATAACGTAGTTTGAAACCTAGTATGCTTGATTGATCAACTAGTATGACCTAGGCAAAACCGATTTCAAAACTTTCAAACATTGTGTTTCAAAATCTTTGAAAAAGAAACTTGCTTGAAATGACAATTGTTCTGTATTGGTTGATTGTCACTAGTCATAACATGCAAGCAGTACTTGTCCACTCCAAAGAAGAGATGTAGTAGCTTAGAGATAAACCTGCTCTGTGGTAGCTGTCTGGCAGTGCCGGACCAACCGCGGAAGTGTCGGGCCCCGGCAGTGGCTGGCGCGGCAGTGCCGTGACTTATCGATTCGGATGGAATCGCCCAGTTACCGCATGGGGCCAAAGGAAAAATCATTTTCTTTCTACCCAACGGCCTCACCTCCCTCTCTCTCTCCCTCATTCTTATCCAGCCAGCCGACCGCTCCTCTTTCTCCTCTCTCTCTCGGGCGGTTGTTGACATTTCTTAACGTCGCTACTAAGAATAGAGTTTTAATCTATCCCCAGCAACGGCGCCAGAAATGCTTGTTGGTATAAATTAACGCACACTCTACTTTATCCGTAAGCGCACAGATAAAATCTACCAATGTAGCACTTCACCGGAGTAACCCAGTTTTAATATCGAACCCAAAGGAACAGATAGTGTTAAGTCTTAAAGTCTAACCCCTGAGTATCTAACAAGGACAGAGAATCTAGAAGTATAGAAGGGATCACTAAGGCTATCTAATTCCAATTTAAGAGTGATATGTTTATATTATTCTTAGTGGGGAAGTTGCCATAAAAGGTCACAAACAGAGTATGAGTCTTTTATGCAAATGTATAATCATATCGAGCCTACAAACGGGTAAGTGGACTATAGAAGAATCAACAAGGCTATAAGAGTCACCCTTGTGAACAACCACTACTACCGGCGTTATAGGAGACATTTATGAGCTATCAAGTCTAAGCACCACGCTTACATTATCCAACTACTCTAACTCTAGAATGACTAGAATTAAAGTAGTCAAAAGAGAGTCATAAACCTTAAGAATAATAAGAACAATGGCTCAAACTTAAATATAGACATTGATTACCGAAACAATCGCTGAAGCAAGTTGAAGATGAACTTGAATCCGAAGGTACAAGATGAAGTTGATCCGACAGGCCGGAGCTCCTTCTTGATCTCTTCCTCTCTCTCTCTCTCTCTTCTAGTTCTAGTATAAGACTAGGTTCTAAACCTAAACTAGAGGGGTAACTAGTCTTCTACTTGATAGCTGGCTCTTGAAGTCTTCTTCTAGGGTTTTTGAATGAGGCGTAGACTTTTCTGAAGAGAGACTTGATCTTCCCTAGGGCCTGGGGGCCTGTTTATATAGCCCAGAGGGATCAACCGTGGCCGTTAGATCAAACCGACTTCATGTAGGGCTGAGATGGATCCTGAAAGGCGGTGTTGGAAGCTTGCAGAAGACGGAGCCTAACGGGCCCAGGGGGAGACGGGTCGGTCTAAGGGTGTGACCGGTCGGTCCCACCTGGCGGCCTCTCGGGGTGTCCCACCTCGTGGTGTCCTCTAGTGTCCTCTAGAACCTTCTGGAATATTCTTGATGTGCCGGTTCTGTAATCTTCCGTCAGTTTCCTTCTAGGAGAAGTAATGAGTGCTGGTTTCCTGGTTTAGTCCCTGCAGAATCACAATTCACCAAAACTCATGGAATATTGTCAATTAAAACCCTAAACCTTTGTTGGTGATTGAATTCATGCCCTTTTCATATTTATTTATCCTTTAATTTTGATAGATAACCAGCGTCAACAGTGGTCAAGGGGAGAAGAAGGGCGAGGCTTCACCAGTCGTTCTCCCGGCAACTCCATCCACCGGAATTGCCGCTCCGGGATCCCCG
The DNA here is from genome assembly GCA_009763385.1 of Coix lacryma-jobi var. lacryma-jobi. Taxonomy (NCBI): domain Eukaryota; kingdom Viridiplantae; phylum Streptophyta; class Magnoliopsida; order Poales; family Poaceae; genus Coix; species Coix lacryma-jobi. The sequence continues at coordinate 170,685,627 of CM019825.1, forward strand.
TCGGTGCAGCTCCGTCCTCCCTTCTCCAAGGGTGTTCTTCCCTTCATCCTCATCTCAAGGTGAAATTTCAAAATCCCTAACCCTAGTTTTCCCGATTTGTAAAATGCGCCATGGTTGTTGTACTTAGAGGTTATAGAAGGGCTTGTAGATGATAGGGAGGTAGTAGAGATGATGGATCTGGTGTTCCTTGGCTCAGACCTGGCCTGCCCGCGTGGCAATGCCACGCTCAGCGGCAGTGCCGGGCCCGCGGCGCAGTGCCGCCCTGCAGCGTAGTGCCGGACCTTGAGCAGGGGCTTGATCCAAGCAACACCCTATCCATCAAAGTCTATTACCTCACTATAACCTACTATCCCTTGTACACTCTTCTAATTCACAGTTGCCATGTTTTAGATGTCGGGAGGAGGAGATGATGAGAGAAGGGTGAAGAAAAGGATGGATCCGCTCAGGGGAAGGAGCAAGTAGCGGTCTCGTAGAGGAGGTTCTAGCTCTCAGGGGGAGGATGTGACCGCAAGGCAGCAGATCCGTGATGAGGTTCGCCTGCAGATGCAAGGGCGACAGATTCGGGATGACCTCTATCCCAACACTCTTGAGCATCTTGCAGAGGTCAGCAGATCCCACTTGCAGGCCTACACTGAGGATGTGCAGGAGAGGCCTCCACATGACACAAAGGACAGGTAGCCCGTGTCTTATTATCACCAGTTTAGCTCAGTGAAGACACAACACTAGCTCAATCCCTACAACACTCAGAAGGACATGAGCATTGATTACAGGTTCTGGAATGAGTTCCATTCTGACTTCTACCGTTCTGTCCGGTACAATGCCAAGAAGCAAAAGATATTGAGCATGAAGTATGTTGATTGAGAGCACCTTGAGGCCAAGCATGACCGTGACATTGACAGGGTGGTGGCAGCTTGCAAGGCAAGAAACATGTATGACTTGATGGGATTCAGCTATAATTGGAACACCGAGATCATCCATCAGTTCCATGCCACACTCTATGTGGAAAATGTAGTGGAGGAGATGCACTGGATGACTGAGGGTCGTCACTGTGGCATAGGGTGTTGTGGAGGCCTTTTCTAGGATCCTTGGTTTGGGCAGCGAGGATAGAGAGCTTGACAGTCTGCACCAGGATAGGACATTGACTGATAATGAGATAGCATTCATGTATGAGGATCCTCGGAAGGCAGACGGGTTGGTCAAAGGGCTGAAGGGCTACTACTACATGTTGAACAACCTGTTCAGGCAGACTCTCAACCCCAAAGGGGGTTCCCATTCTAACCTATATGGATATGGCAGGAATATATTGGCTAGAATGGCTCCCAGGGCAAATCACTTCTCCATCTCCAGTTTCATTTGGACTGAGCTTCAGGTGGCAGCCGAGGATGCTAGGAAGGCAGTGCTCTATGCCCCCTACATCATGTATATCATAGAGATGGTCTCTGGCTATACCTTCACCAAGGATGGGTTGCATGAGCCATACAGGGCAGAGAAGAAGAGAGCAGCAGCAGCAGCAGTTGACAGGCTAGAGAGCTCCGACCATTCCTCCTAGAGGAAGAAGAAGAGCAAACTGGCTAAATGGATTAAGGCGATCTTCTCCACTTGCACCTATGCATCCAAGACAGCTCACCAGGCACATGTTGAGTAGCGTGCAGAGTGAGAGCGGGCGGGTCGTTCTCCGTTACCTCCACCCCGCTCTCCACCTCATTTTGACCTCTCCAGCCTCGACTCAGACGACATAGACTCAGACGGCGACGAGGAGCAGGAGGAGGTGGTGCCTAAGCCGTCTCGTCGTTCTACACGTACCTCGACACGCTACACCAGCACTACACATAACCATGGGAAGGCCGTTGTAGAGTCTTCTGATGACGATGATGATGGCGACGACGACGACGACGACGATGATGAGACCGAGGAGGTTCAGTGGGACAAGATAGCTTTTGACGATGAGTGAGTGTTTGGACACTCTTCTCTCTCTCTACTTCTCTCTTTTTGGTGACTTGTTGCAAAAGGGGAGAATTAGGTGAAGAGAAGGGGGTACAACACTTTCTTTTCATGTCCCATCGTTTCAGTAGTAGTGAGTTGTGAGAGTGTGAGTTGCGAGAGTGTGAGTTGTGAGAGTTTGATTCGATCAAAACTCCATTTTGTAATATTACCCTATGTTGCTACTTAGATTTAGATGTGGACATGTACGTTTGTAGGGTTATTTAGCTTGTCATATCGTGTTTAGACCTGTTATTTATTATGCTTTGTGGCTGTTTTATATTCCGCTGTTTGCTGTCTGCAAGCCTGAGCGGCAGTGCCACTCCGAGGCCGGCAGTGCCGGGCTCCAGCAGTGCCGCGCCTAGAGCGGCAGTGCCGCTCTGGAAGACAGGCAACAGACCACTCTGATGTGCATAAACTGTCATTCGCATCACGTATTTATTCTTGACACAGTTTGTCTGCACCCCATAAAGCAATTAGATGTGAAACTGAACCTACCTTTACATGTTTAATATGTGAATGTTGGCCTCTAATGCCAATTTGAGATTTCATCTCTCATTCACACATTAAGGGGGAGGTTTCACACCTAAGCTTCTAAATCTCAACTATTGTAGCATTCTCTTGTAAGCTTCAATTGTGTTGTCATCAATCACCAAAAAGGGGGAGATTGTAAGTGCAATCAAGCCCTAATTGTGGGTTTTGGTGATAATGACCACATGATTGGAGAACTAATGAGATTATCAAGATGACAAGAAGGTTTATGATGAGAAAGAATGGTGCACGTGTGTTGGTGGACCCCTCATGCTACATTTCATCGGTTCCGGACTCAAAGTGCTATAACAAGCTTTTTCATATGTATTTGAGTTATAGGATTGCCGTACTATCAAGGGGAATGCAAATGTACTACTATGGCTGAATGATATGTGCTCAAAACCAACCCAAGCCATCCTTGCTTTTAACCAAAGACAGCTGCACAAAATGCTGATCTCTACCTGTCTTTCTGGTAGGCGCGACAGTGCCGGGCCGCGCCACTGCCGGGCTACGGCCGGCACTGCCGCGACTTGATTCAACCGTTGGATGGCAGGGTGTATTTACTCCACTCTCCTGCCACCCCAATGGTCACCCACGACCATAACTCTTCTCCTACCTCCAGACAAGGCTTCCTCTCCCCATTGAAGGCTCCCAAGCTCTCTCTCACCTAATCTTTGATTCCCATTGATTTCAAGTGAGTTAGAGCCTCAAACCTTCACCAAAGAGAAGCCCTAGCTGAGATCTACTGCCTAGAGCACTTGATTTGAGCCATAGCCGGTGGATTTGCTTCTATTACTCTTGGGTTTTTTGGAACCCTAGCCGGCTAGGCGTCGCCCTTGAGCTAGGCAACTTGTGTGGCGGCCTTGGGAGGTTTGTAATCACTTGTGCAGCTAGTATTATTACCCCTCACCTCAAGGATTTGGTTCCTTGACTTGAGAATGAGGAAGAGTTGCAAAGCTCATGACCTAAGTGGTCAACCTCTACAACGTGGAGGTAGGCAAGCCTTGGTGGCGAGCTGAACCACGGGATAAATCACTTGTCTCTTTTGCTTACTTGCATTTATTAATCATACTTTTGAGCTTGTGATAGATTCTAGGGTTTGGCCCCGATCTACTTCATACACCATATTTGGCTTGGTTGAGTTGGTTCTGCTGGTTCAGGAAACCTAGTGTAACATTTCCATTCATATAGATTTGGTTTCCTGTGGCTGGATTTTGAATTGCAGGCTCGGGAAGTATTCTGCACGGCAGTACCGGGCTGAGGCCGGCAGTGCCGGGGAGCGGCAATGCCGGGCTTAGGGCAGAAGTGTCGGGCCTCACTAATTAAGTTTTGAGCTGTGATTTTTGACAGGCCTATTCACCCCCCCCTCTAGGCCACACAGGTCCTTACAAGACGCAAAATCAGATTACGAGCAAAAGAGAAAGTCTCAGTTTTCTCAGTCAAAAAGAAAACCCACGAATATCTTGAAAATTGTCAACAACAACAAGCACGTACCACTTCCCCCCAACCGAGCTCACCCGAGCCGGACCAACAAGGTCCATGTGCAAAAGCTCTCCAGGGCGCTTAGTCATGACCTGAGTTACTGGATGGTGGGGAGCGGCAACCATCTTCCCATGTCTATAAGAATGGCAAATAAGATCCTTCTCCATGGACAACTTGGGCAATCCTCGGATTAGGCCATGTGAGCTAAGCCTTGCAAGCAAATCGAAGCTCAGGTGACCGAGTCTCCTATGCCACTTCCAAAGATCAGAGGAGGAAGGACTAGCCAAAAGACAATGGGAAATTCCAAATGACTCCGAGAAATTTGCACGAAAGACTTTCCCAAAGGGCGAAATCAAAACATACAAGATTGCCCTGAGGATCTAAATGCGACTGAGATTCGGTTAAATCGAATCTCATAGTCATCATCAAAAAGTTGCGAAACAGAAAGATGGTTAAAATGCAAGTTAGAAACAAGAGCAACATCACGCAGCACAAAATGCTCATTAACTCGCACCGATCCACGAGACAACACTTTACCTTTGCTATTGTCGCCGAAGGTGATAAACTCCGTTCCGGCAACAGGACTAAGACTGGAGAACGACTTGGCGTTTCCGGTCATGTGCCTCGAACAACTGGAATCCACCAACCAAATGTCCTCCAATTGTTTTACCTACATCAATAAAAAGACATAGGGTGAGCATACGGTCCAACACTGAGGTGAGTGAAATAGGGTGGGCCGGCTGCTCAAAAGAACGGTTAGTAGAAAAACCATTCCTAGCACGCCTACGGGAAAGCGATCACCACACACAGGAAAACATGGTCCGCTAAGGGAGGAGCGTCCATCGCGATACTCAAAACGCGATGGAGGGTAACGCCCAACAAAGCCACTGCCACGGAGTCCATATCCTGCAAAGTCAGGATCCCGCCGGGCAAAACCTCCCTAAGCCTAGGACCATGAGGCATTGGACCTCTAGGCCTAGCAGCTCTCCTCTGAACATTCGGCACATGTACATCATGGAAAGGATGGTACATGTCCGCATTGTTCATCTCCCTGGCACGGCGCTCCTCTCTCTTGCGACGAAAGCAAAACTCCCTCAAGTGTCCTTCTCTCCCACAGTGCTCGCAATGGTACCTCACCGCTCTCATAGGGGGTTGTTGGTACTCACGGTAGTGGTGTGGATCACTTTGCCTTTCTGTGGCATGAGCTCCTCTTGGATAGGTGGCATTGTGTCTAGCTTGTTCTTGAGGTGGCTTGGTTTTGGAGCCCATGTCTGTTTCTTGGGTGGAGCTCTTGGAGGTTCAACAAACACTCCATCCTTGGTGTTAGGCATGAGAGGCTCTTTGGGTGGAATCTTGGTCAATTTGAGAGTAGTGGTGGAGTTGGGCTTCTCACTCGGGTTAAGACCACTCGACTCTCCAATCTTGCCAAAAGAGGAAACACACTCAACACCCTGAGCAAAACCTACACCAGGACCTCCAGCAGCACACTTAAACTGGGCAATCATCATCCCAAGCTACGGCTCACCACAAGACACCCATGACAAGATGGTCCAAAGGTATGTGTTTTCTTCCTCGGTTTGCATCTTGTCATGCTTCACATTTGCAATCTCCATCTCCAAACCTTCACACAAGCGCACCTAGACACACAAGTGCTATCTGAGCTAGCCTTCTCAAGAGACTCAATCTTGGCATTCTTCTCTGCCAGCTCGGACTGCAAGCCTGCACAAGACTTGCACGCACCTAACAACACGAGTCTAGCCCAGAGCTCATCCACCTCTCCAACCAAAGCAGCATACTTACCTCTCAAAGTGAGAAGGTCAGTCATGTGCTTGATGCACATCTCACACTCACCCTCCTCAGAGACAACTACGGTGGATTTTTCAAATTCAAGCTCCTTCACCGTATCCTCCCACTTCTGCCTAAACTCCTTCCTCTCTCTAGCTGCACGCCTAAGCAACTTATCTTGACTAAGTAAAGCAGTAGTAAGCTTATCGACCTCAGCAGAGAGTTCCTCAGGAGTTTGAGATACCTGAGAGGTGTCATCGTCGTTGTCGTCGTCGTCGTCCCGAGGGATCTCCTCCAGCATGCCGTTGACCTCATCACCAAGGGCCATGGTGCAAAAGCCCTCGTTGTCAGCGAAGAAGCATAGGCTGTTCAGTTTGTCCTCAATCCTCTTCTTCTTCTCAGACTCATCGTCGCTTGATGAAGCGGAGTCGTCATCCGAGTCGTCGACGTCACTGAGCATAGCGAAGAAAGCACGCTGCTCAGCCTGGGCCTTCTCCAAGTACTTCTTCTTGATGTACTTCTTGTTGAAGCCGCCATTCCGCTTGTGCTTCGTGGGGACGTACTTCTCCTTGTGCTTGCCGGAGTCGTACTTGTGCCCATGATCGCCGTTCCCAAAAGCTTGCTTGTTCTTCTTGGGACAGTTGGCGATGAAGTGGTCGGGGTCGCCGCACTCGAAACATCCAGAGTGTCCTCCTCCGCGGCGACGGTTCATCCGGTTGTTGTGAAACCGTTAGAACCGGTTGGCAAGCAAAGCCAACTTCGTCGTCCCCCAAGAACTCCAGCTGCTCCTCTGTGATAGAAAGAAGAGAACAATTGCAAATCCTCCAGAGGGGTTAGCAGAAGAGCCAGAAAGCAAAGCCATCGATGGGCCAGAAGGATTCTCATAAGAAGCCCTCATCATGGCATCAATCTCACTAGACATGAGCTTACTGAAGAGCTCCTCACACGTGAGGGTCTCATAGTTAGGTGATTCGATGATCGCCTGAACCTTTGAGTCCCATACCGACCGATCGAGAGTATGTAAAAGCTTCAAAGCCCACTCATGATCGTGGAAAGACAACAACTCCTTGTTAGCCCTCATCCTGTTGACAATCACCTGAAAGCGAGCGAATAAACTTTCTATGCTCTCGCCAGGTATGTGTCGAAAGTTCTCATACTCCAGCTTGTGCGACTCGTAGAGACGGGATTTGACTTGAGTGGTTCCCTCATGGAAATGCATGAGGGTCGCCCATATCTCACGAGCCGTGGGGAGGTGAGAAACGCGATCAAATTCGGACATGCTCAAACAGGAGAAAAGAGCATTACGGGCTCGGCTATTGGCATCGTGCTCATCGATCTGAAGCTGAGTAGCACGAGCAGCCAAGACAACGTAATCGGCTTTGTTGCATATCTCCCAGACAGAAGCACCCTTGCTCTGAAGATAGGCCGACATACGTATCTTCCAATACGCATAGTTCGTCCCATCGAAAATGGCGGTTTGGCCCACGCCGCGATCCATGTCACCTTCTGTGGATCTGGAATCGGCTAAGGTGGAAGATCCTTAACCTCCTCCGATACCAATTGAAGGACCGAAAGAGCAACCACCAGAAAACGACCAGAGGAGGGTGAATGGAAGCTTCAAATTTCTTTTCGGAAACTTGTCGCCACTGTCCCAAGAATCAACCCCAAGAGCAAACATAGAGCTTGCGAGTGTCCACGATAATAGATGTAGGGTGGATGCTTTCGAGAAGCACAGCGAGACACTACACAACTCTAGAAACCCAACGCAAAAGCCGGAAATCAGAACCGACAATAGACGAACGAACTGCAGATGAAAACGTGCAGAAAACCCTGCATCAGACCGTGCGTCCGATGGCCAGGCACCGGACGCGTCCGATGCAAATGACCCTTACTGGAACCTTACTGGACAGGCATCGGACGCTGGCTACAGTGAAACCCTAGCATCCGATGCTCAACCTCCGGACGCGTCCGATGGCAACGGAGCGTCCGATGGTCAGCGTCCGATGCTCCTTCAAAACTCGGAATCTGACACGTGGCGTCAGAGCGTATGGTGTGATGAACACAGCATCCGGTGCTCTCGACCCGAGCGTCCGATGCTGCCGAAACACTACACCGTTCTTCTTCCGCGGATTCAACCCGATCTCCTCCGAATCAAAAGCTCTAAGGCTTAGACTTGGTATGAGGAGTTCCAAGGAGGTTAGTGAGCTGTCCCAAAGAGATAATGGCTCGAACCTAACTCCAAATCGGTGAATTGAAAGAATTCGGGGCAAAGGAGACAAAACTCGATCGAAACGAAAATCAACCGATCTACAAGCTCGTGAGGTTAGAGGTGAATTCCATTGGTGGAAAGAAGTGCCTCACGATCTAGAACAACTCAGTTCAAACGGAATCAAAAAGATGCAACAAGTAATGAGATCTATCACTGGGAAAATCGTGGAGAAAAGCAACCCGCGAAGAACAACACCAAAACGTGAATCACAACCATGAATTTGCAACCGTGTGGCTACCACACGCTACAATAGTGAGATTACAGTCTCACTTCCTCAAAATCTCATGACCACAGAGGTATGGTTCTCTACGGATCCCTGCTGTAGCTACTGAGATCCGCAGAGAACCATAACTCAGGTCAAGTAGAGACGTGCCGTGCCGATGGACCGGAGCGGTGAAGGGCGGACGTGAAGGCTTGGACTGAGGGACCGGTGGCCTGAGGATCAGCTGTGGTGGCTGATAGCCTGGGACAGCGACGAGCAAAGACTTGTGGAGCACGGTGTTGCTTCGGTCGAGGACCTGGGGACACGAGTCGGTGGACGGGGTGCCGGGCGGTGCATCCCTCTACGGCGTTGGTTTGATGGTTGAGCCACAGAAAAACCATCGGTTGGACGGTTTCCAGGTTTGGGCCAAAAAACCTGGGTGCTACGGGTTTGCCGTTTGGGCCACAAAACTCGGGATGAGGACGGTTTCCTAGTTTGGGCCTCAAAACCTGGGCGCTGGTGGGTTTCTGAGTTTGGGCCACAAAACTCAGGCATGGATGGCGGGTTTCCCGGTTTGGGCCTCAAAACCGGGGGTTGGTCGTGAAGACAGGTTTCCCGATTTCGGCCTCAAAACCAGGGGCGGAGTCCGTGAAATGGACAAGCAGAGCGGTGGCGGCACGTGGCGGCAATCGGTGAGGTTGCGTCGATGCAACGCTACCAGTTGTGCGGGCGTGGCCGTCGGATCAGCATCTTCTTCGAGTTGGTCCAGAATAACCTTAGGGTTTAGCTGGTTCGCTCTGTAAATAACTAGGGGTAGAGTGGGAATTAGAATTAGGATAAGTAGGGGGAGACACCCACCTCCCAAACTATCTTAGCATTTGCTATTTTCATTCTAGGGTTTCCTGCTCTCCCACATCCCTGCTGTAGCTACTGAGATCCGCAGAGAACATACCTACCTCTGTGTCCTTGAGATTTTGAGGAAGTGAGACCGTAATCTCACTATTGTAGCGTGTGGTAGCCACACGGTTGCAAATTCGTGGTTGAGATTCGCGTTTTGGTGTTGTTCTTCGCGGGTTGCTTTTCTCCATGATTTTCCCGTTGGTTGATCTTCCTCATCGTTGGGTCTTTTGCAAATCCGTTTGAACTGAGTTGTACTAGATCGTGAGGCGCATCTTTCCACCTAAGGAATTCACCTCTAACCTCACGAGCTAGTAGATCGGTCGATTTTTCATTTCGAATCGATTTTTGTCTCTTTTGCCCTGAATCCTTCCGATTCACCGATTTGGAGTTAGGTTCGAGCCATGATCTCTTAGGGGTAGCTCACTAACCTCCTTGGAACTCCTCATAGCAAGTCTAAGCCTTAGGGCTTTTGATTCGGAGGAGATCGGGTTGAATCCGCGGAAGAACGGTGCAATTTTGGGGGCATCAGACGCTCGGTGTCGGAGCACCGGACACTGTGTTCATCACACCGGACGCTTCGACGCCATGTGTCAGATTCCGTGCTTTTGAAGGAGCATCGGACGCTCCGTTGCCATCGGACGCATCCGGAGGTTGAGCATCGGACGCTAGGGTTTCACTGTAGCCAGCGTCCGATGCTTGTCCAGTAAGGTTCCAGACAAGGTCTTTTCGCATCGGACGCGTCCGGTGCCTAACCATCGGACGTAGGCCAACGTCCGATGCTGTGTCTTCAGCACGTTTTCGTCCGCGGTTTGTTTGTCCGTTATCGGTTTTGGTTTCTGACTTTTGCATTGGGTTTCTAGGGTTGTGTTGTGTCCCGTGGTGCTTCTTGGAAGCATCCACCCTATATCTAGGGTCGTGGACACTCGCAAGCTCTAGGTTTGCTCTTGGGGTTGATTCTCGGGACAGTGGCGACAAGTTTCTGTGAAAATAAATTTGGAGCTCCCATTCACCCCACTCTGATCGCTTTCTGGTAGCACTTTCGGTCCTTCAATTAGTATCAAAGCAGGTTAAGGATCTTCCACCTTAGCCAGTTCCAGATCCACAGAAGGCGACATGGATCGCGGCGTGGGCCAACCGCCATTTTTTGATGGGACGACCTATGCGTATTGGAAGATACATATGTCGGCCTATCTTCAGAGCATGGGTGCTTCTGTTTGGGAGATTGGCAACAAGGCTGATTACGTTGTCTTGGCTGCTCGTTGTAACACCCCTGGTGTTAAGCAACCCTAAATGCATACTTGACATCATAGCATAAGCATTGAGTTTTCATTTGCATCTCATCTTTTGTGTGATCTTTCATGTTGTTGGTAGATTGTCATATGTTGCTTGTAATGTTATGCTATGCTTGTTTGACTTGTTTTTTGAGTGTTTGAGTCTCCTAAGTAGTTGAACCTTGTTGAGGAGTCAAAGTGAAGCTAGGTTTGTGTTGGTCATTATGGCTAACCAAGTCTCTAACCCTAGTTGCCTTGATAGAGCCCTAGGAGTCCTTTTGTTTCACTAACTAAGACCTCCTTGATAGAAGCTTTGCATGGCTGTGTGGCCCTAAACCAAAAGTGTGTAGATTTTTGAGTAGAACAAAAAGTGTTTAAGGGCCAACTCATGAAAATGGGTTTAACAAGGTGTTTTAGGACCCACAAGGCAGAAATGGGGGAGATTTGACTTAGAAAAATTCTTCTAAGTCCTAACTGCCAAAATAGTTTCGCTGAGTGATCTTTGGAGCTTTCTTGAGAGCAATCCCGGCCGAACCAAAGTTTGATCTTGTAACCAAAGTTGTAGTCGGCATGTAGCTCTAACCAAGGGATCAATCGGAGTGTCGTTTCATCGAGTGGTTAGCGAGTTAATCGCGTTCAAAATCCGGCCGTCAGTCGGCCATCAACGACTGAATCATCCGGCGATTCAGTTTGAATTGACGCCGTGGTCGTGGCCGACCGCGCGCAGAGCTTCGACGCCGCGTGGCGCCCGGCGCCTGGCGAGCCACGAGCCTGCGCGCGGCGTGGCGAGCACAAGGCCGCCCGCCTGCACTCGCGCAGCCAAGCCGCCTCACTCCCTCCGTTCTGTCTGCTCCTTGCTCTCGCCGTTGCTCAGGCGGAAAAAGGGGGGAAACACCGAGCGCCGACGTCGTTCACCGTCGTCCCGCCGCCTCACCGCCAACCCAACCACCCAGCCAGCCTCTCCTTCACCTCCCGCATCGCCTGCTCTAGCTAGCGCTCGCCAAGAACGCCTAGGTAAGCCGCGGGGTGAGTTCCCGCCATGGCCGCCATGACCGCCGAGCTCGGTCCGCCGTGGTCGGCCCTCCCTCCGTGCGAATCCTTCCGCTCTAGCTCACGTTCGAGGGTCAGTGAGGTTCGTGAAGAGGTAGAAGGTGATGGTTTGGTTGATTAGGGTTTGGTGACCGCGGTACGCCGTGTCTGCCATGGCCAGCGAGCTCTGTCCGCCGTGGCCAAGCCCCTTTCCAAAGCTCGTCCGTTTGTCCAAGCTAGCGTTCGCGAGTCGCCTTGACCGTAGAAGACGTAGGTGGTGTTGTTTGGTTCGATTAGGGTTTGGTAGTGGCCGTAACGTCGCCGTCCGCCGTCGGCTCTGTTCGCCCTGGACGACGAGCCGTGGTCTCGGCCGTTTCTCAAGGCAACCCTCGCTTCCTTGCTTCGATTTGGGTTCGCTAGGTTTGGGGAGTGTGAGATGGCCGTTGGTTTGCTTCAGGGAAGGCCGAGATGGCCGGCGTGGCGAGCTCCCACCGCGCGGCCGCCATTCTCGCCGGCGAGTGGTATCGCCGGTGCGGAAGGAGGAGAGGAGTAGAATGGTGATGTCCGTTTCGCTGGGGAGGTCGCCGCCGGCGAGCTCCGCCGCGGTCAACCTTTCCCCTGCTTCTGTGTGGCTGGCAAGTGGGGTCGGTTTGACCCGGGGTCCCGCCAGTCAGTGGCTCGGGTCCCGGCTGTCAGCGGACCTAGGTGCAATAGTTTGGGTACGCGTAGCAGTTTAGGTTGAAGAGTTTTCAGGGTTTTGTTTAAATAGTTTTCAGAAATGCTTATGTGGTTTGTTTAATTCATATCTTGAATTCTGTAAATGCTAAAATGGTGAAATAAGTTTTGTTACGTTTGTTGTGATGAGTTCTATGCATGAAAAATATAATTGTCCAGTTTGTGATAAATTTATGTTAGTTATATTTTAATTATGTTTGGGCTGAAATCTTGTTAAATGCATAGTAATCTGTGTTTTGCTCAGAAAAATGTGATTCTTGTTTTGTTAGGTTTGTATTGATGAATAGTTTCTGGGAAAAATATAATATGATGTTGTTCTGTGGAGTATTTTGGCAGTAGCAATTAAAGTGATTAAATGCTGCTTTCTTGTTTAAATTGTAGTAATTAAAATATAAGGAATATGAATCTGAGAATTTTATACACTACTCGTGTGCTAAGAAGTTCAGTAGAAAAATGGGAAATTTATTGTTTGACACATTTTGTTAGGGTATGTAGTTCAAAGCACATTTTCCTATTAATATTTGTCTTTTCATAGAGGATAGAGTTTAAGTCGAAATGGGTTGAAATTTGGACAGGGGACTAGATTGCATGCTGTCAACTTCCAGTAATTTCTGTAGATTTTTCTAAAGTTGTTATCTAAGGGTTACTGTTCGAGGCTAAACAAAATGATGAATGATAGCAATTGGTTAAGTAATAATCGGATGTTGTTGACTACCTTGTTGAAGAAAATGAAGTAGATGACATGAGCTTATCTCCTGAGTTACCTTGTTCTATGTTGCATCCCAATGCATCCCATGTGCACTCATTTTTACTACACGTGTTATGCATCATACAAGGTCGGTAGTGGAAGCCCAGAACCCGCCACTGGAGGAGCCGTGTCCGGAGGAGACCCAGGACGAGAGGACCGAAGAAGGATACGTCGAGGACCTGCCTGAGTGCCGCGACCATCGACCCTCCGACTTTGAAAGAGGCAAGCCCCGGAGCATCCCACTCCTATGGTTTGCAAATGCAATTACGAAATTACCCGATATGTTTGTTGCATTAGGTTATAGGAGTGGAGTGATACCGTTGATGCATTACTTACTTATCCTTGTCCACCTGCAATTACTATATTGATATCCCTGTTAGGTCTAGGTTCGTTTATGCTTAGCCTGCTTAGACCGGTAAAGTCAGGTGATTTCCTGTCTCCCGCATATAGGTAGATACTGATCATGACTAGCCTCGTGCTATCATGGAGATAACCATGTGATAATTAATCTGAGAGACCGGGCGGGATGTAGGAGCAGCAGGACATGGGTCCTGTGTGCTAGTAGTCTCCATCTGTGTCGATTAGGACCTGACGAAGGCACACCTCAGTCATTTTGAACGCGTCAATCAATTAACGGAGCAGGTGCGGGTACTTCCCGTGAAGCCGAGTAAGGTATTCGAGCCGGTGATGGAGATGTTGACGCCTAACATCCAGGCCTTATATGTACCATGGGCACTATTCTGAGCAACCTGGCATGACCGTGGGCAGTTATAGCTGAGCGACCTAGCATTGAGATAACCCCCGGTGTAGAAGGGCCCCTGACCGTCCCGCGCGTTGTGTTCTTGTCTCCTGAATTGGTCGCCCACGGCTGCCTGGCCAGGTGTGATCGGGCGAGTGTGCGACATTTTATCCTCAGCTGGTAGGAATCGATTATAATCGCCATCGCTCCTGGTTAGTGACTAACTTGACTGGGCATGTCTTACCGTAGTAACTTATGGAACTAAAGATGGTTATGAGGTTGAATCTGAAAGGCTATTGATGAAATAGTCACTCTTGCTGATTAATTAGCCAAGTGATTGTTCTAGATCAGGGGCAATCTAGTTAATCAGGATGTTACATAAAAGGACTGCTATAATCTAATGATGATATTTAAATAATAAAATGCTTTTATGCAAAAGGGTAAGTATGGCCAAACCCAGATACAGCCTTGCATACTCTTTGGTGTCACCTATTTCTGTGGTTTATGACAGGTAAGTCTAGCTGAGTACCTTCTCGTACTCAGGGTTTTATCCCTTGTTGTTGCAGATGGGCAGTGCTTCTAGGCTATTGCGAGAACTGTCTGTACCCTGTCGCGGTGATGATTAGACCATGGGCATGGTCATCTCTTATCCTCTCCTGATGCTTTTGTGGACTGATCAGGCAATGTCACCATATGGCAAGGGTGAAATGTATGGGTGCTATTCTTCGGAATAGTAATGTATGGATCAATTGCCTCTACGCCCAGGTAATAAGTGAGTTGTGAGAGCATGATTGGACAACCGCCAATCTAGGGGTGTGCTTGAATGGTACCCACATGTATGCTTGTTACACACAAGTATGTGTGAAGGTACTTAATTATGGGAGTAATATTATTCTGATGGGTGCATATACTGCTTACGTGTATACTGGGTGTGCACCTAAGTTAGTATTAGATTTAATTTTAGCAATGCATGATATTCATCTGTGGGCAGGGCTGAAATGATTTTCTGCAGGTACGCTAACTTGCGAACGTATAGTGCGTCTAGTTAACGTATGAGCGAACGTTGTATAGCCGTTAGATTGTTAGACAGTGAGGCCATATGTTACGCACATGCATCATGATCATAAAACTTTGCATTAATCTTTCTTCTTTCCTTATGTTATCCGTCCCGTTTTCTTAATAAAAGTTGTTCTCCAACTAATGAAAATATGTGTGGATAAACTTCTTACAGATGGCCCGTACCAAGCGCACAGCTCGTAAGTCAACCGGAGGCAAGAGGCCTAATTACATGTTGGGACCGTGGACTGCCGAAGGCAGAGGACTTCTTAGATGAGTTCGGCATGCCTACCATCCTTTGGAGGGTATTGCACTTGGTGGGATACCAGGAGGGCCAGGTCCACAGTACGACTGGCATCGCGTGCAGATGTCTGAGGATCGCCAATGTACACGGTGGAGGTTGACGTGCCTAGCCGTGAGATCAGGATCACGTCTGGTGTGCGCCGGGTGTTCGCATTGCAGGGGAGGACCCATGGGATGGAGCTAACAGAGTTGCTTACACCGTTCTCCGGGACATTATGGAGGACCATCCGGAAGTGGTTGCCCAGGCCACAGCCAGTATCTTCCTGACAACAGATCCTTATCAGTCAGTGTGGCATCAGCCAGGAGCTGCAGTACTCGAGGCTAGTTCTCTTGAGAGGGAGCATTGTGCCGAACTAGCCGGGAGTGCTATGGCTGCACTCATGGCTACCTATGGATGCCTATCGCGTAGCTATGATCACCTGGACCACATCCTCAGCGAGAAGATGGCTGCACAGCATCGCAGGCAGGAGGAGCATGCTACTGAGATAGACCTCCTCACCACCCGCTAGCTCACATGACTGTGGAGATGGACCAGGCGCTTCAGAGAGAGCAGAGACTGCCCATCAGCTCAGTATTCAGGAGGAGTCTGCTACCTTCTTGGCCTTGATCATGAGGGAGACTGAGGAGTCGCTCCTAGGTGTTTGTCCTTGAGGCATACGCGCTTCAGAGGAGAACATGCTGTTGAGGTTGCGAGTGGGAGAACTAGAGCTGCAACCTCACCACCTGCAGGATTAAAATGACCGCTTGCATGAGGAGATCCACCGTAGGGAGAATGAGAAGAACCCCATCTTTCCTCAGGAAGACCCGGATCCAAGTAGCTCTTCTAGTGGTTCCTCAGACGTGTCTAGTGATGATGGTGACGATGGTGACATCCCTAGAGAGTAGATCGATAGTATGCTTAGAGCTTGGTGATCTTTTGTGTATATTGATAAGCCCGATCTTTTGCTTGTGTTTGGGCTAGATGTAAGAACAAGTAGTAAGACTTATGTGCACCTGGTGCGAGACCTTTGGAAAGTCCCATATGTATGGGCAACTATGGATGTTTATGTTGGCTTTTGCATGTTATGTATTAAGCGATCTTATTATGTGATGCTGCGATGTGGATTGAAATTTATTATGCCTCTGTGATTGTTGGCGAATTCGTTTTCCGAATAAATTCAGTTGGCATGATCTATTGTTCTCTACAATAATTGCAACTCCGCCTAATGATCACTTGCTATTAATACATGCAGATGACACAACCCGTAGTGGAGCTGGCGGTAGTGGTGGAAATGAGGACCCCAGGGACAACCGCAATCCACCACCTCCTCCACCAGCCACTCCCGAGCAGCTTTTCGCCCAATTTCTGGGAAGCCAACGCAACATTGAAGCTTTGCTGCGAGAGAATTTGGCACACGGTCACCAGCGTCTAGAGCCAAATCAATATAGTTCTTTCAAGGATTTCTTGGATACTAGACCACCCATTTTCAATGAAGCTACTGAACCTTTAGAGGCAGATGAATGGTTTGCATCCTTGGAACAGAAGTTTCGGTTGCTCCGGCTCACAGAGGAGCTCAAAGCCGAGTATGCCGCGCATCAGCTGCAGGGGCCAGCCCGGATTTGGTGGGGGCATCACCGCTCCACCTATCCTGCCAACGTTCCTATTACTTGGCGGATGTTCACTGAAGCTGTCGAGGGCACTATATTCTGCTAGGCCTGACTCAGATGAAAGTGGCAGAGTTCATGCACTTACGCAGGGGACTCGGTCTGTTACTGAGTACCATCACTTGTTCAACTCCTTGTCTCGTTATGCTCCAGACTTCATGGACACAGATGCCAAAAAGATTGCTAGTTTCGAAAAGAGGCTTGAGAACCAAAATGGGAAAGTCAGTGGGTACATCTTCTCGTACTGTCTTCAATGACTTTATTAGTGATTGCTTGATCCAAGAGAATCACAACAATAAGCATGTTGCAAGTAAGGCCCAGAACAGGACCATTGATTCAGGACCATCTCAACCTAGGGGACCACCAGCTCAATGATCCCAGTATCGACCAGCAGCGCCGGGGGCACGTTCATCAGGCCACCGCAAAAGAAAAGTCAGCCGCAAGCTCAGCGCAATCAAAGGCCATACAAGATAGCTGCTACCCAAGCTCGTGGAGGTCAGGGCAGCTCAACAGGAGGGAAACCTTTGGTTCGGGGACCCTGTTACAATGCAACCAAGAGGGACACTTCGCAGATACTGTCCTCACCCGAAAAGCAACAAGGTAACTACCCCGCTTGTCTGCACAACATGACCGCTGAAGAAGCTCGTGCTGGAGAGCCCGTGACTGCCGGTATGTGTCTTGTTAACCATCATCCTGAAGTTGTTTTGTTTCATACTGGATCATCACATTCATTCATGAGCAAAGCATTTGCAAAAAACATAATGAAGAGGTGTCTGAAATGGATTATGGGTTTCGCGTAAGCTCCGTGGGGAGTAGCGTGTTATCTAGGCAGATGGTTTGTAATGCAACCATCGACATTGGAGGGCACGAATTCGGAGCTAATTTAGTAGTTCGGCCAGGACTAAGTATGGATGTAGTCCTAGGGATGAGTTGGATGAGTATGTGGAATGCGGTGTTAGACACTGCAAATAGGGTTCTTACCTTATCTGATGGAAGGACGAATACCAAGTTACGCATCTCTCTTCCCCGGGGTGATGACTTTGTTGATTTATCTTGCACTTTATCTATAGAAGATCTGTCCAAAATCCCAGTCGTCCAAGATTTCTCGGATGTTTTCCCAGATGAATTACCAGGATTACCGCCCAAGCGGGCAGTGGAATTTGCAATTGAGTTGTTACCTGGAATAGCACCAATCTCTAGAAGACCTTACCGTATGCCACCCAACGAGCTAGTTGAACTTAAAACTTAGATTAAGGAACTTTTGGACAAAGGATTCATTCAACCTAGTATATCCGAGTGGGGTTGCCCAGCGTTGTTTGTCAAGAAGAAGGATAAGTCACTACGTATGTGTGTGGATTACCGGCCGCTCAATGTCGTGACTGTCAAGAACAAATACCCGTTGCCACGGATAGATATTCTGTTTGACCAGTTATCCAGAGCTAAGGTGTTTTCCAAGATTGATTTGAGATCGGGGTATCACCAGATCAGAATCCGACCGCAAGATGTCCCAAAGACTGCTTTCTCGACCAGATATGCATTATACGAGTATCTTGTCATGTCTTTCGGATTGACAAATGCCCCAGCATATTTCATGAGTTTGATGAATTCAGTGTTTATGCCGGAATTGGATAAGTTTGTAGTGGTGTTCATTGATGACATTCTAGTATACTCTGAAAACCCGGACGATCATGCATAGCATTTGAGGGTTGTTTTGACAAGACTCCGAGAACATAAAATTTATGCTAAGTTTAGCAAATGCGAGTTTTGGTTGAAGCAAGTGCAATTTCTTGGTCATATTTTGTCAGAAGAAGGAATTTCTGTGGACCCCAGTAAGGTACAAGAAGTGATGGATTGGAAAGCTCCTACTTCAGTTGGTGAGATTCGGAGTTTTCTTGGATTAGCAGGATACTATCGTCGTTTCATTCCCGACTTTTCCAAGATTGCAAAACCAATGACAAGCTTGCTCCAGAAGGACCAGAAATTTGAATGGACAGAGGAGTGTGAGATAGCTTTCCGTACCTTGCGGAAACTATTGACCACTGCTCCTGTCTTAGCTCAACCAGATATCGAGAAGCCTTTTGATGTCTTTTGTGATGCATCGAAGGTTGGGTTAGGTTGTGTTCTTATGCAAGAAGGCAGAGTGATTGCTTATGCTTCACGCCAATTGAGGAAACATGAGATTAACTATCCTACACATGATTTAGAGTTAGCCGCTGTGGTGCACGCTCTGAAAATCTGGAGACATTATCTGCTTGGTAACGTCTGTAACATGTACACCGATCACAAGAGTCTCAAGTATATCTTCACTCAACCTAAACTGAATATGAGGCAGAGAAGATGGCTTGAATTAATCAAGGATTACAATCTGCAGATACATTATCATCCAGGAAAGGCAAATGTGGTTGCCGACGCTTTGAGCCGGAAATCACACTGCAACAATTTGAGGTTACAACCAGAAGACGAGTTTAGTCTCGTACACCCTGTAATTCTGCACAATATCAGGCTGCAAGGCACCCTAGTTGATCAGATTCTTGAAGGGCAGAACACAGACAAGGAAATTTATCA
Organism: Coix lacryma-jobi var. lacryma-jobi; assembly: GCA_009763385.1. Taxonomy (NCBI): domain Eukaryota; kingdom Viridiplantae; phylum Streptophyta; class Magnoliopsida; order Poales; family Poaceae; genus Coix; species Coix lacryma-jobi. The sequence continues at coordinate 170,704,866 of CM019825.1, forward strand.
TATCAAGGAAAGGCTGAAGACCGCAACTGAACCAGTAAAACATTTTCGGATTGATGACAAAGGAGTGTTGTGGTTTGACAAGCGCTTAGTAGTACCTAAGAACAGAGAACTCAAAAACCGGATCATGGATGAAGCTCATTTATCCAAGTTATCTATTCATCCTAGAAGCACTAAGATGTATCAAGATTTGCGTCCAAGGTTTTGGTGGACCAAAATGAAGAAAGAGATTGCCGCATATGTAGCCAGATGCGACACGTGTTGTCGAGTAAAAGCTATTCACCTGAAGCCAGCCAGAACACTTCAACCGTTACCAATACCCGAGTGGAAATGGGGAAGAAGTGGGTATGGATTTCATCACCCGTTTACCAACCACCTAGAAAGGAAATGACTCAATTTGGGTGATAGTGGATCGTCTTATCAAGACCGCTCATTTCATTCCAGTTAGAACCTGTTATCGAGCACCGGACTATGCGGAGATTTGTATCAATCAAATCGTTCGACTACATGGAATACCCAAGGTCATAGTTTCGGATCGTGGAACGCCGTTTACTGCACCGTTTTGGGAGAAATTGCAGAAGGAATTAGGCACCAGGATAATCCGTAGCTCTGCCTATCATCCCCAAACATCGGGACAAACTGAAAGAGTGAATCATGTTTTGGAGGACATGTTAAGAGCCTGTGTGATTTCAGCAAAAGGATCTTGGGAAAAATGGTTACCTTTAGCTGAATTTGCATATAACAATAGCTATCAAGAAAGCATACAGATGACACCTTTTGAAGCTCTTTATGGTAGAAGGTGCAGGACACTGGTGAATTGGGTTGAACTAGGAGAACATCGTTACTACGGAATTGATTTTGTTAACGAAGCAGAAGAACAAGTTAGAATAATCCAACAACATATGGCAGCGGCACAGTCTCGACAAAAGAGCTATGCGGATAAGGAGGAAACCGCTTGAATTCAACGAAGGCGATTATGTGTATCTGAAAGTGTCCCCCTGAAAGGTGTCAGACGCTTTGGCGTAAAAAGGAAGCTAGCGCCAAGGTTGTGGGGCCATAGAGGATTGTGGAAAGGAGGGGAGAAGAAGCGTATCAGCTACAGCTACCTGAACATTTAAAAGCTATATTCCCTGTATTCCATGTGTCGCAACTAAAGAAATGCCTTCAAGTTCCAGAAGAAGAGGTACACACCAGCCAACATCAAGTTGTAATCCGATCTCACCTACTCAGAGAAGCAGTGTCGGGTGCTTGATGAAAAAGAAAGAGTAACTCGCGGAAGAATAGTGAAGCAATATAAAGTGTCTTGGAGTGAACAAGACGATCGAGATGCCACTTGGGAAACGGAAGACTATTTAAAAGAAGTGTATCCACAATTTTATAAGGACCGGTTAGTAACTCAAATCTCGGGACGAGATTCCTTTAAGGAGGGGAGGGCTGTAACACCCCTGGTGTTAAGCAACCCTAAATGCATAACTTGACATCTCATGAGCATAAGCATCATCATCACATGTTGCATTCTCTTTTTGTAAAGTGTAATTTCATGTGTTGGCTTATAATGTTATGCTTGGTGTGATGCTTGTTTGACTTGTTTTTGGAGTGTTTGAGTCTCCTAAGTAGTTGAACCTTGTTGAGGAGTCAAAGTGAAGCTAGGTTTGTGTTGGTCAATAGGGCTAACCAAGTCTCTAACCCTAGTTGCCTTGATAGAGCCCTAGGAGTCCTTTCGTTTCACTAACTAAGACCTCCTTGATAGAAGCTTTGCATGGCTGTGGGCCCTTAACCAAAAGTGTGTAGATTTTTGAGTAGAACAAAAAGTGTTTAAGAGCCAACTCATGAAAATGGGTTTAACAAGGTGTTTTAGGACCCACAAGGCAGAAATGGGGGAGATTTGACTTAGAAAAATTCTTCTAAGTCCTAACTGCCGAAACAGTTTCGCTGAGTGATCTTTGAGCTTTCTTGAGAGCAATCTAGGCCGAACCAAAGTTTGATCTTGTAACCAAAGTTGTAGTCGGCATGTAGCTCTAACCAAGGGATCAATCGGAGTGTCGTTTCATCGAGTGGTTAGCGAGTTAATCGCGTTCAAAATCCGGCCGTCAGTCGGCCATCAATCGACTGAATCCGGCGATTCAGTTTGAATCGGCGCCGTGGTCGTGGCCGACCGCGCAGAGCTTGGACGCCGCGTGGCGCCCGGCGCTTGGCGAGCCCACGCCCGCGCGCGCGCGTGGCGAGCACAAGGCCGCCCCCTGCACTTGCGCAGCCAAGCCGCCTCACTCCCTCCGTTCTGTCTCCTCCTTGCTCTCGCCGTTGCTCGGGCGGAAAAAGGGGGGAAACAACCGAACGCGGCCGTCGTTCACACGCCGCCTCGTTCGCCTCACCGCCAACCCAACCCAACCACCGCCAGCCTCGCCTTCACCTCCCGCATCGCCTATTCTAGCTAGCGCTCGCTAAGAACGCCTACGTAAGCCGCAGGGTGAGTTCCCGCCATGGCCGCCATGACCGCCGCTCGGTCCGCCATGGTCGGCCCTCCCTCCGTGCGAATCCTTCCGCTCTAGCTCACATTCGAGGGTCAGTGAGGTTCGTGGAAGAGGTAGAAGGTGACGGTTTGGCTGATTAGGGTTTCGTGACCGCGGGTACACCGCGTCCGCCGTGTCCGCCATGGCCGGCGAGCTTGGTCCGCCGTGGCCAACCCCCTTTCCGAGCTCGTCCGTTTGTCCTAGCTAATGTTCGCGAGTCGCCTTGACCCGTAGAAGACGTAGGTGGTGTTGGTTTGGTCGATTAGGGTTTGGTAGTGTCCGTACGTCGCCGTCCGCCGTCCGCCGTTGGCTCTGTTCGCCATGGACGACGAGCCGCGGTCTCGGCCGTTTCACATGGCAACCCTCGCTTCCTTGCTTCGATTAGGGTTCGCTAGGGTTTGGGGAGTGTGAGATGGCCGTTGGTTTGCTTCAGGAAGGCCGGAGATGGCCGGCGTGGCGAGCTCCCACCGCCACGGCCGCCATTCTCGCCGGCGAAGCTTGCTCCGAGCATGCGCTAGGCCTATGAGTGGTATCGCCGGGTGCGGAAGGAGAAGAGGAGTAGAATGGTGACGTCCGTTTCGCCGGGAGGTCGCCGCCGGCGAGCTCCGCCGCGGTCAACCTTTCCCCTGCTTCTGTGTGGCTGGCAAGTGGGGTCGGTTTGACCCGGGGTCCCGCCAGTCAGTGGCTCGGGTCCCGGCTGTCAGCGGACCTGGGTGCAATAGTTTGGGTACGCGTAGCAGTTTAGGTTGAAGAGTTTTTCAGGGTTTTGTTTAAATAGTTTTCAGAATGCTTATGTGGTTTGTTTAATTCATATCTTGAATTCTGTAAATGCTAAAATGGTGAAATAAGTTTTGTTAAGTTTGTTGTGATGAGTTTATGATAAATTTATGTGTAGTATATTTTAAATTATGTTTGGGCTGAAATCTTGTTAAATGCATAGTAATCTGTGTTTTGCTCAAAAAAATGTGATTCTTGTTTTGTTAGGTTTCTATTGATGAATAGTTTCTGGGAAAAATATAATATGATGTTGTTCTGTGGAGTATTTTGGCAGTAGCAATTAAAGTGATTAAATGTTGCTTTTTTTTAATTGTAGTAATTAAAATATGAGGAATATGTACCTGAGAATTTTTATACACTGCTCTTGTGCTAAGAAGTTTAGTAAAAAATAGGAAATTTGTTGTTTGATACTTTTTGTTAGGGTATGTAGTTCAAAGCACCTTTTCCTGTTAATATTTGTCTTTTTCATAGAGGATAGAGTTTAAGTCCAAATGGGTTCAAATTTGGACAGGGGACTAGATTGCATGCTGTCAACTTCCAGTAATTTCTGTAGATTTTTCTGAAGTTGTTATCTAAGGGTTACTGTTCTAGGTTAAACAAATGATTAAATGACAGCAATTGGTTAAGTAATAATCGGATGATGTTGACTACCTTGTTGAAGAAAATGAAGTAGATGACATGTGCTTATCTCCTGAGTTACCTTGTTCTATATTGCATCCCAATGCATCCCATGTGCATTCATTTTTACTTACACGGTTATGCATCATACAGGGTCGGTAGTGGAAGCCCAGAACCCGCCACCGGAGAGCCATGTCCGGAGGAGACCCAAAACGAGAGGACCGAAGAAGGAGACGTCGAGGACCTGCTTGAGTGCCGCGACCATCAACCCTCCGACTTTGAAAGAGGCAAGCCCCGGAGCATCCCACTCCTATGGTTTGCAAATGCAATTACGAAATTAACCCGATATGTTTGTTGCATTAGGTTATAGGAGTTGAGTGATAGCGTTGATGCATTACTTACTTATCCTTGTCCACCTGCAATTACTATATTGATATCCCTATTAGGTCTAGGTTAGTTTTGGTTAGCCTGCTTGGACCGGTAAAAGTCGGGTGATTTCCTCTCCCGCATATAGGTGGATACTGATCATAACTAGCCTCGTGCTATCATGGAGATAACCACGTGATAATTAATCTGAGACCGGGCGGGATGTAGGAGCAGCAGGACATGGGTCCTATGTGCTAGTAGTCTCCCGTCTGTGTCGATTAGGACCCGACGAAGGCACACCTCAGTCATTTTGAACGGGTCAATCACTTAAAGGAGCAGGTGCGGGTACCTCCCGTGAAGCCGAGTAAGGTTATTCGAGCCGGTGATGGAGATGTTGATGTCTAACATCCAGGGCCTTATATGTACCATGGGCAACTATTCTGAGCAACCTGGCATGGTCCGTGGACAGGCGGGGCCTGATTGACCTGGCATGACCATGGGCAGTTATTGCTTGAGCAACCTGGCATTGAGATAACCTCGGTGTAGAAGGGCCCATGACCGTCCTGCGCGTTGTGTTCTCGAATCTCCTGAATTGGTCGCCGACGGCTGCCTGGCAAGGTGTGATCGGGCGAGTGTGCGACATTTTATCCCTAGCTAGGTAGGAATCGATTATAATCACCATCGCTCCTGGTTAGTGAGTAACTTGACTGGGCATGTGTTAACGTAGTAACTTATGGAACTAAAGATGGTTATGAGGTTGAATCTGAAAGGCTATTGATGAAATAGTCACTCTTGCTTGATTAATTAGCCATGTGATTGTTCTAGATCAGGTGCAAATCTAGTTAATCAGGTCGTTACATAAAATGGACTGCTAATACTCTAATGATGATTATTTAAATAATAAAATGCTTTTACGCAAAAGGGTATGTATGGCCAAACCCAGATACAGCCTTGCATACTCCTTGGTGTCACCTTATTTCTGGTTTATGACGGGTAAGTCTAGCTGAGTACCTTCTCGTACTCAGGGTTTTATCCCTTGTTGTTGCAGATGGGCAGTTCTTCTATGGCTATTGCGAGAACTGTCTGTACCCCGTCGCGGGTGATGATTAGACCATGGGCATGGTCATCTCTTATCCTCTCCTGATGGTTTTGTGGACCGATCAGGCAATGGCACCGTATTGAGAACTAAGAACTTATGTTTAAAACTATGTTGCTTCCACTTTTGAATTCCGAACTATGGTTTGTAATAGCTGTTAAACTCTGATGTATTTGAACTATGTGCGAACTGAATGTACCTTGTGGACATGTACGCTAATCTATTACGATCTTGGCTATTGTTGAATGATTGAAATCCTTCGAGATTTCTGGACTACCGGGTTTGTACGAGCTTAAGTACATGTAATCTCTGTGAAAGCGGGGATTCGGTGCATAATCTGGTATAAATTGGTCAGTTCTGTCACACTCGTGCTACTCAGCTTTAGATCGATGAGCACGATGCCAATAGCCGAGCCCGTAATGCTCTTTTCTCCAGTTTGAGCATGTCCGAGTTGATCGCGTTTCTTGTGGCGGAACCGTCCTGATTATAAGAGTTCAAGTACTGTCTTAGTCAAATCCGTCTGACTTCGACTCATACTTGATCCCATATAACCCCGGTAGTTCAGAAATCCCGAAGGATTTCTATCATCGTACATCATACAGGATCGCATCGTTCAAGGATTACATTCGTAAAGATACATCACAGAGAAACGAAACCGAATTTAAAATATCAGAGTGCGAATTTAAAACGGAGTTATTACAATACCGAGTTTAAAAGTGCGGAAGCTGAAATAGTTTAAAGCACGACCACCACACATGTGGTCCAAATAAACATTGTTTGATAAAACCAACTCACACAACTCACTCTTCCCTTTTTAGATAATGTGCCACTAGAAGTCTCAGACCAACAAAAGAAAAAGGGAAGCTTCTGGACGACCCTGCCCGGGGCCTACTCCTCATCACCTTCCACTGGGTAGAGGCAGTGCTTACAATAGCCGAAGTAGACCTGACCATTTGCAACAACGGGATAAACCCTGAGTACAGGAATGTACTCAGCTAGACTTACCCGTCCAACTGAAAATAAAGACTCCAAGGGTATGCAAGGTCTTTTGGGTGGAGCTGGGATCTTTTAGTTGCGAAAAGCTCAATTTCAGATAAGAGGTAATTGATGATAATGATGAGCTGCCATTTTTAGACCTATTCCTTAATTCTAGGTTTTTCACCTGTACTAGAGCACTCACTTGAATCTATCAATCAATAATATAACCATATCCAGTTGACTTATCCACATTTTAGTTGAACCTTTAATCATCACATGGAGTTGTATCGTGGTGAAGCTCGCCATAGTTTCCCACTAACCGGGGAGACGGCGACTCGAATCGAATTCCAAACCAGCTGGTGAAAGACCTTTAATACCAGCCCACACTTTCCCCATCGGGTCCATGCATTCGGCAACCGCTCGACGCTTGTTCGTGGTGGTAATCGTCGTGGTTCAAGCACGGACCGCCCAATTGGAACCTGGTGATGGCCTCTCGCGGCAGATCACATTTCCATACTAGAGGGCGCGGCAAGGGTCGAAACCACCCCGAACAGCTTCTAACCGGCTTTGGGGTCGATGATTACGGCACCGACATATCCCTAAGTAAAAGGCGCGTTCAAAAATGAACGAGGGCCAACATCGATACAAACCTACACGATCCAACGGACGGACTAGCCCAAGTTTCCAAACTTGTGCTTTGCCTTCCAGTTGACCTATTTCACTACAGCTCAGGTTCTTTTCCACGATAGCAAATATAGCCAACCGTGATCCGGTAACTACCCATCAGGGTATTACGGAAACATTCTTAACTACTACTTTTTATTAAGCAGGCTAAGCAATTCTACATTGTAAATAAATAGCAGGATAACAAGGTAGATATTAATCAATAACCAAGGAATGGTAATGCAACAAGTAGGATTCATTCCAACTCCTAAACCTAATGCATCACAATATAAAAGGACTCAAGTAATTTTAATTGCAAAAGATAGGAGGCTTAATATGCTCCGGGGCTCGCCTTGGGAGAAGACTGAGGCCTCGTGGGAGGGGCACTCACGCAGGTTAGTGTCGCTTGCGGGGTCGGCTTCCTCGGCTTGCTGAAGCTTCGGGATCTCCTGCTCGACGTTTGTCTCCGGCTCCTGGTCTTGTTCCTGAACTGTCGATCCTATTGTATGCGGTAAATTAAATAATTAATGCGGGGTGCAGGATATGGTGGTATGAAAGAACATTTATTGCAAACCAAAAAAACCAACTTGTTGAACCACTTTTGACATTAAGGCAAATACTTATTTATTTCATAAAACAAAATCCATTTATTCACCTATTTCTTATTTAATAATTCAAAAGAAATTTGAGTTTGAACTGTAAGTGCACTTTTCTCGATTCAGAAAAATCCACAAAAATTCCAGAAGGCAATTAACACTCACTGGACTTCACTGAACAATTTTTAGCCAGAAACAAAATACAAAAACTGCAGATACAAATAACAAATAAACTGCTCAAAAGGTGCTTTGAACTAACTATTTACACAAAAGGTATTCAACAGCAGATTTCATATTTTTCCTGGTTTCTTCTACCCCTAAGCATTCTACTGTAGAAAACTTGTGGTCAGAGCATAAACATATAAGCCTACACAAAATAAACAAATCTATTCTAAATTAAACCATTTGAACTACAACCCTACTGAAAAGGGGTGCTAAACTGCTTTTCATATTTTTCCCGGATTCTACTCCACATTTTATACCCATCAAAAAATTCCATGAACAGAAACATTATACTATTCCATATATGAATTTCCAAAAGAAAAATACAGAAAAGTACATTTGTAAAGCAACTTCAGATTTTTCCATACAACAGCTCATGCTTACATTTTTCTTAGCTTGAACATCACAAACAGAGACTAGCAATTTTCCCACATTTTATTTCGACATATAAAAGACCTTAACATTTATTCTAAGAAATCAGCCAAAAGGACTTTTAATCATAAAAGAAACTTTTTCTACAAAAACAGTGCATCATATATTTTTCACAGGTGTAAAACAGGATAATAAACTTACACAAAATTTTCCAAGAATTATCTCAACCAGAAAGCACTTATTTTCATTTATCTCAACAAAAGTATATAAACTGAATTAAATAAAAAACAGTAAAATAAGCTGCTACCACCAAATACATTCATATTTTTCCATGATATATCTGCTCGTGAACAGGCTAGCAAAACTGAAAGTACTTCATTTGGACTTGTAAAACGAGCTACACAAAATGACAAGCATCTCTGGAAAAATAAAAGTAAAAAGAAAACATTTGAAATCATCCCGGCCACTGCGTGAACCCGGTCCATGGACCAGTGGGTGACTGACGCGCGGGGTCAACGGGTCAACGGGACCCACCCGTCAGAGAGAGAAAAAAGCAGGGGAGGTGTTGACCGGCGAAAGCTCGTCGCGGCGAGGTCGCCGGTGGTGAGGCTAGGCTAGATAGACTCGTCTCGACGAGGCGCATCCAGTGGTGGTGTTGGTTTGGCTAGCGCATGGCCGTAGCGTGCCAGCGGTGAACGGCGGCGCACGGCGGCGACTCACGGCTATGCCGTTTCCGGTGGTCGCCGGTGGAATTGGGGGAGGCAAAAGCTCAAGTGAACCCTAAGAGACAAAGCTATGGGGTTGGTTCGGCTCGGGTGGCTCCAGGGGAGCTTGACCACGTGAGCAGGCCGCGGCGGCGCCCATGGCGCTCGGCCGGGGGTTTAGAGAGAGATAGGGAGCGGTAGAGTCAAGGCTAGTTGGTGTTGTCACCTTGCCTTGGCTCGGTGAGGCTCGAGGACGAAGGAGAGGAGGCAGTGACGCTCAGGTCGGGGAGGAACGGCGTCGCGGGCTCAGCGGTGGCGATGGCGTCCGCGACGGCGCTCTTCGGACTCCAGCGTCAGCGAGGCTCGGCCGGTGGCGCTAGCGCGAGCACCGGGCGTGCAACGGCGAGGCGGAGCAGTGTGCGGAAGGAATCGGAGGGAGGTGGACGATGATGGTTGGAACGGCGGTGCGGCTCTCGGCGCCGAACGCAGCGAGCAGTGAAGTGCTCGGCGTGTTTGCGGGAGAGAGAGGGAAGGGAGCGAGGGCAGGAGCGAGTGAGGGGGCTTGTGAGCGCGGGTGAGAGAGAGGGCGAAGGGTGCTCGGGTTTTGGCCGGGGCCTCGGCCGGCCGTTGGTGGTGGCGGGGCCCGGCGACGGGACACGACGCGAGCGGCGAGGCAAGCGCGGCAGGCGAGGCGAGCGCGGGAGAGGGCGAGCGAGATCTTTGCGTGATCGCGTGGGGAGTGGCGGAGGCGGATTTGCTCAGGCATCGCCGGCCACGTGGCGCAGTCGCCGGCGTACGGGCGCGGCCGTGGTCGGGGCTGGCGTGGCGCGGCGCGCGGGAGCGGCGCGCGAGCTAGGCCGGCGCGCGGGCGCGGAGCTGGGCCGACGCGCGTGCAAGGCGGGCCGAAAGGCCGAGCGGGAGCAGGCAGGCGCGGGCCTGCGCGGGCACGAGGTGGGCCGGAAAAAGACCGAATGGGCCAAAAGTGTAGCGCGGGAGAAAAATTCGTTTCCCTTTTTCTTTTTCCAAATATTTTCCAAAGTTTGATCAAACAAAAATAGTTTAAAAACTCCAAACCAGGTTTTGACCCAAATATAAAAGTTGCTCCCAAATAATTTTCTCTACAACTTTCATATAGGACACTTTTTCTGAAAACTATTTTTAAATCCTCCACAAAATAAAGCCAATTTTGAAATATAAACCATTTTGTTTGACTTATTTTTATTTAACAAACTATTTTGAACTAGGTCAAAACTCGAACATGAAAAGCACTCTACTCAATTCTGTATTTTATAAAACTATTTGCCAAAACAGAAATCCATTTAAATCATCGAGTCAAATAGAAATCCAAAATCCAACAATTAAACAAAGACAAAAGCACTCTTATGCACATGAAATGATGCAATGCATTGCTTATGCTTCTTTAGTAGCTAATTGCAGTGCCTAATGCAATGCTTGACACTAGGGTGTCACAGCCCTTCCCCCTTAAAGAAATTTCGTCCCGAGATTTGAGTTACGTACCAATCTTTATAAAAAGCGGGGTAGTTTACGCGTAAGTACTCCTCCGTTTCCCAAGTCGCATCATTGGGTCCGTGATTGCTCCAGAGAATCTTGTAAGTCTTCACCGTTCGGTTACGCGTTTCTCGGGTCTTGGTGTCCAAAATCTCCTTGGGCTGCTCGTAGTACTCCAGATCCGATCTGATCGTGACATCTGGGATCCAAACTTCTTCTTGTTCTGGAACTCGAAGACACTTTTTCAACTGTGATACATGAAACACGGGAAAAACTGCGCTCATCTCTGGGGTAACTGCACTTCATATGCCACTTCTCCCTTTTTTGCTATGATCTAATATGGTCCCACATATCGAGGTGCTAGCTTTTTCTTAATTCCAAACGTTGGACTTTGCTCATGGGTGAGACCTTAAGGTAAACATAATCTCCCATTTGAAATTCCAGGGGTCTTCTCCGTATATCGGCTTAACTCTTTTTTGTCTGGATTGTGCTACCTTAATGTGTTGTTGTACTGTCTGCACAATCTCTTCCGCATCCTTTACGTAATCCGACCCATGGAATCCTCGATCTCCTGATTCAACCCAATTTACTGGGGTTCTGCATCTTCGTCCATATAAAACCTCAAAAGGTGCCATCTTTATACTTTCTTGGTAGCTGTTGTTATAAGAGAACTCGGCGAGGGGTAACCATTTCTCCCATGATTCTCCTGAAGATAAAACATAAGCTCTGAGGATATCTTCCAAAATCTGATTCACTCTTTCTGTTTGCCCTGCGGTTTGGGGGTGATAAGCGAAACTTCTTACCAACTTGGTTCCTAACTCCTTGTGCAACTGTTCCCAAAACACGCTATGAACTGGTGTCCTCTATCAGAGACAATCCTTTTTGGAACTCCATGCAACCTCAAGATATTCTGAATATACAGGTCTGCATACTGATGAGGGCAGTGTGTAGTCTTAACTAGTACGAAGTGAGCCACTTTAGATAACTGATCCACGATAACCCAGATAGAATCATTTCCTTTTTGAGTAGTGGGAAGGCCGGTGATGAAATCCATACTGATTTCTTCCCATTTCCACTCTGGGATTGATAACGGTTGTAACAGTCCTGCAGGTCTCAGGTGTATAGCTTTTATCCTGCAGCAAGTATCACACTTGCAACATAAGCTGCAACTTCTTTCCTCATCTTTGACCACCAATACCTTGTTCTCAAATCTTGGTACATCTTACTGCTTCCTGAGTGGATAGACAACTTTGAATTGTGAGCTTCATTCAGAATTCTTTCTTTCAGCTCTGTGTCCTTAGGAATAACCAACCTCTGATTATACCACAGAATTCCCTGTTCATCCATTCTGAAGTTCAAAGAACTACTGGTTTCCAACCTCTTCTTAATCTGACAGATCTCTTCATCGGTCTTTTGTCTCTCGATGATGTCACTTTCCAAGGTACACTAAAGAGTGATGTTGTTTCACCATAACAGGGTGCATAAGGTTAAATCCATCTTCCAAAAGTGGTTGTAGGGAGTTGCAATGAGTCTTGCGACTCAAGGCATCGGCTACAACGTTTGCTTTTCCGGGGTGGTAATGCACTTCAAGGTTGTAATCTTTAATTAGCTCTAGCCATCTTCTCTGCCTCATGTTCAACTCTGGCTGGGTGAAGATATATTTCTGACTTTTATGATCCGTATACACATGACATAGGTTTCCCAAAAGATAATGTCTCCAGATCTTGAGTGCATGCACCACGGCTGCTAATTCCAAATCGTGAGTGGGGTAATTCTCTTCGTGCGGTCTCAACTGGCGAGAAGCATAGGCGATAACTCTTCCATTCTGCATGAGTACACATCCGAGTCCAATCTTAGATGCGTCACAAAACACATCAAAAGGTTCCTCCAAGTTTGGCTGAGCCAGAACAGGCGCGGAAGTCAAACAACGTCCGCAGAGTGCGAAAAGCTGCTTCACACTCTAGAGTCCATTCGAACTTCTTGTTTTTCTGCGTTTAACGGGTCATAGGCTTGGCTATTCTTGAAAAATCCGGAATAAACCGACGGTAGTATCCTGCCAAACCCAAAAAGCCGCGAACCTCAAAAACACTTGTGGGTGCTTCCCATCCATACCTCTTGCACTTTAGAAGGTTAAGAGTCTACAGAGATCCTTCCTCTGAAAGGACGTGACCAAGGAAAGGTACCTTCTTCTTCAACCAAAACTCACACTTGCTGAACTTAGCATACAACTTATGCTCTCTAAGCCGGGTCAGAATAACTCTTAGATGCTCAGCATGGTCCCTCTCATTCTCAGAGTATACCAAGATCATCGATGAACACTACAACAAACTTATCCAACTCTGGCATGAAGACCGAATTCATCAGGTACATGAAATGTGCTGGTGCATTGGTTAACCCAAAGGACATAACTAGATACTCATAGAGTCCGTATCTGGTAGAGAAAGTTGTCTTTGGTACATCTTCTCTTCTGATCTTAATCTGATGGTATCCTGACCTCATGTCGATCTTGGAGAATACTTTCGCCTTTGACAACTGATCAAACAAGACATCGATTCAGGGTAAGGGATATTTGTTCTTTATAGTTACGGCATTCAACGGTCTGTAATCCACATCATCCTTAAAGTTTTATCCTTCTTCACAAAGATAGCGGGACATCCCCAAGGTGACGAACTAGGGCGTATCAGACCCTTAACCAAAGCTCTTGCAACTGAACCTTAAGCTCTGCTAACTCTTTAGCGTGCATTCTATACGGTCTGCGAGATATGGGTGCCGTTCCAGGGATTAGCTCTATAGCAAACTCCACATCCCTATCTGGCGGTAGTCCAGGCAACTCATCAGGAAAAACATCTGGAAACTCACACACTATTGGGATTTCAGCTATCTGCTTTGCCGTGATATTGAACAACACTCCAATCTCATGGGGGTTTTGAGGTAACTTGAACCGAAAAGAAGATCCATTCCTGGGACTAACCATGGACACTACTCTTTCTGCGGTGTCTAGATTAACTACCAGAGTCATCACAACCCATACCAAATACCCAACCATCCAGACCTAGACAGGAATGACTATGGGGTCCACTATGGCCTGTTTATCCCCAAAGGTCATTTCCACTCCTTTAGCCATTTTACGCGCGGAGAGAACAGCTCCGGTGGAACTTATCTGATATCCCCGGTCTAACTCTATCAACTCAAGATTACTTCTTATAACAAATTCTCACTTATGAAAGAATGCGATGCTCCAGAATCAAACAGCACAACTGCGGGACATTGATTAACAAGAAACTTACCAGCGGTGACAGGCTCTCCTGCTGGCACTTCTTCCACGGTGGTGTGATGCACATGACCCGTACGAGGTGGGGGCTGAGTGTACTACTTCTTTGGGCGAGGGCACTGACGTGACAGATGTCCAGTCTGACACAATTATAGCATGGACCAATCACATACGGGGTCTTGGGACCTCCTGCACTCCCTGCTTTGCTCTTGTTCTTGCATCTTGGGGCGGTGTAGGGCTTCTGAAAACTAGGACGGGGACGGTTGGTGGTGATCTTCCTCTGTGGGGACGGAATCTTGCTCTCTGTAACAGACGGGCGATATGGGGTATGTGCTCCGAAAGGGGTCCTCTGTTGAGACGAACCTCCTTCGTTCGCACGACGGCGTGTCTCTGTCGCCAGCGCGCTGTCATTGGCCTCTTGATTTAGGCGGTCACTGATGAAATCACTGAAGGTGGTGCGGTGACTGTTGCCCATCTTGGAAAGCATGGCGGCACACTCATGCCACGCTTAATGCTTGCGATCTTCTTGGCCTCAGTATCCACAAAGTCTGGGGCGTAGCGAGCTAGGTTGTTGAAACTGTGGAGGTACTCGGACACAGATCTGGTTCCCTGGGATAACCTCATGATCTTTGAACCTTCATTCCATCAAACCACTAGGGATGTAGTGGTTGCGCATAGCGGTAGAGAACTGATCCCAAGTGACACGTGCATTTGCAGGCAAGGATGCACGGTACTGGGCCCACCATAAACCTGCGGGTCCTTCCAACATGTGGGCGGCGTACTCCGCCTTGAGCTCTTCCGTCAGACGAAGCAGACGGAACTTCTGGGATGGAGTTGAGCCATTCATCAGCCTCAAGCGGTTCGGTGACTTCCTTGAACACAAGAGGGCGAGTGTCCAAGAAGTCACGGTAGGAGCTGTACTGGTTGGGCTCTGGGCCTTGGCGTTGATGATGCTGTTGCGCAGTGTTGTTAGCGATATTGCGGAGGGTGGCCTTCATGTGCCTCTGCATTTCCTCCATATTCCTTTGGCTGCCCAAGAACTGGCCGAAAAACGCTTCCGGCGTCATCGCGGCGGTGGGGGAGGTGGCAAGTTCTCCTCCTGTCCTGCCCCCTGTCCGCGTTGGCTGCGAGTGATGTCGGCATCTGCATATCGCATTAATAAGCAATCATTAGGTGATGTTACATTGATCATGAATAAATACTGCGCTGTACATAATTCGGAAATTTAGCACACGACCAAGTATAATTACTCATTTCCATACAACATCACAAAATAATCGCTCGAAATTAGACATGCAAACGACGGATTTCCATAAAGGTGCCGGATCAAAGTCCGGACTTTGTCCAAAAGCTTACATGCCATCAAACATTTTAAACATAAAACCAGCACATGTTAGGGCGTTACATCACTTAGCGAGCAAGCTCAAGCTATACAAAAGAAAAAACGTCTCCTAGCTAAACTAGCGCTAGGCATCTCCAGCGGCGGATGCGGCGTCCTCTGCGTCGACGTCGATCATTGGCTCGTCAGCGTGATCCGCCTCCAGAGGGCGTCGGGACAAAGGACCTCTCTGTCCTGGGGATCCTGGGCCTTGGCGGCTGGATCCTCGGCAGCTGCTGGGGCGGCGGCCTCCTGCGCGGCATGGTGCATCTGGTGGACTACCTCGTGGAGCTGGTCGATGTAGGTCTGCTGTCCATGGATCTGCTGTATCAATCAAGAGGTGGGCTCCCTCTCTGAGCTGGTCGAGCGCGGTGCGGGCCTCATCTCTCTGAAGAGCGGTGGTCAGGTACATCTGCTCTGCAACGGTCCTGGCAGTGGACTGTGCTACTGCTGTGGTGCGGGCGTCGTCACGCTCAAGAGTGACCTGTTGAATCCTCTCCTGCAGACGAGCAACCTCAGCGTCGAAGTCCTCCTGTAGCTTCCTCTTGCTCTGGTAGGTGGCTGTGAGGGTGAAGGACACGCTCCCGAGAGTGTGCTCCAAACTCTCACATACACCCAACAAAGCTCCGGTGGCGCTCATCGCAGGCGTCTCACAGTAGAACCTCTCCTCTGGGCTCCCTGTCAAGACTGACTCCGAAGTCTGCTTCTAGCGCAATGGAAAAAGTGATCCGCGGGGGAACACTCCTGCCATAGCGCTAGCTAGGTCGGCGGGAAGCGGGCGATGATGTCCTTCAGCACTAGGTATGCTGCCCTGTTGGCTCCATCCTTGGCACAGGTGCCTCTGGTGATCTCCATCCATCCTGTCCAGTGGGCTTGGCGGGCAAAGCCTTGACTTTGATCTCCACCATGACCAAGGAATCCTGCCCGTAGATCTCCTTCTGCCATGAGTACCTGGGCTCCTGTCCTTCCTCATAGCCCACGGCCTGCAGAATCCTCCAAAGATAGTCGGCAAGCCTAAGTAGGACAAGAATGTCTTCCGGGTCAGCTTGGTGGCCAAGCAGTGACGCGGAACTCCCTCTGCCTCCGGTGGCCTTGCGAGCGGTCAGCTTAGTCCGGGCCATCTGTAGAAACAAAAAGGTTTCGAACTCTCGTGAGACAGATATTAAGTTGGCAAATTTTAGAGAAAGACAACTTTTAAG
The DNA here is from genome assembly GCA_009763385.1 of Coix lacryma-jobi var. lacryma-jobi. Taxonomy (NCBI): domain Eukaryota; kingdom Viridiplantae; phylum Streptophyta; class Magnoliopsida; order Poales; family Poaceae; genus Coix; species Coix lacryma-jobi. The sequence goes on from CM019825.1 coordinate 170,721,122, forward strand.
TTAAGGGGAGGTAATGTAAATGCATGAATATAAACATGATGCATGATCGTACTTACGTTCTCACTCACTATAATGACTCGTAAGTCCTAACGTTCTAGTCGGTGGCAAGAACGATCTCTCATGCGTTATCTACACGTTCTACCCGTTCGCATAGTTAGTGTACTTGCAGAAGATTCATTTCAGCCCAAAGAAATTCCCAATGATAAAACATTTGAGTATTGGCCAATATGCGCAAAATACATAGAAGCCAACACTAAACACCATGCACCAACATAGAAAACACCCTTGAAAACATTGATACCCTCGTATGTGTCCGCGTGGAGCTCGCACAGACTTGGTATAAGAACTCTCACCTAGACCGACGGTTGGACGGTCATCCTCTCATATCTCACAAAATCATTTATGCATGTTTTCGCGATCGACGCATTCTCTTTTCCGGAGAATGGACCAGCAAATAAAGATCCAGCATGAAGCAAAACCCTGAACCTGTTAGCAGTTAAGCCATCTGAATCCTAGTATAGGGCTTAAGGACGAGACTGGGCACACCTAGTTGTTGGCACCAAAAGTGACGCGCTATGCCAAACACAGCAAGCCGAAAAGCTGGCTTCAAACGTGGCCCGGGTGCTCAGGAGTCCGGTGCGTGCCAGTCAGTTTGCCCTGCAACTAACAAGGAAAAGAATCTGTTAAATACAAAGCTGGAACATGCCGGGTATGACCAGACAGTTCCAAGATGTTCGGCCCTGAAGCCACTTACGACGACATATAGCTATGAAAGCTATCTGCCAACAGGTTTAAAGATTGTTCGACAATATGAACAGAGTTTCGTGAATAACAGGTTGCCGAACACGTTTGCATGAGAATCGTATTTGCATGATGTATTAAATACAAGTTAAAGCTTAACCAATCTCGATTGTACAACCGAGTTGGGGTCCATGGAGATTGACCATACAAACTAAGCATGGTTAAACTAATCTAAAGCCTGTGCCTGCCGCACGACACCTAGCTATATCATAGATCAAGCATACTCAACGTGCATGAACCCTCGCCATGTGGCAATCTAGATATGGTCGAATCGGCTATTACAAACAATAGATCTATCGCATGGAAGTTTTAGAAAAGTAATCGTGAAAGGACAGGATGGATCTTATCCAAGATGGAGCTGAACCGAGCAAGATCTAGATTGGGCAATGAAGTGTTACGATGAAATAACATTATAAAAACATATAACACATGATAACTTAATGAATCTATTAGATCTGCCAAATCTAACAGAGCCGATAACTATTTTTACTCATGACTCAATCTGCCGCACGATACAAGGCATAAGCAAAAACTTCCCGTCATAAGCTTAAATCCGCCGCACGATACTAAGCTTAACATACGAGACTACTTGCACCATATCTAAATCCGCCGCACGATACTAGACATGATAACAAGGTTGCCGGAACTTACGGAGGTCGACGGATCGATGGCTCCTCTCGAAGAACACGACGACACGACTTGGACTCGAAGATGGCACGGGGCCGGGTTGGTTGTATTGATTGTGTATATCTTACAATAGCCTCAGGGTTTATATTTATACCCTGGTGTTCTCTGAGTCCTAGAAGGACACGATTTACAACGATAAAATTAGGAAACTATCAAAAACGTGATGCCTTCTGCTCCAAGCTTCCTTTAATAACCGGCATGCACTAAAATGACGAGATCCCCATCGCTAAATCTTCTTGACATGCCGCACTTATCATCTTCTAACGCAAACCGACTCGGCTTGAGGTAGCCGACCGCAGCGTCACATTGCCGAACCTGCTCGCCGTTGACTAGTCGCCTTCACAGCCTTGCCGAATACATTGAGTTAGCCGACCGCGTTCGCCATCTGCCGAATCCCCTAGGTGGTGACTTCTCCCGAACCTGCGTCGTGCTGGCCCACTTGTCATAGTGCGAAAATTCTGTGTTAACACATGCCCCCTCAATTTCTGAATAAAGGCATTTGTTCTGAAATTGACCACTAGTCCACCGCGCGCCCTAGATCGGCACTGCTTCAAACTCCGCATTCTCCCCAAATCGCCAACAGTTTCAATTTCCACCTGAGCTCCGTAATGGCAACCCGTGATGAGATTCCAGAGGTAATCCTCACTTCTCCCCTCAACACGTTCGGTCAATTCCTATCGGCATTCGGTTCTTCTAACTTTTCCTGCACATATCTTCTTTTAGGCCTTTAGGGACGAAATTCTGATTCCTTGTGATGCGGACCCCGACTCCTACTTCTTGGGTCCAATGGGAAACCCCAATCCAACCAACATCATCAGTATGGAGACCAACAGAATTCCCTTCAAGCATGGAGTCATTTCGTCGAACAGGTGGCGGTACACCTTCAAGAACTGGCCTTTGCCTGCGGTCACTGGCTGGAGGAACTGGTATAAAAGATCCAGGCAAATTTGGTCCCTATTGGGAAACTCAAGACATTCATCATGCCCTGGAACTGTCTCTGGCCAAAATGCCCAAAAATGAGCCATTACTCATAGCAGCTTCTCATTTTTGGTCAGATGCCCTCAATGCTTTTGTATTCGGCCATGGTATAATGACAATCACATTAGCTGATGTCTTCATGATGAGTGGCTTGAATATCACTTCGACCATGAACGCTGATGAACTGTTAGAGAAAATTACCCAGAGGTCCATTGATGTCAGCGTTGGATGGATGAAATATGTCGAAACCCACAACAAAGCGCCAAGCCCAGTGGCAGAGACAGAGCACAGGGCTTTTCTGAACATGTGGCTATGCAGATTCATCTTCTGTGGGAGATCCAACGAGCCAACCCTCAACTACATTGCGCTGGCTGACAAACTGTCCAAAGGAAAGCAAATCCCTCTAGGCAAACTTTTCCTGGGATCCATATACCACATGATGCATCAAATCTCCACTCAAATGTATCATGCCACTCATGCTGACACAGTCAGACTACCACCAATTGATTGTGTCAATGGCCCCTGGTGGTTTGTCCAGATGTGGTTTCAGCTATATATGCATCAAATAGTTGCCGTGCCATTGGACAATCTCAGCTTTCCTTCCAGCAACTTTGCTGAAGATGAAGAAGCCACAGAAAAGGCCTGCCAAACTTATGGGGAAGCAGCCACTGCTATAACCATTAACAAAAGTATTGACAATCTCTTCAAGTTATTCTTCAAGGGCTTTAGTCAGGTACTCTGGTTACCTTACAGGGAGGATGACAACCTTACTTTCCCTATCAAATTCAGCTTTGATGATGGCTGCGTAGATGAAATGGCCACAGGAGTCTTCAACTCATTTATCAAACCCTGCATTCTACCAGCCGAATTCAACAGGGGAGACAAGTGAAGCACACCTATGAGTTCTATCACCCCAACATAGCAGCCAGGCAATTGGGTTGTGGACAGCTCCTCCAAAACTCATCTTTTCTACTGTCATCAGGCCTAGGGAGCAAATTCAATCCAAAGAGCAGATTACAATAGGGATGCAGGCCCATCGGGTATTCAGGCTGGGGCAAGATCTGCCAGACTACCGACCAGTACCACTCCACTTGATTCAGTCTGCTCATCCCCTTTTTGAGTCCTGGTGGCAAGAATGGCATGATCATATTTTAACAGTCCAGTCCACCCCATGTGCCTAGAAGTCCAAGCAGATTTCAACTCTGACAGCGAGGTACAATAACAAGTCATCTGCTATTTTAGCATTCGATCCTTGGGGTTTCTGATTCCTTTAAAATTTCCACAGGACTTCATACCCAATCCTGACACCAGGCCCATCCAATATCATCAAGCTGGTCCAACCACTGTCCTGGGACACAACGCTCCTTCATTGTCTCGGTTCATGAAATCCCAAGCAGCTTTATCAACCATCCTTTCAGCTAAAGGAGGGAAAAGAAAGGCCACTGAGGAATCCTCCCGTTCTAGGCAAACCAACCAAGCAGAACACACCTCTTCCAAAGGTAAGATGTTTTAGCTCTTCCATCATTATTAACTTATTCTTGATTGGCTTGTATGTCACTATAGGCCCCCTCCTCTGAACAAGAAAACGTTCAAACAACAGTGCCCCCAGTCTTTATTACCTCGGAAGATGAACATGCAGACACCAGGGAAATAGACATGATCACCCAGAATCCGGATGATGCCAACATTGGTATGTTCCTCAATCACCTCTTCAACCAGCAGATCTTGCCTCCCTCGACTGATCGATAATTTCACAGATGACACAACCGATGAGACTTTCATTGGTTCAACTCCAGACCCTGCTGGCCAATCCGGTCCTCAACCGGATCAAGACCTTGTCAATCAGCCGACTCATCAGGTAAGAATTAATTCCTCATTTCATCCTTCCTTCATACTTTACCTTGATCGGCTAACCTGTCCAAATCAACATAGACTTTCATCAGTTCAGCCTCCGAGTATGCATTTGATGTCAACGAGTTCCTGGCAAAAGAACAGCGGCCGAAAGACCATCGGCATTCGTCCAAGATGTTCTGAGCAACATAACAAATTTTCTGAATCAAGACATCTTGTCCTTAGTCAGAGACGCCGATGAGGTTAAAAATTCCTCGAGCCCATTGCTGAGGACATTCCAGAAAATCTGAGGCTTCACCTTGAGGCCGTATCTACACTGGATGACTGTTTTGCCAAGGTAAAACGAGCAATCAGAAGCACTGATCTTCGGACTGCCAAGTCTAAGTGCACCCAAGAAGTCAATGATCTGTACACTCAGTTCCAAGAAGCCAAGAACTCCCAGGAGACTCTGGAGGCTCAGTTGAAAGAACTGCAAGAAAAGAGGTCTGAATTGGAAGTCCAACTAGCCCAGGTCAACTCTGATATCCAGTCATGCACCTCTCGGCTATCGGGTTTACCGATCATCATTGAAACAACATCTTCCAAGCTGTCATCAGTGCTCAATGAGGATATCCAACTTAGCACGAGGCTTTCACAGACACAAGGCACCGAAGAGGAGGACCAAAAGGCACTGGAGCATGCTAATCAAGTCAAAGCCGATACTCTTGCGGCTATAAATCAATTCTTGAACAACTAGATGGCTGTGTAACGAACTTTTAATTTCAGTTTTCCGTATCAGAATGACTCAAACATCTTCTTGTAATATATCTGTATTTTGCATCTAATCGGTTACCATTCTAATGACATTACGACTAACCGTGCAACCCTGTTCGGCAATCTGGCTAGTATCTGTCCCGAACACTTAAATCGGCAATCTTGCCAAAGCCAGGTGCTCTAGTCTCCGCTGAACATGCAACTCATCCGGACGGTTCGCGTAGCCCGTTACTGTAGAGGCCCATCTTGGGAAGTGGGAAACCCCAGTCCACCGATTGACATTCACTGCGCCGTCCCGGGATATCCGCCATGATTATTGTTTTGTCTTTATTAATCGTCCCTGGAGGCCTGCCTTCTTCCATCTGCCTCTCTAGTACTTCCGCCGTTTCTTTCCTTCCTGCTTGCTTCGTTTCAGAAACCCTAACCCCCAAGCGCAATGGCGAGCCACGATGATCGCGGCAAGCGCCGGCGACCGAAGAAGCCGAGGGGAGTCGCGCTCGGCGCCTCCGTCAGCGTGGGTAGGATTCCTCGCTTACGCCCTTTGTGGCAGTTTCTTGAACACCCCGCTCACACTCTGTTACCGCTCGTCGACAGGATCTCCGTCATCTCCTCCGCCGGCGGGCACGCCCGGCCTTCTCCAGCAACGGGGAGGCCAGGGGCTCCACCATCGGGCTCGTCGAGCTCCTCCGACAGCCTCCCCTACCACTCCCATCCTTCGGAGGCGAATCCGGACCGGGACTTCGACGATGACCTTACGACCACAACGACGCCTTGAACTTCATGGCGCTGCGGGACGAGTCCCGGGAAGAGCTGGCCGCCGTCTCGAAGCAGTACGGGATCGACCAGCTGGAGTGGGAGGACCAGCGCCGGCAGTTCTGCGACGCAATCACGGGTATGAACGCCCAATCCTAGATCGGCTTTGGTCGTTCTTGTTGATCTTTTATCCGATCCGTTCCAATTCGTCGTTCACAGCGCTGTCTGAAGAACTGGAGCGCCTGAAGATGGCGGCGAACGCCGTCGCAGATCGGGTGAACGCCCAGGGCGACACTGCCGAGGCTGCCTGGCCAATGTGCACGGCCGCGTCGAGCAGGTCGCCCTGCAGGGCGTGCATCATGGCGTGGCTGGGGCTATCGGCGCTGACGGTCCGCACGGAGGAGGACTTCTCTGTGGTGCCGGTTGGCTTCCCCGGTGGGGCATTCCAGAGAAGTTTGCACAGATCGTCGATTTTCTGGAATCCTACGAGGATCATGCTCACGCCCTCACCATAGTCACCAACCCGCAGACGGTCATCGACAGGGTGTTCGGTAACTGATCTGCACCTTTTGCACAGCCCCCACTATGAACAATGCTCTATTTTGCCATGTTCACGTGTGCAATCTGTTTCCCTTTCTGTGCTTGTCTAGTGTTCGATCTCTTCATTGAACCGATTGCACAGCACCGCGTGCATCTGGTTCTATTTTAGCGTTTTTCGCGCTAAAGGCGACACATACCGTGTCGGCTGTTTTGCTCTAAGGCGACAGATCCTATCGGCCATTTTTGTGCTAAGGGCGACACAACCTTGTATCGGCCGTCGGTGTCCGCTAGTCCTTGATTCCGTTATGCACCGACCTCCACGCTAGGATGAAATCTCTTTAGATAACGTCCATTAATTGCCCTAGCAAACTCTTCTCCTCGGAGGTTTTTTAGGATGTACGCATTACCCGGAGCACGTCTCAGAACTCGAAAAGGCCCTTCCCAGTTAGGGGACCATTTGCCGAACACCTTATCTTTGGTACCGATCGGCAAGATAATTTTCCAAACCAAGTCTCCTTCTTCGAATCCTTTTTCTTTCACTTTCGAATTGTAGTACTTGGCAACGCGTATCTTGTTCTTTTCAATATTTTCCAAGGCCTTGAGACGAATCAAATACAAATCCTCTAGCTCATCCATCATCAAATCTTTATAATTCTCTTTGGCTAGATTGTTCTGCAATGTAACTCGTCTTGACCACGATTGCAACTCCCATGGTAGCACTGCGTGATGCCCATAGACCAACTCGTATGGTGACGTCTGAGTCGACCCATGACAAGCCATTCGGTAAGCCCACAAAGCTTCGTTGAGTACCAAGTGCCACCTTTTAGGTTTCTCTTCGATCTTCTTTTGAATGATCTTAATCATGATTTTGTTAGAGGCCTCTGCCTGCCCATTGGCCTGTGCATAATAAGGGGAGGAATTATAGAGCTTAATCCCCATTCCTTCGGCAAAGTCACAAAACTCCGAGGAAGTGAACTGAGTTCCCTGATCGGTAGTGATGGACTGAGGGATGCCGAATCGGTAAATGATATGCTCCCTGACGAAGGACACCATGTTCTCTGACGTCACCTTCTTTAATGGGATGGCTTCAACCCACTTAGTGAAATAATCCGTGGCTAACAGAACAAACTTATGTCCCTTGCTAGATGGAGGGTGGATCTGGCCGATCAAATCAATGCCCCATCCTCTGAAAGGCCAAGGCTTAATGATCGGATTCATGGCCGATGCTAGGGCCCTTTGCACATTGCCGAATCGCTGGCAATCCTGACAACCTCTGAAGTATTCGAAGCAATCTTCGAGCATAGTCGGCCAAAAATATCCAGTCCTCCTGATTATCCATCTCATACGGTGAGCCGACTGGTGTGCACCACATACGCCTTCGTGCACCTCATACATCAGTTTCCTAGCCTCGTCTTGGTTCAGGCACTTAAGCAAAACTCCATCTATGGATTTGTAGTACAATTGATTGTCCAAGAGCGTAAACTTAAGAGCCTTGTACCTGAGTTTTGGGAGACTTTTCTGGATGGGTCCCTGAGGTAATCGGCAATGTTGTCCTCTCCAGTCTTCAACTACCTTTCACTCTTCCTCAAATGCAAAAATGTTTTGATTCTCCCTATACCCGGATGCTGCCTGAGCCAACTGGTTTGCTTCTTCGTTTTGCCCCCTAGGAATATGTTGCAAGGTTGCTGATCGAAACTGTCTAAGGAGCTCTTGGCAACCTTCGAGATATTCCTGCAGCGTGTCGTTTTGCATTTGTACTCACCTGTCAGCTGCTTGATCACCAACTCCGAGTCACCGAAGATCTCCACGGCATCTGCCTTAACGTCCACAAGCAACCGCAATCCTCGAAGCAGTGCCTCATACTCCGCTTGATTATTAGTCACCGGGTACTCGATCGGTATAGAGTATTTGAAAGGTGCCCCCTTGGGAGAAATCAACATGATCCCGACTCCACCACCTTTGCTACACGACGATCCATCAAAAAACAATGCCCAGGGGGCAATGGTTACTATGTTAGCGTTAGGATCACGATGGTGAGTGACGAAATCAGCCATAATCTGGCCTTTAACAGCCTTTGCCGATTCAAAACGCAAATCAATTCAGAAAGAGCTAAAACCCATTTACCGATCCTTCCACTTAAAATCGGTATTGATAACATGTGCTTGATTACATCAAACTCTGATACTACCACGCATTCGGCATTCAATAGATAGTGCCGAAACTTGGTACAGGAATAGAAAACGCACAAGCACAACTTTTCCGTAGCCGAATACCTCGTTTCGGGGTCCAGTAGCTTTCGGCTAAGATAGGCTACGACTCTCTCTTTTCCTTCGAATTCTTGCATGAGGGCCGACCCTATTGTTAGGTTGTCGGCCGCCACGTACAACTTGAAAGGCTTGTCGAGTTGTGGAGGAACCAATACTGGTGGTGCCTTCATGTATTCTTTGATTTCATCGAAAGCCTTTTGTTGCACGTCACCCCACACGAACTCCTGATCTTTCTTGAGCTTCAACAGTGGAGAGAATGGTAACACGCGCTCGGACAAGTTGGATATAACCTTCTGACAAAGTTGATCTTGCCGAGCATTGATTGCAGTTCTTTGAGATTGGTCGGCGGCACTACCTTATCAATTGCTTCCATGCTCTTTTTGCCAACCTCGATGCCCCTTTTGTGGACCAAGAATCCCAGAAACTCACCGGCCGACACCCCAAATGCACACTTGGTTGGATTCATCTTTAAACCGTGTTTCCTTGTGCACTCCAGGGTCTTCCTTAAATCGGCTAAGTGTCTTTCTTTGCTTCCCGACTTGACCACCACGTCATCAATGTAGATTTCTACGATTTTGCCGATCAACTCATGAAATATGTAATTCATGGCCCGCTGGTAAGTGCACCGGCATTTTTCAAACCAAAGGTCATGACAATCCATTCAAACAAACCTATATGGCCAGGGCACCTGAAGGCGGTCTTTGCCACGTCCTCTGCAGCCATGAAGATCTGGTTGTAACCCGCATTGCCGTCCATAAAGCTTATAATTTCAAAACCGGCCGAAGCATCTACTAGCAAGTCGGCCACTGGCATTGGATAACCGTCCATAGGAGTGGCTTTGTTGAGGTTCCTGAAGTCGATGCAGACTCTCATCTTCCCGTTCTTCTTGTACACCGGGACAATATTGGAGATCCAGTCCGCATATCGACACGGCCGAATGAAATTAGCTTCTAGTAATCTTTCCACTTCCTTTTTCACGTCGGCCAACACCTCCTCCTTGTAGATCCTACGTGGAGGTTGTTTATATGGGCGGTACCCGGGTTTGATCGGCAATTTATGCTCAACGATGGACCGATCTAATCCGGGCATTTCTGTGTAGTCCCAAGCGAAACAATCTTTGAACTCTTTTAGGAGATCTACTAATTGCGCTCTGAAATCAGGGTCTAAACTGGAACTTACAAATCGGCCTCTTCTTACTCGCGTCACCAACATCCACTTCCTCCAACTTGTCGGCCGACGTGAAGCCACGTCCCAGTTTGCCCTCGCTGTTGTCGGTTGGGTTATCCATCTAAAAGAAGCTTTGAGAGCCGATTGCTTGGATCGGCTGTTGATCCCTGTCGTAGACGTTGACAGGACCTTCTCCCCACACACGATCGGAGAAGCAATCTACTCCGTCGAATTCCCAGTAAGTGGGCTCAATGGTAGCAACACTCACCGAGTCGTCAGCTTGGACAATCTCGATGTCATCTCCAACCCACTGAATGAGTATTTGGTGCATGGTCGAAGGTATGCAGCAGTTGGCATGGATCCAATCCCTGCCCAAAAGCAGGCTGTATGCCCCCTTGCCATCAATGACAAAGAAGGTCGTGATGAGCGTCTTGGATCCAATCATCAGTTCCACGTGCACGGCACCCCGAGTGTCAGAGGGATTGCCGGCAAAGTCACGGAGTATCATGTCCGTTTTGAGCAGATCTTCATCGTTCATGCCCAGCTTTCTAAAGGTGGCGTAAGGCATGATGTTGATCGCTGCGCCGCCATCGACAAACATCTTGGTCAGCGGCTTTCCGTTGACGTACCCCTTGACATACAACGGCTTTAAATGCGGTGCTTGGCTGGTTTGTCAAATGCTGCCTTCTGAGACAACACGAGCTGTGCCGCGAGCTCGTCGTGCTCGGCCTCGTCAGAATCCGAATACCTCGTCCTGTGCCCCCGGCCGCAGGAGCCATGAATTCCAGGGGAAGGAAGAAAGTCATGGCCACGTCAGCGCCTTTGTCAGTGTCGTCTGGTTTTTCCTTGGGCGCCACTCTTGCTTCTTCCCATCGGCAGCTGCTTCTTCCAACTCCCTATTCCGGAGGCGCTGCACCCTCCTTTTCTGGCTCTTTCTGAGCCCTGGCGGGCACCACTGCCCCTCCTGCCACCTATATGGGTGGGCTGTGCCTCCTCGCTGTCGTCCTGGTGTGCCCACTCCTGATCGGCATATCTTTTGGCTTGCCGATCCGGGCTTCCCATTTTTAGGCGCCGATCGTCCATTGGGATGCGTGCTCCCAACCTTTCGTGGACGGGACGGCGGTTGACCCGATCCTGCCTATACCCCTGTACTGATCGCTGCATTCGGGGCAGTTGTTGACGGCAGGCAGTTTCAAGCCTTCGTTCCAGCAGTGGCGGAAGAACGGGCAGCCCCAGTGAGCTTGCTCCCGCTCTTGGGCGTTCTTGCTCCCAGCGATGGCCTGTTCTCTGTGGTAAGCCCTCTCCTCCAGACGATACCGGTGCTCTCCCTGTGACCGTCTTCACGCTGGTATTCCCCGCGAGTTCTCGCTCTTCGCGCTGGAGACGCCTCTGCTCTTTCTCATTTTGTCGGCGCCACTTGTTAAGGAGATCTCTGTGGGTAGGCCTGCGCCTGGAAGATGACTCTCCGTGCTCGTATCGACTATTCGTGGCTGGGCGCGCTGCCGGAGCTCATCGCCAGTGATTTGCCGATCGGGATCCACTGCGCCAGATTCGCGCGCCTTGTCGGAGGTGAGGACTTTGACTTTGCCCTTGCCTCTGGGATCCTCTGGAGCTACCATGTTCACTGAGAAGAACACGGCGTTCTGGGCGAAGGGGTTGGCATCGATCTTCATCTTGCCATTGAACTTGATGTGTCCGTCCTGGATGGCCTCTGGATCCTTGTCCTGAACACACGGCAATCATTAATAGAATGAGTGTTAGTGTTATGAAAGCCGCAGTACTTCTTGTCTTAACCCCTCCAGGACGCAGCATCGGGTGATCCGGGGTAGCCTGACTCTCCCTTCGGCGACCAGAAACTCGAAGAGCTTGTCGGCCTTGGTGACGTCGAAGTCGTATGCCCCCTTCTGCTGGCGCAGCCATTGCTTGTTGGCCTGGGTCGGCTCTTTGTCCCAGTTGAGCTCTGCAGCGGCCACCTCATCTTCGGCATCGGTATAGTCATCGGCTTCGTCCAGGAAAGCCTGATACATCTGGGCCGCGACATTGTCCTTCTGGAAGCGCCCTTCCCTCCGGAAGCCTGCGCTTGGATAGTCATTTCATTCAGCCGCGAGAGAGATGACCCAGGTCCTCAAACTCCTGGCCGAAGAGCTTGTCTCTGATGCTCGGGAGCATGCCTGCCACGGCCAATGGTGGAAGCTGGTCGTCCGGCAGGTACATGCCGAAGCACTGGCTTTGACTTCCCTAAGCCTGCGCAGGTAGTCCTGCGGTGTCTCATTTGGCCTCTGGCGCACATACATGATGTCCACCAGCTTCTTCTCCTTGGTGCCCATGTAGAAGTGCGTATGGAACTTCTGTTCCAAGTCTGCCCAAGAGAGAATAGAGCCCGGCGGCAGAGACATGAACCAAGCGAACGCCGACCCAGTGAGCGATGACGGGAAGTACCAAACCCTGAAGGCATCTTCGGTATTGGCCTCCCCCAGCTGGAGCAGATAACGACTGACGTGCTCTACCGTGCTGGTGTCGACAAGCTGGAGAACTTGGACAGGTCTGTCGGCACTTTGACTCTGGGAGGCAGAGCCACACGGTGGAACCATTCGGGGAACGGAGACCTGTAAGCATAAGTGCCCTTAGGCTTCAGGCCGAAAGTGCGCTGCATCATATCCGCCATCTTTCTAGCATGACATCGACATTAGAGTCGGTGGTCTTTTCGGCCGTCGGCCTCCCATATCCTGGTGTGGGGCGCCCTCGATGTTGTGAGACTCAAGCATCTCATGGTACCGTTTCCGTAGTAGTCTTTTATGAGCCTATAGTTTGCGGGGAGATCTTGCGTGCTGACTCTGGCGGTTGCCCTTTGTGCCGAACGTGAGCTGACCCATGGTCGGCAATTGGCCCTCTGGCGTGTGCTTCTCCTGAATGGTCATCCCGCTTGATTGAGCCTTAGGCGGGGTCTCCTCATCAGCAGCTCCTGCCCCCTTGAGGTGATCGGCAGATTGAAAAGATGTGGCCCCGCTAGGGGCCAACTCCGCCTTCACGAGTTCATCGGCCTTGGGGCCAATTGGGCGATCATGATGGTGCGGAAAGTGTTGAGAAACGCCCCATGCATGCGACCGATGGCACCAGAGACAGCTTCGCTGACTATGTGAGACATTTTCAGCACTGCCTCCGCTTCCCCGGGATCATTCGGGTTGAGCTGGACGGGCTTCGGCAGATCGTGCAGACGGCGAACCTTTCCGCTCTTGTTCTTGGAAAAGGCTTCTAGGCACTTGGCCTGGAACTCGGCACAAGCATTATCCACCTGCTCTTTGTACTCGTCGAGTAGTTCAGCGAGCTGCACCTGCACGAGCCCCGCATTGTTGCTGGTCTCGGCTTCAGTGACTTCGACCATTGCTGCAGGAAAAAGGTGGCCCACTGGGCGTGCCAAAAAGTGTGTTGGCACCAAAAGTGACGCGCTGTACCAACACACAGCAAGCCGGAGAAGCTGGCTTCAAACGTGGCCGGGTGCTCAGAGTCCGGTGCGTGCCAGTCAGTTTGCCCTGCAACTAACAAGGGAAAAGATCTGTTAAATACAAAGCTGGAACATGCCAGGTATGACCAGACAGTTCCAAGATGTTCGGCCCTGAAGCCACTTACGACGACATATAGCTATGAAAGCTATCTGCCAACAGGTTTAAAGAATGTTCGGCAATATGAACAAGAGTTCGTGAATACAGGTTGCCGAACACGTTTGCATGAGAATCGTATTGCATGAATGTATTAATACAAGTTAAAGCATTAACAATCTCGATTGTACCACCGAGTTGGGGTCCCTGGAGATTGAGGGGCATACAAAACTAAGCATGTTTAAAACTAATCCGACTAATCTAAAGCCTGTGCCTGCCGCACGACACCTAGCTATATCATAGATCAAGCATACTCAACGTGCATGAACCCTCGCCATGTGGCAATCTAGATATGGTCGAATCGGCTATTACAAACAATAGATCTATCGCATGAAAGTTTTACAAAAGTAATCGTGAAAGGACAGGATGGATCTTATCCAAGATGGAGCCGAACCGAGCAAGATCTAGATTGGGCAATGAAGTGTTACGATGAAATAAACATTATAAAACATATAACACATGATAACTTAATGAATCTATTAGATCTGCCAAATCTAACAGAGCCGATAACTATTTTTACTCATGACTCAATCTGCCGCACGATACAAGGCATAAGCAAAAACTTCCCGTCATAAGCTTAAATCCGCCGCACGATACTAAGCTTAACATACGAGACTACTTGCACCATATCTAAATCCGCCGCACGATACTAGACATGATAACAAGGTTGCCGGAACTTACGGAGGTCGACGGATCGATGGCTCCTCTCGAAGAACACGACGACACGACTTGGACTCGAAGATGGCACGGGGCCGGGTTGGTTGTATTGATTGTGTATATCTTACAATAGCCTCAGGGTTTATATTTATACCCTGGTGTTTTCTGAGTCCTAGAAGGACACGATTTACAACGATAAAATTAGGAAACTATCAAAAACGTGATGCCTTCTGCTCCAAGCTTCCTTTAATAACCGGCATGCACTAAAATGACGAGATCCCCATCGCTAAATCTTCTCGACATGCCGCACTTGTCATCTTCTAATGCAAACCGACTTGGCTTGAGGTAGCCGACCGCAGCGTCACATTGCCGAACCTGCTCGCCGTTGACTAGTCGCCTTCACAGCCTTGCCGAATATATTGAGTTAGCCGACCGCGTTTGCCATCTGCCGAATCCCCTAGGTGGTGACTTCTCCCGAACCTGCGTCGTGCTGGCCCACTTGTCATAGTGCGAAAATTCTGTGTTAACACGTAGTGCTTAGACTTGATAGGTCATATTTACCTCCTATAACGCCGGTAGTAGTGGTAGTTCGCAAGGGTGACTCTTATAGCCTTGTTGATTCTTCTATAGTCCACTTACCCGTGTGTAGGCTCGGTAGGATTATACATTTGCATAAAAGAATCATACGCTGTTGTGACCTTTTTTGGCAACTTCCTCAGTAAGAATAATAAACATATAACTCTTAAGTTGGATTTAAATAACCTTAGTGATCCCCTCTATACTTTTAGTTTCTCTATCCTTGTTAGTTACTCAGGGGTTATACACTTGAGACTCATCGCTATCCCTTCCTTTGGGTTCGATATTAAAACTGGGTTAATCTGGTGAAGTGCTACATCGGTAGATTTTATCTGTGCGCTTGCGGATAAAGTAGAGTGTGCATTAATTTATACCAACATAGAGCTAGGCAACTATCCCCGGTAACAGCCCAGAAATGCTTGTTGGCACTTGCTAACGTTGTTACTAGGAGTAGACTATGAAATATATTCCTGGCAACGACGTCAGAAGTGCTTGTAGCAAATCCGGTCACTATACCTAAAGGAGTGAAGCTAAAGCAGCTATCTACTAATATCAAATGGGGTTGTCAATCCCGACACTAGTAGGAGCTAGCTAGAGAGGTTGCAATCTACCAAGAGAGATTTGCAAGCGCACAAAACTATCGTAGTAGCACTTCTCCTACAAGTACCAGGTGTCGATTTATTTGATCCCAAGGGAAGGCTAGGGTGGTGTATGAGTTGAGTCAAGGAGGGGATGAGAGTCGAAGAAATAAGAAAAGGAAAAGGGGAGCAGGGAAGAGAGGGGATGAAAAGCTAGAAAGAATATATGGGTGGATAGGTAAGGATGAAATGGAAGGTAAGGTAAGGTGGATGGATAGGTAGTTGAAGGGAAATATGATAACTAAAGATAACTAACTAATAACTACTAACTACTCCTAGATAACTACAAAGCAAGATAACTATGAAGCAAGATAGTTACGAAGCAAGGCAGGCAAAAGTCAATAAAGCAACTAAGTTGAGTATAGTTTTATTCCTATCTTATCAAGTATCGAGGCGTACTAGCCTTTACCACTGACTTAGGTTGAACGCTAGCACAACGAGCCTTACTGTTAAACTAGGCCAACTACGTGGTGGAATTCAAGGCGCACAGGGCTGTCACCACCTGCTTGCTACCACAGCTATCCGGGGGTCCAGCCGTATCTGAAGGTAAGTCTATAACTAAGCACCACGCTTAACTATATTCTAACTATCTCTACCCTAGCTTTGAATAGAGACACCCTTGCGGACGTCATAGCAAATACTTGATTTAATAAGATAAACACTAAACTAACTAAGCAACCTATTGGCAAAGATCAAACACTAAGCTCACTAGAGAATAACTACTATGGCTAAGTGAATTGAACTGTAGGATAGCTAGGCACTCAAGCAATCAATCAAGTATACTACTCAATACTGATAAGTAGAATAAAGTAATACTTGAAATGATGAAATAGAATATAGTAAAGTGCTTGAGTAACAAGAGCAAAACCTAAACTAGAGATGAAGGAAGACTCTTCCCAGCTCCAGGACCAATCACTCGCACGCCTCTACTCTTGAGCTAAGCCTTGAGCAGCGCTACCGCAAGGGCAAAGATGCCTCGCTCTACTAGCTACCTACTTGCCTAAGCTCTCTGAGCTTCTAACCAAACTCTCACTTGCTTCTCTTGCTTGTGTGTTGCTTTCTCTGGGATATTGTGGGATATGATGGTACAAATGAAGTGTTGCCACCAGGGGGTATTTATAGCCTTGTGGAGTGAGGGGGGTACTTATAGGGGGCAGCCAGCCGACCTAGGGCTAACCCTAGTGTCGGGCGCCAGACCTAGGTGGCGGCCGCCACCCTCACACCCGTTGGATGCACCGCCTTTGCTTCAACGACATCCAGGAGCTCCAGAGAGGCGGTTGGTAGGTCGGTTGCATGTCCAAGTAACCGCCATTCGGCCTTGATCCACGCCATTCCATCCTGAGCCGTCTGATGCCACTGACCTAGTGACCAAGGGCCAAGATTTGTCCTTGGGATGGTCACACGGATCAGTGACGTGGCAAGGGGGAGAGTTGGGCCTCTTCATGTGGCGGCGCCACTTTTGGGGGGCGGGCGCCACCTCTGGTTGGCGGGCGCCACCCCACTCGGGCCCAAATGGGTCCTGGTGAGTGGGCTTGTCTCCTGGTGGGTCCATTCTCCAAATTTGGTCCAAATTCCTGCATTCAAATAAAAATCTATCGACATGTGGAATTCGGTTATTTTGAAACCTATTTGACTACATTTCATGCCTTTTTGGTGAATTTTTGGGTAAAATGTTGATGGTAAAATAGGTGTTTAAGGACCATCAACACTATACACTTGAAGCTGTTGCATTGAGCATATCATGCATTTTTAGCTCAGTGTACATTCCCCAGCTCCGATTCACTTTGTGGTCACTTTCAATGCTTTTCATAGCCCCTATATGCTTTTGATTGATAGCTTGTCTTGTGTTTGTGTCAACTTTGTGAAAAATGTCAAAACCCCTCAGCATGTTCCCTTTTGTCAAGGGGGAGAAGCTGTTTGCAAGGGGGAGCTTGAGTGTTGGCACAAAGGGGTGAGTCATGCATTTTGGGGAGAGCTTTGAGCTAGGGGGAGTTTAGCTCTTTTATGTTCTTCTTCAATTGGTATATCTCTTTTATGTGTTTCAATTGGTATCCATCTTTTGGTATGGAGTGTAATTGGTGTCATGAGCTTTGTTGCATAGCCTTTGTGTGTAGGCTTGATTTCAGGGGGAGTCACTTTTGCCTTGCTGCTTCTCCGCGTGCTCCGAGTGTTTGTGCTCCATTTAGTGTTGAGATTCTCTTTGTGTTTTTCTCAATCTATATCGAGCCTGCTAGTCGTGTTGGGCCTTTGTTGCCTCTCTCATGAGAGACTAGCAGTTTTTGCTTGGTATTTTCGATTGATATGGTGCCTTCAGCTAGTTGCGTCGAGCCTATGTGCCTCTGTCTTGAGGAACTAGCTGTTTTTCACCAATTTTTGGCTGTTTGTGATTGGTATCGAGTCTGCTAGTTGTGTTGAGCCTCTGTGTCTCTATCTTGAGGGACTAGCAGTTTTGCATTCTAATGCGTTGTTTCAGCCTCAATTGGTATTGAGCCTTGAGCTAGTGGTGTTGAGCCATTTTTCTGCCTTTTCTAGAGGGCTAGCTCATTTTTGACTTGGTTGCGTCGAGCCGTTCCCCATGTCTTTGGGAACCAAGTCTTTCGCTCAGTGTGATCGAGTTTTGCTCTTTGTTGAGTTGTTGCTCCGATCCTTTGCTTGGTTGCGTTGAGCCGTTGCCCATGTCTTTGGGGACCAAGTTTTCGGTTTTGGTATCTCAAACCATCTCTTGTGCCTAGTTTTTGTCAATTCAATCATCAAGGGGGAGAAATTTGGAAACCCAAGTGGATAAGTACCTTTGTTTCATTTGTGATGATTGTTTGACAATTTATTTGAGAATGGTTTTCGAGTGCCTTTTGGGATTTCATGAAACTCTTGTCTCTCTCTGACTCTTCGATTGTGTGGAGGTTTTGCCCGCTTTTCCCATTTCTTTCGGGACCGTGAGCTTTTATTTGGAGTTTTCATGACCCTTCCTCATCTCGACTGGCCTTGTGTTTGCTTTTGCTTGGCTTTTGGCACTTGAATGAGGCTTGCCTTCAAACCCTTCCTTTTTGGATTTATTGTTAGTCAATGCATTCATCAAAGGTGAGATTGAGAACATATATGATGACTGATTGACATTGATGAGGAAGGTTTGATGCTTTTTCCGGTTTAGTCCATATCTTGCTATGAGCTTAATGTTTATGACTAACCGGTGGCATTGAGTTGTGGTGTTTCTGTGTTGGTGTGCGTGTGCAACATGTGTCTCTTAGCTGTGTTGATGTGCAGGTGTTGAGCTCGGATACAGTGGTCGATGGCGAGGTGAAGGTCAAGTAGAGACGTGTCGTGCCGACGGACCGGGATCGGTGAAGGATGGGCGTGCCGTGCGGCAGACGTGCCATGTCGATGTACCTAGAGCGGTGAAGGGCGGACGTGAGGCATGAACCGACGGACCAGAGGGCCAGAGGACCAGCTGTGGTAGCTGGCACGTGGCATCGGCGAGCGAGAGCACATGGGGATGTGTGGTCCATCGGCCGAGTCGGGACGAAGACAATGGCGTCATGGCACTTGGCGGGAGGTCGGACATGGGCTTGCGTGCGGTGCAAGTGGCGTCAGCCGAGTCAAGAAGGAAGGCAAGGCGTTGTGCCCGGCGTGGAGGCTGGACATGCATTGACATCGTTGCCGGTGGTCGGGGTGTGCAAACCACATCCCGTCTATGGTGCGGGTTCGGTAGCTGAGCCTCAAAAAGCTACCCTCGACGGTTTCCAGGTTTGGGCCTCAAAACCTGGGCTCGCCGGTTTCCGAGTTTAGGCCTCAAAACTCGCGATGGACGGTTTCCAGGTTTGGGCCTCAAAACCTGGGCTCGCAGGTTTCCGAGTTTGGGCCTCAAAACTCGCGGTGGACGGTTTCCAGGTTGGGCCTCAAAACCTGGGCTGGCAGGTTTCCCGGTTTAGGCCTCAAAACCGGGGGAAGGTTCCTATGCGGAACGGTCGACGCGTGGCGGCACCGAGAGGCTTGCGTTGCGGCGAAGCTATCGGTGAGAAGGCGCGGCGGTCGACGGTGACGGCACGTGGCGGCATCCTGGAGCTTGCGTCGAGGCGAAGCGAAGGATGAGAAGGCGCGTGGCGTCGGATGGAAACTGCCAGAGTTGGACGGTTTTACCCCTAGGGGGTATTTGGGTTAGTACTTCATGTTAGGGCGTTTGTGTCATTTGGACGTGCGCCTATATATAGATGAAGGGGCTGTGTTGGACAACCAATCCTTGGAGGTGTCACTCTCATTTTGTTGATTTGAGAGGAGGCTAGGGTTAGAGGGAGGAGTGGCTCTTGTTCTTGAGCTTTTCGCCATCCACCTTTTGTACTGCGAGGAGTGGCTTGTAACCCGACACAGAGTGCTACACAATTCATCATCTAGTAGCAATCCAAGGATCAATTTTGCCCCTCTCTTTGTTGGCTGCAATTTGGATCTAATCGCGTTTTTGTTCTTTCACGTTTCCGTTTTTCCCTTCTCGGAGATTTGCCTCGTTCTCCCTCTCCGAGCAACGATTTGCAATTCTGTTTGAATCAGATTGTTTGTTGCCGTGAGCTCCTTCTTTCCACAGAAGGATTTCCCCTCTGACCTCACGAGCACAAAGACCGGGTCGAAATCACTTCTTTTCGTTCTTCGTTCTCTCTATCTTCCCCTTTTCTTCTTCGGATTTCTCATGGATTAGTTGGTTTGGAGCGATGATATCCTAGGATTAGCTTCCCAACACATACAAGAACACTTGGGAGAAGTTTGGTTGCAGCCTCATTCGATTTGGTGAAGATCCAATCGATTTTGGTTTTGTCCCGTGGAGTTTTTTGGTGTTCTGGGCAGTGGCAACCTGTCCGCCCCTTTGGTCGCGGACTGTCCGGCCATCGGGTTTTGGCCAGACCAGAACAGCGCAGCGCGCACTGCTCTCGGTCATTTTGACCGGCGGACGGTCCGCCGTATAAGGCGCGGACAGTCTGCGAGTCGCGCAGGGACTTTGTAGCAGTGTTGCTGTTTTTGCTACTTGGCCCGCGGACAGTCCGCCAGGGCTTCGCGGACAGTCCGCCCCTGGCACGGACAGTCCGGGAATCGGCTGTAGGCTGCGGTTTAGTGCGTTTGCTCTCCTGGCTTTTCCGCTTCGTTTCCGCACTTCTCGTTTGCTCCTTAGAACACCTAGGAACCTCTCTACATATCTTTGCTACGTGTTAGGATCGGTATTCGGAGGAATCCTGACATAGCCCTCTATCTACGTTTGGGAGTGGGTCTTTTAGGCATGAACTTGACTCGGAGTTTTGAGAGTTTTGGATTGCTCTCTGTGTGGTGCCTCGCTGTGATCCTAGGGATCATCCACCCTCTTTCCGAGGGTCGTGGCCATCAAGCTTGAGTCTGAAGCTTTTGGGGTTGATTTTTTTGGGACAGAGGCCGTAATTTCGAAAGAAATTTTTAGGCTCCCATTCACCCCCCTCTGGTCGCCTTGCTTTAGCATTTTCGGTCCTTCATCTATCCTTAGCAAACTCAGGATGTTTTATCAAAGTCTTTCCATAGATCAGAATCTTCAGGATGCCTAAGAACGTCATCTTTTGTTCTCTCCTCATCATGCCATCTTGTTGTTTTGTTGTTTTTTTTAGAACAAAGAAACAATGTTTGGAGACTTTTCTTTATCAAAAAGCACCGAAGAACCTCATAGGAACCTTGTACACATGTTTTCCCATCTAGACTCTTCCTAACTGATTTCCAACGAGAAACCTTACACTTTGGACATATTTCAGCTTTTTCATGTTCCTTCCAATATAGAATGCAATTATTATCACAAGCAAAATACTAATGTACCCAAGTCCTATGGACTTAATCAATTTCTTAGTTTCATAGTAGTTTCTAGGTAGTGTTGAACCCTCAGATAAGACATCATTAAATAGATCTAGCATAAAGTCAAAACTTCTGTCAGTCCATCCTCCAAGGAGCTTGATGTGAAGAAGCCTGATCAGGAAATGCAGTTTGGTGTACTTCTTGCAACTAGGAAATAATTTCTTGACTATTGGCCTCTACCAACTTTTGGAGGTCAACTAGTTCTTTAGGGAGCTCAGCGGAACTATTGTCTTCAAAGTCCCCCTCTATTATCTCAACCACAAGCTAGGTCTCTAAGCAATGCGGATATGTCATCCTCTTCACTAGACTCTTCCACTGGATCATCACCATCACCACTATCCGGATTCACGTAAGAGGAACTAGCTTCCCCATGTAAGTTCCTAGTTGTGTACCCTTGAAGAAACCCATCACATATCAAGTGCTCTTGTATATCACTTGAGTCTCTCCAAAATGAGTTAACACACTTTCTACAAGGACATAGTATCTTATCCCCTACTGCTGAATTTCTAAATGCAAAAGCTAGGAAACTGTTGACTCCTTGTAAACATGCCTTTCTGTGCCTAACATCACTGTTGATCCATGATTTATCCATGAGTCTTCACGGGGACTGAACGTGTACCTGCGATACTTGATTCTGTTGGCTGCAAGCAATGAGAAGAGGATGATGTCGCTGTAGTAGATCTACAACTCGTTGGCTTTAGTGGGCAGCTCCAAAGTACTTTCACGTAGCAAGCTGAAATGAATCAAAAACAATAAAACAATTATCTATGCTTGTAATATTGTAAGGAATGGTTTCAGGCTTATGGTAAGAACAAGTATATAGACCCCTAATTATTTTTAGAAGTTTTCAGTAAGAAAACATGCAAAAGCTAGGAAAAGAAATTATCCCAACCACGTCAAATTTAAACCCAATATGAAGAGCTTCCTAAAATTAACTGAACCGCTATAAATTGACTGGTTCGGGCAGCAAAGGATAAATATTCAAATCAATAGATGAGAACTAGTTACATGTTAACATTAATCCATGAGCCCCATTCCAAAGCTGGACAAGAGCATCAATCCTCAAAACAAATAATGCAGATTTGCACTAAAAATCATGTAAAGATCCATTGTAGACACAAGTGATGTGGGGTGCAGTGGTAGAGGATAGTACGCGCGAGGGGGGGGGGGGGGGGGGGTCACAAGGTCAAATCCCACCAGCCGCGAAGCACGCGATTTTGCAACATAAAATTAGTTCTTACATTATAGCTATTTTCAACTAAAATTAGTGATACAACTGGAGCACAGAACTATGATTAGGATCAATAAAATATTGGCACTGTATTACCTCTTAATCAAGTGAACCAATATTTATAAATATAACATGTAAGGGTAGATGACGGTCGGTACAAAACCACAGGCCTTTATAGCTAGGAATTATAAATTGATCTACACCTTAATAAATCGAAACATGTGGCTCAGGTGCTACTCTAATTTAGTTCTTACATTATAGCTATTTTCATAGACAAAAACAGATGGATGAACACCAGGGGAAAAATTGATTTCGTGCTCAAGATAGACAAATAGATCCATTCGAATGGAACTCAATGTCAAGGCAATCGTTCTGATGGATTGCATACCAGAAAAAGAAGACATGCAGCAGCACGGTCAGCTTCGTGGGCGCATCCTCCACCGTCGCGTTGTTCAGGCGGCGTGCTCCAGGGGCGGCGTCTCTAGGGGTCGCGTGCTCTAGGGGCGACGTCTCCAGGGGTCACGTGCTCAGGGGCGGTGTCCTCCAGTACAGCTTGCTTCACGGGTTGGCGGGCGAGACCTGTGTGGGACGACGGGATCTACTCAGTCCCTGTCATCCCTGCCTTATCCTTACTCGATCCAGAAGCACCCAAAGGGGCATTGCGTCAGCGAGGATTTGGGGGCGGGGCAGGGCGAGCGAGAGAAGGCTGGGTTTTGGAGGGAGGGCGGTGACACTTGGATCGGAGTTTGTGAGCGGCGGAGTTTGTGAGCGGCAGATTGGGTACGGCGGCGGGGAGGTGCGGTTCTGGTGGCGCTGTCTGATTTGGGGTCGCGAGCGTGATTTGTTGGGAGAGGGCGACGGTGGTATATTCGGGATTTGGGGAAAAAGGGGCTACGGTTTCTGACTTGTGGGCCAACCAACATTTACGCGGGAGCTGAATAAGTCGCACGCGGGAAGTGAGTGGTCGGGTCCATTTATTTTTGGCGTCAGACGTACTAACGGTGTGTATAGTTTTAGCGACAGACCGTTAAACACTAAAAATGAATACTTATAGCGTCATATATTTTATCGCTAAATGTGGATTTAGCGTCAGATGGTCTCTGAGTTATATTTAGCGTCAGATCATCCAACAATAAAAAGAGAGTTTTAGCGTCAGATATTTGAAGCTGAAAAAGTGTTGTGGTGTAGTGAGTATACCTGGTCTACCAAGCAATACCGGTCAAAGCTCTACCTCAAGTCAAACAGGGGGATTGTAAGAACAGACAGGGCTGTCACCACCTGCCGCTATCCACCTTACCGGAGAAAGAGAGGCAAACCGAAGATAACGTCCAACCTAGACACCACATCTACGTTGTTTGCTATTACCCTAGTATGCTCGCAAAGGGTTACCTGTGTTTGGCAGGGCTCGTTTACTAGAGCATTCGCCACTAGGACGAACGTCGATCACACAAGCTATAGTAGCACAAAGATAATTTCTTTAATTTAAATAACCAAAGGATAACTTAAGAACCTTACGCTGAAAGATTGTTACAGAGATACAAGTAGAGAAGTTGCCGACTCGGTCTTCTCTTCTAAGTGTAGAAGCTACACTCGAGAAGTAGCCCAAGCTCTAGCTCCTTCTCTTGCTCTTCTCTCTCTCACATCTCTATTTTAATGGAAAGAAACTAAAAATAAATCTACTACAACTTGTGTGTGATTTGCTCCTTGGAGTCGTGATTTTGTAGGGGGAGTGCCTCCCTTTTTATAACACAGGCAAAGGCGGTTTGGTGCCCTGAAGGCGCGCTGGAGCGCATGTTGCACCGCCTTCAGGGAGCGCCATGCAGCCGCTGGAGAAGGCGGTGCCGTGCGGGGCCAGGCAGGGGCTGGCCGGTCCCTGGGCTGGGCCTCCTGCCACCGCCTTTGCAGAGTGGATGCTGGGGGCTTCCTGATGAATGGCTCGGCAGGGGAGTTTGTGTTGATGATTGTTTGTTGACGCCTTTGTTATTTATTTGCGCATATACGTGTCAAAAGGCGCCTTTTGGATGTATCTTCATTGTTTGCACCTACAAAACAAGTATGCACCAAAACTTGTGGAAAATATTAGTTAATCAAATCCTATTCTAAGTTTTGATGACATTATGATTTATTTTTTTGTTGCGAATGTTGGCTAAAAATTATGAATTAAGCAATGGCAACAACTCCCCCACACTTACCCTTTGCTTGTCCTCGAGTAAAGCATTAGAATTAAAGTAAACACGAACATAACATTCCTGAGATATGCAACTATTATAAAGATCAATCCAAATCATTCCTTATATAGGTGGGATATGTGGCACTGTCAACATGTTTCCTTGGGGTGTTGAGAAGTGGAATAGCTCTCGAAGCAAAGTCATCTTCCCTGATTCACATCTTAGCAACTTGGAGGTTTTCAAAGTTTTATCAAGAAAATCATAGTTCACTTTTTATACTCCTCAAATGATGATCTCGGATCACTGGATGGTTTATGATTCCTACCAAGGCATACTAGAGTTTTGCCTTCTTTTGTTGTCACTACTTCTAAAAGGCTTATGTGTAGCTCAGTAGGGATAAACATGATTGCATACTTGTATTGCATATATTGTAAAGTCAAATCTAGGATCCAAGGAGAGAAGTGTCATATTCTTAGATCAAGATGTGCATGTGTGTGGACTATGATATAAAAAATACTCCTTCCGTTGATATGATCTCTCTATAATGTACCTGAGACCAGGCAATCTTTCCCTTTTTTTAAGCAGAGCCTTCATGTGCTCATCATTTTTTGTGGGTATTGAATATACCCCTAATTCTCTACTGTGGGCACTTGTCCATTTTTCTCCTCTTTTTTTTCTTTGGGACCTTCATATGTCCCTCTTTTTTCATATATTTTTGCATAGCCCATGTCTCTTTTTTAAAACATATATGTAGAGAGGAATCACTATTCGAAATCATGGAGTATAAAAAGATATATATATTTTTTGTCTACCCCTAGTGTAGGAGCAGAGCTTTTTGGTGAAACTAAATGAAAGCATGTTTTTGTGCACCCCCAGTGTAGGAGCGGCAAGTATATGTGGAGTGTGTGTGATCTTGATCTTGGGAGCATGATAAATCTCTCAACAAGGGTCAACAAGACTTGCAACATAATAGCAAGCAACACATGTAGAAAGCTTGAAACTTTTTGCAAGATAACAAATTTAGCTTTGGTAGGAATTTATCACCATATGAGGAGTATGTGATACTATGGTTTTATATCATTTTTTTAAAAAAAATTCTTCAAGTACTTCGAATAGAAACAGTTGGATTCATAAGCCAGAACTATATCACACTTCACAATATCTTAGTCATCTTGATTTTCCTATCAAAATATTTTCCCACAAGCATAAGTACATGTATATGGAACAAACTTTATGCAAGCTTCTATCTCAAAGATGTTATGAACATGTCACTTTTCAATTTTAAGACAAAGTGTGGTTAAGTTGTTTGCAAGGAAGTAAGAAGTAGTTGTAGGTTCATTGAGTTTAATTTAAGTGGTCAAGTTGTATGTATGTTTAAACTCAAGAACTAAGGAATCCGAGGAGAGTGTTGCACAAACCATCGTTTGAACATGAAGATTTCATGAATATTCAAAGGTGGTTTGGCTGAATTGTAAGTTCAACCAATCCCCCTTGAGCTATTGGTCATGTCCTTCTCTAGGTCAAGATGATCGATATTTGTTGCAACATGTGGAGGGGGGAGATCTTGAATTTGTGGTAGATGAACATGAGAGATTTCCCCCACACTTTGTTCTTGTACTGAAGGACCGAGAATGCAATAGCAAGGCGACCAGAGGGGGGTGAATGGGAGCTCAAAAATTTCTCTCGAAACTTTGGCCTTTGTCCCAAAATCAACCCCAAGAGCTTTGATCGAAACCGTGATGCTCACGACCCTTGGAAGAGGGTGGATGATCCCTAGGATCACAGCGGAGCACCACAAAGCAATAGCAAACCAATCGGCAAAACACAGAGACAAGTTCGACCCTCAAAAACCAAGTCTCGAACGTAGATAGCCGGCTACGTCGAGAAATCCCCAAATACCTATGCTAACAAGTAGCAAAGATACCTAGAGAGGTTCCTTGGTCAACTCTAGGGCCAAACGAGAAGTCCGGAAACTAACCGAGGAAGTCGGGAGAGCAAACGCACTAAACCGGAGGCTACAGCCAATCCCGGACTGTCCGGCCCTGGGGTCCCGGACTGTCCCTCGCAGGCCGGACTATCCGCGGTTCACTGGCGGACTGTCCGCCGGCAGAAACACAAAACAACACGAGTGCTGCAAGTCCCCTGGACGTTCCTGGACTGTCCGCGAACTCCAACGACGGACTGTCCGCCGGTCAAGGACCAGTACAGTACTCGAAGAACACAGCCACTGGTCTGGCGTTTCCCCGATGCGCGGACTGTCCGCGGGTACACTGGCGGACTGTCCACGAGTGTCCCAGAAAGGGCGATTTTGGTCGCCCTAAACTCAAATCTTCTCCAATCATTCAAACCAAAATCCCTTGATCCCAAACCTTGAGAGGATGATCACGAGGTAGTTAGGAGACTATCCCAAGAAATCATCCGCTCAAATCGACTCAATCAACGGGAAATCGAAAGAGAAGGTGTATGAACCAAAAAAGCGCCACGAAATGAAATCGACCCTCTACTTGTTTGTGAGGAGTTAGATGAATTCCTTTGGTCAAAATGACCTCCTCACTGTAAAGAACAAGATGATTCAAGTGGATTTTGAAAAGACGCAGTATAGAGAGAGATCGAGTGACGGAAAAATCACGGAGAAACAAAGAACGCGAAGAACACGAACCAAACATGAATCAACACATCGATCTGCAACTGTGTGGCTACCCACACGCTACAACAGTGAGGTTACGGCCTCACTTCCTCGAAATCTCCAGTACACAGAGGTATGGTTCTTTGCGGATCTCAGCTAGCTACAGCAGGGGATTGGGGAGCAGGAAACCCTAGAAGCAAAGAGCAAATGACTGAGATAGAATGGGAGGAGGGTGTCTCCCTCTACTTTTCCTAATTCTAATTCCTACTCTAGCCCTCAACTAATTACAGAGCGAACCAGCTAAACCCTAGGGTTATTCTGGACCAACTCGTGGTAGGTGGTGATCCGACGGCCACGCCCGCAACCCCTCCCCGCCCGCCCCCCCCACCACTGTAGCGTGCCTCGACGCAACCTCACCGATTGCCGCCAAACGTACCGCCACCACCGACGCTACCACGTCTTGTCCGTTTCCCGGACGTCGTCACCCCCATTTTTTGTGCCCAAACTGGGAAACCAGCCTTCACACCAACCCCCAGTTTTGAGGCCCAACCCGGAAACCAGCCCCGCCATCGCCTGAGTTTTTGTGGCCCAAACAGCAAACCTGCAGCACCTAGGTTTTGAGGCCCAAACCTGGAAACCGTCCTCAGCCCAGTTTTTGTGGCCCAAACTCGGAAACCATCCGCGCCCCAGGTTTTGAGTCCCAAACCTGGAAACCCACCACCGGTGGTTTTTTTCTGTGGCTCAACCACCAAAACGAGCCGTAGAGGGGATGCACCACCCGTGCACCCCCGTCCACCCGCAAGTCTTCGCTCGTCGATGTCCCCAGGCTGTCAGCCACCACAGCTGATCGCTCAGGCCCCCTCGGTCCCTCAGTCCAAGCCTCACGTTCGCCCTTCGCCACTCCTAGGTCCCTCGTCACGGCCACGTATCTACTTGACCTTCACCTTGCCTTTGATCACTGTATCCGTGCTGACAACCTGCACAACACAAGCCAAAGAACATGCGCATTATCCCAGTTGACAATTCCGCTCATCACTCAGAGACTCGGCATGCACCCATGTATCCGCATATTTTAATCGGAGGTGTGCAGCGGTGAAATTACACAAGTTCTGAATTCAGCCATGTGACTCGCTGAGGTTGAAAGCTTGTCATTGCCTAACTTTTCAACCGAGCTAAGCCTATGCATATGCAATCAGAAGCTTCAAGTGTTCCCGGGTTCGGTCATACACTACATGGCTCAAGTTTAACTCAATGTGCAATGAGAAACCATCTCGATACCGTGATGTGATGACAAGCAGTCCCATCTCAATCTTTTCAATTCACTTAAAACTTGGTTTCAAATTTATTGACAGAACATGAACATACCAAGCAAGTGAATGACTCAAACTAGAGACATAGCAACCTATCATATATGAAAAGCACGAGTGAATTCAACACATCCTACACATGCTAGTTGCATATCTCAATGGTGAATATTTTCAGATTTTAAGTTCATTAAGCAGGTTCACCATTCAAAAATAGCTCAGCTCACAACATGTATTAGTGATCAGAAAGAGCATAAAGCATCGGAGCATACTAGACAGAGCATAATCATTCTAAATATTATATACATGAAGCTTAGAAAGTAAGATGCATGCTGAAATGCAAAGACTATTCTATCAGAAGCAAAACAAATGAAAGAAAAAGAAGTCAGTCTATAATACAAGAACCAAAATGTTTCCCCCCATCTAAAAGGGGAAACACACACCAAGCTCACCCTCTCAACCGATTAAAGGTTGATTGGTCCAAAGGCTTGGTAAAAATATTAGCCAATTGATGATGAGTATCGACATGGCAAGGTCGATATCACCCTTCTCATAATGGTCTCACAGAAAATGAAAGCGCACATCGATGTGTTTTGGTCTTAGAATGCAACACGGGGTTCTTAGCAACGCTAATAGCACTCGTGCTGTCACAGCAAAGGCACGCGAGAAAAGCTCAGACCAAAATCACGCAAAGTGGCCATCATCCAAAGCAACTGAGAACAGCAGCTAGCCGCAAGCAACATATTCAGCCTCTGTGGTAGACTGAGCGACACTAGACTGCTTGCGAGAAGACCAAGATACAGAGAAGAACCAATAAAACTGACAAGTCCCAGAAGTGGACTTGCGCTCAACGCGGCAACCAACAAATCGGCATAAAAATAACCGTAAAGGGAGAGGGTGGAGGAAGCTGAATACCAAATACCGAACTCAGGTTTGAAACGAAGATACCTCATAATGCGCTTCACGCCTGACGGTGAGAAGTGTGTGGCGACGCCTGAAAGCGCGTACACAGACACACCGCGAACTGAATGTCCGGGCGTGTCGCCGTCAGGTAGAGCAGCGACCCGATCATGCTTCGGTACTCCATCTGGTCCACAGCTTCTCCATCTGTATCTGCATCCAGGGCCGTCGTGGTCGACATGGGTGTTGGAAGAGGCTGGCCTCACCCATATCGAACTTCTTCAGCAAATCTTTGGTGTCTTGCCCTAGTGCACAAAACGATCCCTCTCGGGATTGCTTAATTTGCAATCCGAGAAAGAAAGTCATCGCCCTAGTGCACAAACGATCCCTCTCGGGATTGCTTAATTGCTAGTTGACAATTCACCACACTCAGAGACTCGGCAATACACCTGTATCCGCAATCTCCCCCCTTGATGAGTGCATTGTCAACTACCAACAAAAACCATAATGAAATAGAAGAAGAAAGGAAGAAGGGAGAGAACTCGACCAAATGACCCAAAAGCATAGCAAGCCGAAGAAGGTCAAGTGGAAAGAGCAAGACAGCTTGGTCCCAAAGACATGGGCAACGGCTCGACACGACCAAGCAAAGCAAAGCTAGCCCCCAAGAAGAGGTAGAACAGGCTCAACACAAACAAGCCCGCTAGCAAACACAGTTGAGAAGTCGAAGCAAAAATGCTAGTCCCTCAAGACAGAGGCACAGAGGCTCAACACAACTAGCAGAAAACACTCCGAACCAACTGAAAAAGCTCAAAAACTCAGCAGCAAGTAAAACGAGCAAACTCCGAGCAAACTCCCTCTTAGTTGAACATGGGAGGCATATGATTTGCAATTTCTCCCCCTTAGTTGATAATGCACTTATCAAGCAAAAAAATGCATCACTAAAGAAAGAGTGCTCCCCCTTAGAAACTGCACCATCAATGTGCCAACAAGCAAGTTTCTCCCCCTTCCAAAATACATATGAGTCAAAATGCAAGTTAGCAGCTTCAGGAATATTGTCAATAGAATGCAAAGATGCTGCACATAGTATAGCTCCAATGACTCAAAAATATCCACAACAAGCTAGCAAAGACTCAAACTGATCACCAAATACGAAATATGAACGTATGAGCAAAGTGAGCAGTTTTAGCCATTCAGAAAGGATTGTTCACCACAAAATAGCACTAAACATGTATAGACAGGAAAACAATCAAGTGCTAAACATGTATACAAGGTGAACTACCCCTAGCAAGGTTCAAACATCATGCTATAGAATGAAACAAAGATTGTGATTTCAAATTTTAATTGGAGTTGCAGCGGTGAAATTTCACAAGGTCAAATTCAGCATGTGATTGCGAGAGGTTGAAAGCTTGTCATTGCCTAACTTTTCAACCGAGCGAAGCCTATGCATATGCAATCAGAAGCTTAAAGCATCAGTTTCGGTCATACACTACACGGCTCAAGTTTAACTCAAATGTGCAATGAGAAACAGTCTCGATACAGTGATGTGTTGACAAGCAATCCCATCTCGATCTTTTCAATGCACTTAAAACTTGGTTCATATTTTAGACAGAATATGAACATACCAAGCGAGTGAATGACTCAAAGCTAAAGACATAGCAACCTAGCATATATGAAAAGCACAAGTGAATTCAACATATCCTAAACATGCTAGTTGCATATCTCAATGGTGAACATTTTCAATTTTACGTTCATTAAGCAGGTTCACCATTCAAAAGTAGCTCAGCTCACAACACGTATTAGTGATCAGAAAGAGCACAAGCTACAAGTCATCATATAGCATCGGAGCATACTAAACATAGCATAGTCACATTCTAAAGATTATATACATGAAGCTCAGAATGTAAAAGCGTATGCTTAAATGCAAAGGGAAAGCAAGACAAACGAGAAAGAGTCAGTCTATGATACAAGAACCAAAATGTTTCCCCCATCTAAAATGGGAAACACACACCAAGCTCACCTCTCAACCTAGCAAAAGTTGATTGGTCCAAAGCCTTGGTGAAAATATCAGCCAAATGATGATGAGTATCGACATGGCGAAGGTCGATATCACCCTTCTCATAGTGGTCTCGCAGAAAATAAAAGCGCACATCAATGTGTTTGGTCTTAGAGTGCAGCACAGGGTTCTTAGCAACGCTAATAGCACTCGTGTTGTCACAAAGCAAAGGAACACAAGAAAAGCTCAGACCAAAATCACGCAAAGTGGCCATCATCCAGAGTAACTGGGAACAGCAGCTAGCCGCAGCAACATACTCAGCCTCCGTGGTAGACTGGGCGACACTAGACTGCTTGCGAGAGGACCACGATACAAGAGAAGAACCAATAAACTAGCAAGTCCCAGAAGTGGACTTGCGCTCAATCCGGCAACCAGCAAAATCGGCATCGGAATAACCACAAAGGGAAAGGGTGGAGGAAGCAGAATACCAAATCCCAAACTCAGGAGTGAAGCATAAGTACCTCATAATGCGCTTGACCGCCTGACGGTGAGATGTGCGCGGCGAAGACTGAAATCTCGCGCAGAGACACACCGCGAACTGAATGTCCGGGCGTGTCGCCGTCAGGTATAGAAGCGACCCGATCATACTCCGGTACTCCTTCTGGTCCACTGCTTCTCCTTCCTTGTCCGCATCCAGGGCCGTCATGGTTGACATGGGCGTTGGAAGAGGCTTGGCCTCACCCATATCGAATTTCTTCAAGATATCCTTGGTATACTTACCCTGGTGCACAAACGTTCCCTCTCGAGATTGCTTGATTTGCAATCCGAGGAAAAACGTCAACTCGCCCATCATGCTCATCTCAAATTCCCTGCTCATAGTATCTGCAAACATGGCAACCAAAGCGTGAGAAGAACCACCGAAAATGATATCATCCACGTAAATTTGGACCAAGAGAGTATTAGTGCCTTGCTTGAGGAGAAAGAGTGTTTTATCCACACATCCCATTTTAAAACCCGTAGCAAGCAAAAAGGTTTTCAACCTATCATACCAGGCTGTAGGGGCTTGTTTCAAACCATACAAAGCTTTGTGAAGTTTAAAAACATGGTTTGGAAACTTGGGATTTTCGAAACCGGGGGGTTGTCTCACATACACCTCCTCTTCTATGTAGTCGTTTAAGAAGGCACTCTTGACATCCATTTGAAAAAGTTTAAACCCTTTGGATGCAGCAAAAGCCAAGAGTATCCTAATAGCCTCCAAACGAGCTACAGGAGCAAACGTCTCCTCATAGTCTATCCCCTCCTTCTGACTATACCCCTGGGCTACAAGTCTGGCCTTGTTTCTCACTACATGGCCATCCTCTCCTTGTTTGTTTTTGAAAACCCATTTTGTCCCAATTGGGTGACACTCAGAGGGAGGAGAACTAGAACCCAAACCCGATTTCTTTCAAAATTTTATAACTCCTCATGCATGGCATTGACCCAATCTGGATCCGTCAAAGCGTGTCCAACATCTCGGGGTTCAAAATCAGCAACAAATGCAGAATGGGCAAAGTGAGAGATTTGTTGTGACCTTGACCGAGTGACGCGTTTGCCGATGCTGCCGATCATCTGCTGAGGTGGGTGTTGGCGCTGAATGTGTTGTGGTGCCTCCCTTGCCTAGGTGGCCTCCCCCTCAAGAGCAGCTGGTGCCTCCTCGGGTACAAAGGGTACCGCTCGAGGTGGCGGATCCCACGGCCCCCAAGTCAAAGAAGAGGGGTCAGGGCCGTGAGTCATAGTAGAAGCTGCTCTTTGCGGCACAGCAGGTGGAGGAGGTGCTGGGTCATCCATCCCTTCAGCACCTTCTTCTTCACCATCAAAAAGAGGCTCGCCAACCTCATGATCACCTGCACGCTCAAAACGAGAAGAAGGACAAACCATGGTTTCGTCGAAGGTGACATCTGATGTCTCCATGACTCGGTTAGTATCAAGGTTAAGTACACGATAAGATCGAGTATGAGTGCCACAACCCAAAAACACACCGTCAGAAGAACGAGACTCAAATTTGTCCAAGTTGCCCTTTTTGAGTATAAAACAATGGCAACCGAAAACTCTAAAATATCTCACTTTGGGCAGTTTTCCAAAACGCAACTCATAAGAAGTCTTTTTCAAGAAAGCTCGGAGAAAAATGCGATTGGAAATGTAGCATGCAGTGCTCATAGCTTCGGCCCAATATCACCTAGGAGTCCTATGCTCATCGAGCATCGTCCTGGCCATCTCTACAAGGGTCCAATTCTTACTTTCTACAACACCATTCTGAGGCGGTGTGTGGGAAGAAGAAAACTGATGCTCTAAACCCAAAGAGTTACAAAACTTCTCAAAATCCGAATTCTTGAATTCGGAACCATTTTCACTTTTAATAGCTCGCATCGAGTTCAAAGGGAACTCATTCTGAAGATGCCAAATCAGATTGTGAGCAAAGGAGAAAGTCTCAGTTTTCTCAGCTAAAAAGAAAACCCACGAATATCTCGAAAAGTCGTCAACAACAACAAGCACATACCACTTCCCCCCAACCGAGCTAACCCGAGCCAGACCAACAAGGTCCATGTGCAAAAGCTCTCCAGGGCGCTTGGTCATGACCTGAGTCACTGGATGGTGGGGAGCGGCAACCATCTTCCCATATCTACAAGAATGGCAAACAAGATCCTTCTCCATGGATAACTTGGGCAATCCTCGGATTAGGCCAAGTGAACTAAGTATTGCAAGCAAGTCGAAGCTCAAATGTCCTAGTCTCATATGCCACTTCAAAGATCAGAGGAGGAAGGTCCAGCCAAAAGACAACAAGAAACTCCAAACGACTCCGAGAAATCCGCACGAAAGACTTTCCCAAAGGGCGAAATCCCACAAACAAGATTGCCCTGAGGATCCAAAATACGACTAAGATTTGGCTTAAAACGAATCTCATAATCGTCATCAAAGAGTTGCGAAACAGAAAGAAGGTTAAAATGCAAGTTTGAAACAAGAGCAACATCGCGCAACACAAAGTACTCATTAACTCGCACCGACCCACGAGACAATACCTTACCTTTGCTATTGTCGCCGAAGGTGATAAACTCCTTCCCGGCAACCAGACTAAGACTGGAGAACCACTTGGCATTTCCGGTCATGTGCCTCGAGCAACCGAAATCCACCAACCAAACGTTCTCCAATCATTTTACCTATATCAATAAAAAGACATAGGGTGAGCATACGGTCCAACACTGGGGTTAGTGAAGTAAGGGGAATACCAGTGTTGGGCCGGCTGCTCAAAGGAACGGTTAGCAGAAAAACCTTTCCTAGCACGCCTACGAGAAGAGCGATCACCACGTAGAGGAAAACATGGTCCGCTAAGGGAGGAGCGTCCATCGCGATACTCAAAATGCGGTGGGGGAAAACGCTCAAATACAAAGCCACCGCCACGGGGTCCATAGCCTACAACTGCAAGCTCCCGCCGGGCACGTCCTCTCCGCTGCCTAGGATGTACATGAAGTTCTGGACCTCTAGGCCTACCAGCACGCCTCTGAACATTCGGCACTTGTACATCATGGAAAGGATGGTACATGTCCGTGTTGTTCATCTCCTTTGCGCGGCGCGCCTCTCTCTTGCGCCGAAAGCAAAACTCACTCAAGTGACCATCTCTCCCACAGCGCTCACAATGGTACCTCACCGCTCTCAAAGGGGGTTGTTGGTACTCACGGTAGTGGGTGTGGATCACTTTGCCCATCTGTGGCATAAGTTCCTCCTGGATGGGTGGCATAGTGTGTAGCTTGTTCTTGAGGTGGTTTGGTTTGGGAGCCCACGATTGTTTCTTGGGTGGAGCTCTAGGAGGTTCAACAAAGACCCTATCCTTGGTGTTCGGCTTGAAAGGCTCTTTGGGTGGAATCTTGGTAAGCTTCGGAGTAGTGGTGGAGTTGGGCTTCTCACATGGGTTAAGACCACTCGACTCTCCAATCTTGCCAAAAGAAGAACCATCAACACCTGGAGCAAAACCTACACCTGGACCTCCAGCAGCTCGCTTGAATTGGGAGATCATCATCCCGAGCTGTGGCTCACCGCTAGACACCCATGACAAGATGGTCCGAAGGTATGTGTTTTCCTCCTCGGTTTGCATCTTGTCATGCTTCACATTAGCGATCTCCATCTCCAAACCCTCACAAAGAACACACCTAGCCACACATGTGCTACCCGAGTTGGCCTCTTCAAGAGACAAAATCTTGGCATTCTTCTCTGCCAACTCAGATTGCAAGCCCGCACAAGACTTGCACGCACCCAACAGCGAGGATCTAGCCTTCAGCTCATCCACCTCTCCTACCAACACAACATACTTGCTTCTCAAAGTGAGAAGGTCAGTCATGTGTGTGGTGCACATCTCGCACTCAACCTCCTCAGACACGACTACGGTGGACTTGGCAAACTCAAGCTCCTTCACCGTATCCTCCCACTTCTGCCTAAACTCCTTGCGCTCTCTAGCAGCACGCCTAAGCAACTTATCCTGACTAAGCAAGGTGGCAGTAAGCTTCTCGACCTCAGCAGAAAGCTCATCGTGGGTCAGAGATACCTAGGAGGTGTTGTCGTCATCGTCGTTGTTCCAAGGAGTGTCCACCAGCTCGCCGTCGACCTCCTTGCCGAGGGCCTTGGTGCAGAAGCCCTCGTCGTCGGTGAAGAAGCAGAGGCCATTCAGCTTATCCTTGATCCTCTTCTTCTTCTCGGACTCGTCGTCGCTTGAGGCAGCAGAGTCGTCATCCGAGTCATCGACGTCACTGAGCGTGGCAAAGAAAGCACGCTGCTCAGCCTGGCCCTTCTCCAAGTACTTCGTCTTGATGTACTCCTTGTCGAAGCCGCCCTTCCGCTTGTGCTTCGCGGGGACGTACTTCTCCTTGCGCTTGCCGGAGTCGTACTTGTGCCCATGATCCGCCTTGCCAAAGATCTGCTTGTTCTTCTTCGGGCAATTGGCAATGAAGTGGTTGGGGTCGCCGCACTCGAAACATCTCGAGCGTCCTCCTCCGCGGCGATGGTTCATGCGGTTGTTGTGGAACCGCAAGAACCAGTTGGCGAGCAAAGCCAACTCGTCATCCCCCATGAACTTCAGCTGCTCCTCTGTGACAAAAAGAAGAGAGGAAAGCGCAAAGCTTCCAGAGGAGTTAGCAGAAGAACCAGAAACCAAAGCCATCGATGGGCCAGAAGGATTTTCATAAGAAGCCCTCACCATGGCGTCAATCTCACTGGACTTGAGCTTACTGAAGAGCTCGTCGCATGTAAGGGTCTCATAGTTAGGAGATTCGATGATCGCCTGAACCTTGGAATCCCACACCGATCGATCAAGAGTATGCAAAAGCTTCAAAGCTCTCTCATGATCGTGGAAAGGCAACAGCTCCTTGTCAGCCCTCATCCTGTTGACAATCACCTGAAAGCGAGCGAATAAACTTTCTATGCTCTCGCCAGGCATATGTCGAAAGTTCTCATACTCTCGCTTGAATGACTCGTAGAGATGGGTTTTGTCTTGAGAGGTTCCCTCATGGAAACGCATGAGGGTAGCCCAAATCTCCCGAGCCGTAGCGAGGTGAGAAACACGGTCAAACTCGGACATGCTCAAACAAGAGAAGAGCATTACGAACTCGGCTATTGGCATCGTTCTCATCGATCTGACGTTGAGTGACACGAGCAGCCAAGACCAAGTAATCGGCAAAGTTGCAAATATCACAAATAGAAGCACCAATACTCTGCAAATAGGCCGACATGCATATCTTCCAATACGCATAGTTCGTCCCATCGAAAAACGGCGGTTTGCCCACGCCGCGATCCATGTCGCCTTCTGTGGATCTGGAACCGGCTAAGGTGGAAGATCCTTAACTCGCTCTGATACCAATTGAAGGACCGAGAATGCAATAGCAAGGCGACCAGAGGGGGGGTGAATGGGAGCTCAAAAATTTCTCTCGAAACTTTGGGCTTTTGTCCCAAAATCAATCCCAAGAGCTTTGATCGAAACCGTGATGCTCACGACCCTTGGAAGAGGGTGGATGATCCCTAGGATCACAGCGGAGCACCACAAAGCAATAGCAAACCAATCGGCAAAAACACCGAGACAAGTTCGACCCTCAAAAACCAAGTCTCGAACGTAGATAGCCGGCTACACCGAGAAATCCCCAAATTAACGGACCGAGAATGCACTAGCAAGGCGACCAGAGGGGGGCGGAATGGGAGCTCAAAATTTTCTCTCGAAACTTTGGCCAAATGTCCCAAAATCAACCCCGAGAGAATGCGACCAAAACCGTGATGCCCACGACCCTTGGACGAGGGTGGATGATCCCTAGGATCACAGCGAAGCACCACAAGAAGATAGCAAAGCAAACGCCAAAAGCACCGGCTCGAACACAACCCCAAAGACCAAGTCTCGAACGTAGATTGACGGCTACATCGAGAAACTCCTAAATACCTATGCTAACAAGTAGCTAAGATACCTAGAGAGGTTCCTTGGTCAACTATAGGGCCAAACGACAAGTCCGGAAACCAAGCGAACAAACCGGGAGAGCAAACGCACTAAACCAGAAGACACAGCCAAATCCCAGACTGTCCGCAGGTATGGTCCCGGACTGTCCGCGGTAGTGCCGGACTGTCTGTGAGCAAGGGGCAGACTGTCCGCCGGTCAAATGACCAAAACAGCAAGGTTGCTGAAGTCCCCTGCCCGAGTCCCGGACTGTCCGCCAAACACAACGGCGGACTGTCCGCCGGTCAAGTTTCAGCACTCTTCACCGAGACACGCAGCAACTGCTCGGCTGAATCCCGATGCGCGGACTGTCCGCGCCCTGAGTGGCGGACTGTCCGCGGTCACTCAGGGAGGGCGATTTTGTTCGCCCTTCACCCAAATCAATCCCAAATCGAATCAACTCACAATCCCACGTTCCCAAACTTGGAGAGGATGATCACGGAGTAGTTAGGAGACTATCCCCAAGAAATCATCCGCTCAAATCAACTCAAACACCGGGAAATTGAAAGGGGAGGAGTATGAATGAAAAAGCGCTATGAAAACGAAATCAACCCGATCTACTTGTTCGTAAGGAGTTAGATAAATTCCTTCGGTGGAAATGATCTCCTTTCAAATACGAACAAGTTGATTCAAACGGATTTTGCAAAGAAGCACGGGAGAGAGAGATCGAGTGACGGGAAAATCGTGGATAAACGAAGAACACGAACCAAAACGCGAATCAACACATCGATCTGCAACCGTGTGGCTACCACATGATACAATGGTGAGGTTACGGCCTCACTTCCTCAAAATCAACAGTACACAGAGGGAAGGTTCTCTGCGGATCTCAGCTAGCTACAGCAGGGGATTGGGAGAGCAGGAAACCCTAAGTGCGAAAGAGCAAATGACTGAGATAAGAGGAGGAGAGTGTCTTCCTACTACTTATCCTAATTCTAAACTAAGTCTAATTCCTACTCTACCCCTCACTATTCTAATTACAGAGCGAACCAGCTAAACCCTAGGGTTATTCTGGACCAACTCGGTGGTAGGTGTATCCGACGGCCACGCCCACACAATTCGAAGCGTTGCCTCGATGCAACCTCCAGATTGCCGCCATGTGCCGCTACAGCTCTGCACCCCCGGTTTTGTGGCCCAAACCGGGAAACCAGCCTTTTCGAGCCAACCCCCGGTTTTGAGGCCCAAACCGGGAAACCTGCCCACCAGCATCTGAGTTTTGAGCCCCAAACTCAGCAAACCCGCAGCGCCCAGGTTTTGAGGCCCAAACCTAGAAATCGTCCTCAGCCCGAGTTTTGAGGCCAAACTCAGAAACCATCCGCACCCAGGTTTTGAGGCCCAAACCTGGAAACCGTCCACCCGATGGTTTTTCCCTGGCTCTACCACCAAACCGAAGCTGTAGATGGGATGCACCGCCCGTGCAACCCGTCCACCGACACGTGTCCCCAAGTCCACGACTTAGGCAACACATGACCGCAAGTCTCCTCTCATCGTTGTCCCAGGCTGCCAGCCACCACAGCTGATCCTCGGGCCACCGGTCCCTCAGTCCAAGCCTCACGTCCGCCCTTCGCCACTCTCGGTCCATCGGCACGACACGTCTCTACTTGACCTTCACCTTGCCTCTAATCACTGTCTCCGTGCTCGACACCTGCACAACACAAGCCAAAGAACATGCGCATCACCCCAGTTGACAATCACTCATCACTCAGAGACTCGGCATACACCCATGTATCCGCAATCTCCCCCTTGATGAGTGCATTACCAACTACTCACACAAATCATAATGGAAAGAAGAAAGGAGGAAGAAGGAGAAGAGAGAACTCGACCAAATGACCCAAAAGCATAGCAAAGCCGAATAAGGTCAAGTGGAAAGAGCAAGACAACTTGGTCCCCAAAGACAAGGGCAATGGCTCGACGCAACCAAGCAAAGCAAAGCTAGCCCTCAAGAAGAGGTAGAACAGGCTCAACACCGCTAGCAAACACCAATTGGAAAATCGAAGCAAAATGCTAGTCCCTCAAGATAGAGGCACAGAGGCTCAACACAACTAGCAAAGAAAGCTCGATACCAATACCTTTCGGCCAACAAGAAGCAACAAAGCTCCCCCTCGACTAGCGCTTACAACTAGGAAAGCTCCCCCTGGGTCCAAAATGGGAGGCACAAGATTTGAAAAAATTTCTCCCCCTGGAAACTCCCCCTCAAATGAACACCCGGGAAGCATATGATTTGCAATTTCTCCCCCTTAGTTGAAAATGCACTAATCAAGTGAAAGTTCTCCCTCTCAGCAAAGGCACCATCAAAAATCAACAAGAGAAGCTCTCCCCCTTCCAAAATGCATATGAGTCAAAATGCAAGTTAGCAGCTTCAGGAATATATTTAGGAGAATGCAAAGATGCTCTACAAAGTACGACTCCAATGGCACAAATAAGCATACGAGCTAGCAAAGGCTCAAACTGATCACCAAATATGAAATATGAACATATGAGCAAAGTCAGCAGTTTTAGCCAAAAAGAAGTCACCATCAAAATAGCACTAGACAAGTATAGACAGGAAGTCAAAACAAGTGCTAAGCATGTATACAAGGTGAACTACCCCTAGCAAAGTTCAATCATCATGCTGATACCAATTGAAGGAAAAGCTTGTGATTTCAATTTTTAATCGGAGTTTGCAGCGGTGAAATTACACAAGTTTAAATTTCAGCATGTGAGTGCGAGAGGTTGAAAGCTTGTCTTGCCTAACTTTTCAACTGTGCGAAGCCTATGCAGAAGCAATCAGAAGCTTAAAGCAACAGTTTCGGTCATACACTACACAGCTCAAGTTTAACTCAAAGTGCAATGAGAAACAGTCTCGAAACTGTGATGTGTTGACAAGCAATCCCATCTCGATCTTTCTGATTCTCCTAACTTGGTTCAATTTAAAGATAGTATATGAACAAACCAAGCAAGTGAGAGACTCAGAACTAGAGACATAGCAACCTAGCATATATGAAAAGCACCAGAGTGACTTCAACATATTCTACACTGGCTAGTTGCACATCTCGATGGTGAACATTTTCAGGTTTTAAGTTCATTAACAAGTTCACCATTTCAAAATAGCTCAGCTCATAGCATGTATCAGTGATCAGAAGGAGCATAAGCTACAAGCATCAACATAAGCATCAGAGCATACTACATAGAGCATGGTTACATTCTAATGATTATATACATGAAGCTCAGAATGTAAATGCGTATGCTGAAAAGCAAAAAAAAAGAAAGACAAACGAGAAAGAGAGTCAGTCTAGTACACAAGAACCAAAATGTTTCCCCCATCTAAAAGGGGAAACACACACCAAGCTCACCCCTCAACCGATTAAAGGTTGATTCGTCTAAAGGCTTGGTGAGAATATCAGCCAGTTGATGATGAGTATCGACATGGCGAAGGTCGATATCACCCTTCTCCTAGTGGTCTCACAGAAAATGAAAGCGCAGATCAATGTGTTTGGTCTTCTAGTGAAGCACGGGGTTCTTAGCAACGCTAATAGCACTCGTGCTGTCACAAAGCAAAGGCACGCGAGAAAAGCTCAGACCAAAATCACGCAAAGTGGCCATCATCCAAAGCAACTGGGAACAGCAGCTAGCCGCAGCAACATATTCAGCCTCTGTGGTAGACTGAGCGACACTAGACTGCTTGCGAGAAGACCACGATACAAGAGAAGAACCAATAAACTGGCAAGTCCCAAAAGTGGACTTGCGCTCAATACGGCAACCAGCAAAATCGGCATCGGAATAACCGCAAAGGGAGAGGGTGGAGGAAGCAGAATACCAAATCCCAAACTCAGGTGTGAAATGAAGGTACCTGAAAATCCGCTTCATCGCCTGACGGTGAGAAGTGCGCGGCGACGCCTGAAAGCGCGCGCACAGACACACCGCGAACTGGATGTCCGGGCGTGTCGCCGTCAGGTAGAGCAGCGACCCGATCATGCTTCGGTACTCCTTCTGGTCCACTGCTTCTCCATCCTTGTCCGCATCCAGGGCCGTCGTCGTTGACATGGGTGTTGGAAGAGGCTTGGCCTCACCCATATCGAACCACTTCAACAAGTCCTTGGTGTACTTGCCCTGGTGCACAAACGTCCCCTCTCGGGATTGCTTAATTTGCAACCCGAGAAAGAATGTCAACTCACCCATCATGCTCATCTCGAACTCCCTGCTCATAATCTCTGCAAACTTGGCAACCAAAGCGTGAGAAGAACCACCGAAAATGATATCATCCACGTAAATCTGGACTAAGAGAGTGTCTTTGCCTTGCTTGAGGAGAAAAAGCGTTTTATCTACACATCCCATTTTAAAACCCTTAGCAAGCAAAAAGGTTTTCAACCTATCATACCAGGCTCTAGGGGCTTGTTTCAAACCATATAAAGCTTTGTGAAGTTTAAAAACAAGGTTTGGAGACTTGGGATTTTCAAAACTAGGGGGTTGCTCAACATATACTTCCTCTTCTATGTAGCCGTTTAAGAAGGCACTCTTGACATCCATTTGAAAAAGTTTGAAACCTTTGGATGCAGCAAAAGCCAAGAGTATCCTAATAGCCTCCAAACGTGCTACAGGAGCAAAAGTCTCCTCATAGTCTATCCCCTCCTTCTGACTATAACCCTTGGCCACAAGACGCGCTTTGTTCCTCACAATGTGGCCGTCCTCTCCTTGTTTGTTTTTAAAGACCCATTTTGTCCCAATAGGATTACAGTCTGGAGGAGGTGGAACTACAACCCAAAGCCGATTTCGCTCAAAATTTTCTAACTCCTCATGCATGGCATTGACCCAATCCGGATCCGTCAAAGCGTGTCCAACATCTCGGGGCTCAAAATCAGCAACAAAGGCAGTATGAGCAAAGTGAGAGATTTGAGACCTAGACCGAGTGACGCGTTCGTCGATGCTGCCGATCATCTGCTGAGGGGGGTGCTGGCGCTGAATGTGTCGTGGTGCTTCCCTTGCCGAAGTGGCCTCCCCCTCAACAGCAGTTGGTGCCTCCCCGGGTACAAATGGTACCGCTCGGGGTGGCGGATCCCACGGCCCCCAGGAAGAACACGTGTCGGGGCCGTGAGTTGTCGTAGAAGCCGCTCTTTGTGGCATTGCAGGTGGAGGAGGTGCTGGGTCATCTATCCCTTCAGCACCTTCTTCTTCATCATTGAAAAGAGGCTCCCCAACCTCATGATCACCTGCACGCTCAAAATGAGAAGAAGGACAAACCAAGGTCTCGTCAAAGGTGACATCTGATGTCTCCATGACTCGGTTACTGTCAAGGTTAAGTACACGATAAGCTCGAGTGTGAGTGCCATAACCCAAAAACACACCATCAGAAGAACGAGACTCAAATTTGTCCAGGTTGCCTTTTTTGAGTATAAAACAATGGCAACCAAAAACTCGAAAATAACTCACCTTGGGTAGTT
Source organism: Coix lacryma-jobi var. lacryma-jobi (assembly GCA_009763385.1). NCBI lineage: Eukaryota > Viridiplantae > Streptophyta > Magnoliopsida > Poales > Poaceae > Coix > Coix lacryma-jobi. The sequence goes on from CM019825.1 coordinate 170,764,431, forward strand.
TTCCAAAACGCAACTCATAAGAAGTCTTTTTCAAGAAACCTCGGAGAAAAATGCGATTGGAAATGTAGCATGCAGTGCTCATGGCTTCGGCCCAATATCGCCTAGGAGTCATATGCTCATCGAGCATCGTCCTGGCCATCTCTACAAGGGTCTGATTCTTCCTCTCTACAACACCATTCTGAGGGGTTGTGTAGGGGGAAGAAAACTGATGCTCTAAACCGAAAGAGTTACAAAACTTCTCAAAATCTGAATTCTTGAATTCGGAACCATTATCACTCCGAATTGCTCGCATCGAGTTCAAAGGGAACTCGTTCTGAAGACGCAGAATCAGATTGCGAGCAAAGGAGAAAGTCTCGGTCTTCTTAGCTAAAAAGAAGACCCACGAATATCTCGAAAAATCGTCAACAACAACAAGCACATACCACTTCCCCCCAACCGAGCTCACCCGAGCTGGACCAACAAGGTCCACGTGCAAAAGCTCTCCAGGGCGCTTGGTCATGACCTGAGTCACTGGATGGTGGGGAGCGACAACCATCTTCCCGTGTCTACAAGAGTGGCAAACAAGATCCTTCTCCATATGCAACTTGGGCAATCCTCGGATCAGGCCAAGTGAACTAAGCCTTGCAAGCAAGTCGAAGCTCAAATGTCCAAGTCTCCTATGCCACTTCCAAAGATCAGAGGAGGAAGGTCCAGCCATAAGACAACGAGAAGTGCCAAAAGACTCCGAGAAATTCGCACGAAAGACTTTTCCAAAGGGCGAAATCAAACACACAAGATTGCCCTAAGGATCCAAGATGCGACTGAAATTCGGTTTAAAATGAATCTCATAGTCATTATCAAAGAGTTCCGAAACAGAAAGAAGGTTAAAATGCAAGTTAGAAACAAGAGCAACATCACGCAACACAAAGTGCTCATTAACTCGCACCGACCCACGAGACAACACTTTACCTTTGCTATTGTCGCCGAAGGTAATATACTCCTTTCCGGCGACCGGGCTAAGACTGGAGAACCACTTGGCGTTTCCGGTCATGTGCCTCGAACACCCGGAATCCACCAACCAAACGTTCTCCAATCGTTTTACCTACATCAATAAAAATACATAGGGTGAGCATACGGTCCAACACTGGGGTTAGTGAAGTAAGGGGAATACCAGTGTTGGGCTGGCTGCTCAAAAGAACGGTTAGCAGAAAAACCATTCCTAGCACACCTACGGAGGAAGCGATCACCACGTTTAGAAAGACGTGGTCCGCTGGGGAAAGAACGCTCACCGAGATACTCAAAACGCGGTGGGGGAAAGCGCTCAACTACAAAGCCACCGCCACGGGGTCCATAGCCCACAACTGCAGGCTCCCGCTGGGCACGCTCTCTACGAGGCCTAGGCCTAGGAACTTGAGGCTCTGCACCTCTAGGCCTAGCATCTCTCCTCGGAGCTCTCCTCTGCCTAGGCCTGGGAACTTAAGGTTCTGGACCTCTGGGCCTAGCAGCACGTCTTTGAACATTTGGCGCATGTACATCATGGAGAGGATGGTACATGTCCGCATTGTTCATCTCCCTAGCACAGCGCGCCTATCTCTTGCGCCGAAAGCAGAACTCACTCAAGTGACCATCCCTCCCACAAAAATCACAATGGTACCTCACCGCACTCAAAGGGGGTTGTTGGTACACACGGTTATGGGTATGGTTCACTTTGCCCTTCTGTGGCAAACACTCCTCCTGGATGGGTGGCATTGTGTCCAGCTTGTTCCTGAGGTGGTTTGGTTTGGGAGCCCACTGCTGGTTCTTGGGTGGAGCTCGTGGAGGTTCTTCAAACACTCCATCCTTGGTGGTAGGCTTGAGAGGCTCTTTGGGTGGAAGCTTGGTCAGTTTGGGAGTAGAGGTGGAGTTGGGCTTCTCACATGGGTTCAGACCACTCGACTCTCCAATCTTCCCAAAAGAAGAAAGATCAACACCCGGAGCAAAACCTATACCAGGACCTCCAGCAGCTCGCTTGAATTGGGAGATCATCATCCCGAGCTGCGGCTCACTACAAGAAACCCATGACAAGATGGTCCAAAGGTATGTGTTTTCCTCCTCGGTTTGCATCTTGCCATGCTTCACATTGGCAATCTCCATCTCCAAGCCCTCACACAAAGCACACCTCGTGACACAAATGCTACCCAAGCTGGCCTTCTCAAGAGACTCAATCTTGGCATTCTTCTCTGCCAACTCGGTTTGCAAGCCAGGACAGGCCTTGCAAGCACCCAACAAGGAGGGTCTAGCCCTCAGCTCATCCAGCTCTCCAACCAAGGCAGCATACTTACCTCTCAAAGTGAGAAGGTCAGCCATGTGCTTGGTGCACGACTCGCACTCACCCTCCTCCGACACGACCACAGTGGACTTGGCAATCTCAAGCTCCCTCACCGTGTCCTCCCACTTCTGCCTAAACTCCTTGCGCTCTCTAGCGGCACGCCTAAGCAACTTATCCTGACTAAGGAGCGCGGCAGTAAGCTTCTCGACCTCAGCAGAAAGCTCATCGTGGGTGAGAGATACCTGGGAGGTGTCGTCGTCATCGTCGTCGTTCCGAGGAGAGTTCACCAGCTCGCCGTCGACCTCCTTGCCGAGGGCCATGGTGCAGAGGCCGTTGTCGTCGGCGAAGAAGCAGAGACCGTTCAGCTTGTCCTCGATCCTCTTCTTCTTTTCCGACTCGTCATCGCTTGAGCAAGCGGAGTCATCATCGGAGCCATCGACGTCGCTGAGCGTGGCGAAGAATGCACGCTGCTCAGCCTGGGCCTTCTCCAAGTACTTCTTCTTGATGTACTCCTTGTCGAAGCTGCCCCTCCGCTTGTGCCTCGCGGGGATGTACTTCTCCTTACGCTTGCCGGAGTCGTACTTGTGCCATGATCGCCCTTCCCAGATGAATGCTTTTTCTTGGGACAGTTGGCGATGAAGTGATCGGGGTCGCTGCACTCATAGCATCCTGAGCGTCCTCCGCCGCGGCCATGGTTCATGCGGTTGTTGTGGAACCGTGAGAACCGATTGGCGAGCATTGCCAACTCGTCATCCCCCAAAGACTCCAGCTGGTCCTCTGTGACAGAAAAGAGTGAAGAGAGTGCAAATCCTTCAGAGGGGTTAGCAGAAGAGCCAGAAACCAAAGCCATAGTCGGGCCAGAAGGATTCTCATAAGAAGCCCTCGACATGGCGTCAATCTCACTAGACTTGAGCTTACTAAAGAGCTCATCGCAAGTGAGGGTCTCATAGTTAGACGATTCGATGATCACCTGGACCTTTGAGTCCCACACCGACCGATCAAGAGTGTGCAAAAGCTTCAAAGCCCTCTCATGATCGTCAAAAGGCAACAGCTCCTTGTTCGCTGTCATCTTGTTGACAATAACCTGAAAGCGAGCGAATAAACTCTCTATGCTCTCGCCAGGCATATGTCGAAAGTTCTCATACTCCCGCTTGTGCGACTCGTGGAGACAGGATTTGACTTGAGTGGTTCCCTCATGGAACCGCATGAGGGTCGCCCAAATCTCATGAGCCATGGGGAGGTGAGAAACGCGATCAAACTCGGACATGCTCAGACAGGAGAACAAAGCGTTACGCGCCCGGCTATTGGCTTCGTACTCATCGATCTGAAGCTAAGAGACACGAGCAGCCAGAACAACGTAATCGGCCTTGCTGCAAATCTCCCAAACATAAGAGCCCATGCTCTGAAGATAGGCCGACATGCGTATCTTCCAATATGCATAGTTCGTCCCATCAAAGAACGGCGGTTTGCCCACGCCGCGATCCATGTCGCCTTCTATGGATCTAGAACCGGCTAAGGTGGAAGATCCTTAACCCGCTCCGATACCAATTGAAGGACCGAGAATGCACTAGCAAGGCGACCAGAGGGGGGTGAATGGGAGCTCAAAACTTTGGCCAAATGTCCCAAAATCAACCCCGAGAGAATGCGACCAAAACCTTGATGCCCACGACCCTTGGACGAGGGTGGATGATCCCTAGGATCACAGCGAAGCACCACAAGAAGATAGCAAAGCAAACGCCAAAAACACCGGCTCGAACACAACCCCAAAGACCAAGTCTCGAACGTAGATTGATGGCTACGTCGAGAAACTCCTAAATACCTATGCTAACAAGTAGCAAAGATACCTAGAGAGGTTCCTTGGTCAACTATAGGGCCAAACGACAAGTCCGGAAACCAAGCGAACAAACCGGGAGAGCAAACGCACTAAACCGGAAGACACAGCCAAATCCCGGACTGTCCACAGGTATGGTCCCAGACTGTCCGCGGTAGTGCCGGACTGTCCGCGAGCAAGGGGTGGACTGTCCGCCGGTCAAATGACCAAAACAGCAAGGTTGCTGAAGTCCCCTGCCCGAGTCCCGGACTGTCCGCCAAACACAACGGCGGACTGTCCGCCGGTCAAGTTTCAGCACTGTTCACTGAGACACGCAGCCACTACTCGGCTCAATCCCGATGCGTGGATTGTCCGCGCCCTGAGTGGCGGACTGTCTGCGGTCACTCAGCGAGGGCGATTTTGTTCGCCCTTCACCCAAATCAATCCCAAATCGAATCAACTCACAATCCCACGTTCCCAAACTTGGAGATGATGATCACGGAGTAGTTAGGAGACTATCCCCAAGAAATCATCCGCTCAAATCAACTAAAACACCGGGAAATCGAAAGGGGAGGAGTATGAATGAAAAAGCGCTACGAAAATGAAATCAACCCGATCTACTTGTTCGTAAGGAGTTAGATAAATTCCTTCGGTGGAACTGATCTCCTTTCAAATACGAACAAGTTGATTCAAATGGATTTCACAAAGACGCACGGGAGAGAGAGATCGAGTGACGGGAAAATCGCGGAGAAACGAAGAACGCGAAGAACACGAACCAAAACGCGAATCAACACATCGATCTGCAACCGTGTGGCTACCACACGCTACAATGGTGAGGTTACGGCCTCACTTCCTGAAAATCAACACTACACAGAGGGAAGGTTCTCTGCGGATCTCAGCTAGCTACAGCAGGGGATTGGGAGAGCAGGAAACCCTAAGTGCGAAAGAGCAAATGACTGAGATAAGGGGAGGAGAGTGTCTCCCTACTACTTATCCTAATTCTAAACTAAGTCTAATTCCTACTCTACCCCTCACTATTCTAATTACAGAGCGATCCAGCTAAACCCTAGGGTTATTCTGGACCAACTCGGTGGTAGGTGTATCCGACGGCTACGCCCGCACAATTCGAAGCGTTGCCTCGACGCAACCTCCAGATTGCCGCCATGTGCCGCTACCGCTCTGCACCCCCGGTTTTGTGGCCCAAACCGGGAAACCAGCCTTTTCCAGCCAACCCCCGGTTTTGAGGCCCAAACCGGGAAACCAGCCCACCAGCATCTGAGTTTTGAGGCCCAAACTCAGCAAACCCGCAGCGCCCAGGTTTTGAGGCCCAAACCTGGAAACCGTCCTCAGCCCGAGTTTTGAGGCCAAACTCGGAAACCATCCGCGCCCTGGTTTTGAGGCCCAAACCTGGAAACCGTCCACCCGATGGTTTTTCCCTGGCTCTACCACCAAACCGAAGCTGTAGAGGGGATGCACCGCCCGTGCACCCCGTCCACCGACACGTGTCCCCAAGTCCACGACTTAGGCAACACATGACCACAAGTCTACGCTCGTCGCTGTCCCAGGCTGCCAGCCACCACAGCTGATCCTTGGGCCACCGGTCCCTCAGTCCAAGCCTCACGTCCGCCCTTCGCCACTCTCGGTCCATCGGCATGGCACGTCTCTACTTGACCTTCACCTTGCCTCTGATCACTGTCTCCGTGCTCGACACCTGCACAACACAAGCCAAAGAACATGCGCATCACCCCAGTTGACAATCACTCATCACTCAGAGACTCGGCATACACCCATGTATCCGCACAAATACCTGTGCTAACAAGTAGCAAAGATACCTAGAGAGGTTCCTTGGTCAACTCTAGGGCCAAACGAGAAGTCCGGAAACCAACCGAGGAAGCCGGGAGAGCAAACGCACTAAACCGAAGGCTACAGCCAAATCCCGGACTATCCGGCCCTGGGGTCCCGGACTGTCCGCCGCAGGCCGGACTGTCCGTGGTTCACTGGCGGACTGTCCGCCGGCAGAAAACACAAAACAGCACGAGTTCTGCAAGTCCCCTGGACGTTCCCAGACTGTCCGCGAACTCCAACGGCGGACTATCCACCGGTCAAGGACCAGTACAGTACTCGAAGAACACAGCCACTGGTCTGGCGTTTCCCCGATGCACGGACTGTCCGCGGGTACACTGGCGGACTGTCCGCGAGTGTCGAGAAAGGGCGATTTTGGTCGCCCTCAACTCAAATCTTCTCCAAATCAATTCAAACCAAAATCCCTTGATCCCAAACTTGGAGAGGATGATCACGAGGTAGTTAGGAGACTATCCCCAAGAAATCATCCGCTCAAATTGACTCAATCAACAGGAAATCGAAAGGGAAGGTGTATGAACCGAAAAAGCGCCACGAAAACAAAATCGACCCAATCTACTTGTTCATGAGGAGTTAGATGAATTCCTTTGGTCGAAATGACCTCCTCACTGTAAAGAACAAGGTGATTCAAGTGGATTTCGAAAAGATGCAGTATAGAGAGAGATCGAGTGATGGGAAAATCGCGGAGAAACGAAGAACGCGAAGAACACGAACCAAAACGTGAATCAACACATCGATCTGCAACCGTGTGGCTACCACACGATACAACAGTGAGGTTATGGCCTCACTTCCTTAAAATCTCCAGTACACAGAGGTATGGTTCTCTGCGGATCTCAGCTAGCTACAGCAGGGGATTGGGAGAGCAGGAAACCCTAGAAGCAAAGAGAAAATGACTCAGATAGAATGGGAGGAGGGTGTCTCCCTCTACTTATCCTAATTCTAATTCCTACTCTACCCCTCAACTAATTACAGAGCGAACCAGCTAAACCCTAGGGTTATTCTGGACCAACTCGTGGTAGGTGGTGATCCGACGGCCACGCCCGCACAACTAGTAGCGTTGCCTCGACACAACCTCACCGATTGCCGCCATGTGCCGCCACCGCTCTGCTTGTCCTTTTCACGGACGTCGCACCCTCGGTTTGGTGGCCCAAACCGGGAAACCAGCCTTCACAGCCAAACCCCAGGTTTGAGGCCCAAACCGGGAAACCAGCCGACCATCGCCTGAGTTTTGTGGCCCAAACTCAGCAAACCCGCAGCACCCAGGTTTTGAGGCCCAAACCTGGAAACCGTCCTTAGCCCGAGTTTTGTGGCCCAAACTCGGAAACCATCAGCGCCCAGGTTTTGAGGCCCAAACCTGGAAACCGTCCACTCGGTGGTTTTTCTTTGGCTCAACCACCAAACCGAGTCGTAGAAGGGATGCACCGCCCGTGCACCCCGTCCACCCGCAAGTCTTCGCTCGTCGCTGTCCCAGGCTGTCAGCCACCACAGCTGATCCTCAGGCCACCGGTCCCTCCGTCCAAGCCTCACGTCCGCCCTTCGCCACTCTCGGTCCATCGACACGGCACGTCTCTACTTGACCTTCACCTTGCCTTTGATCACTGTATCCGTGCTCGACACCTGCACAACACAAGCCAAAGAACATGCGCATTATCCCAGTTAACAATCACTCATCACTCAGAGACTCGGCATACACCCATGTATCCGCATGTACCTATTTTTATTTTTAACAAAAAACAACAAAGGGAAATACAACAAGAGCTCTACCAGCTGGAACACTAGGGAGCTTAGATTTATTATTTATATTATTTATATTTTATTAACGGCAACATCGAGAAATAATTACATCCATTCTTTAAGGAAAATTGAAAGCATAAGGCTCAATGAAAACATGGATTAAAAAGGTTGCCATTATTTTTAAAAGGGAGAGAGAGTTTCATCATTTTTTTTAAAAAAGATTTTTTTATTCACCAAACTTCTTATCTTTGGAAAACAACTCGAACAAGGCTTAAGGTAAATCATGCATAAATCTAGCCTTGGTTTTATCTTGATCAAAAGAATTACTTCTATTTTTTTTTGAACGCAAAAAACCGTGGGGGAGTTCCCCACGGTGTTAAAAAACTTATATTAAAACAAACCGGAGTACAGAGGAAATACTTACAAAGGAAGCGGAAGGAAGCAGAGAAGGAGAGCAAGCTAACCTACTGACGCTCAAAGCACTGAGGATCAAGGACGAAAATCTAATCAAAAGAGGAACAACAAGATAACCACGGAAAGCAAATAAGAGACTTTACAGGGTAGATAGCCAAGCATCGACTTGGACCTTGAATTCATCTCTAAGTCTGTGGGCTTGAAGAAGGGCTTCTTTCTTGAAGTTATGTAGCCATCTGTTAGGAGTGGGTTGAATGCCATCAAAGATCCACCTGTTCCTGATTTTCCAGATTTCCCATGCTGTAATGAGAAAGATTTCCATGAAGAGAGGAAGGTGAGACTGCTGCTTAGTCCTGATGATTCTTATTTGAAGGTCTGTTTCATTGGCCCAATTGATCCCAATCACATCCCAGCAAGCTTTAGCAAAGGTGCAGTCAAAGAACAAATGGTCGATCGTTTCAATAGGTCGATTATCGCACATAACACATAAGCTGTCAGGCTGCACAATAAAATTTCTTCTGGCCAGCATACTTTTAGTGTTCAACCTGTCAAGGAAGATCAACCATGCAAAGAACTTAACCCTTGGAGTTACATTGGACTTCCATATCATGGGAAAAATAGCAGGGACATGCAGAGAGGAGAATGCAAGCTTATAAACTTTTGAAGCAGCGTATTTGTTATTTCCCCAACATAAAGTCCTTTGGTCATCATTATCAAACACAGAGAAATTACTGACTAGTTCTCTAAGCTCATCGAGCTCTAAAGCAGCCACCTCGGAGATGGGAATAATAAAAAGATCTTCAATACATGTGGCATCACAAGCTTCTTTGACAGAAATATGAGGGAATCTGGCATAATGGGCAATGTTAGGGAAGAGGACTTCAAGACAGTCCCCCGTCCAATTATCCTTCCAGAAAAGGATGGATGGACCCTCTCCTAAAATGCAAGAGGTGATATGACCATAGAGGAATTTGAGCCTGAACACATCCTTCCACCAAAAGGAGCCACACTCTCTTTGAATATGAGGGACCCTTCCATCATAATACTTGAACCAAAGCAGCTGGACCCAGGGGATGTCCATTTTGGAATAGAACTTATGAAGCTGTTTCAAAAGAAGGACATCATTTTGCACAGAGAGGTTTTTAATCCCATGTCCTCCATTTTTCTTTGGCCTCTGGACTAGCTCCCAAGCAACCAAATTGCCTCCTCTCTTCCTCTGAGTGTTTCCTCTCTAAAGACATTGCTTCCTGATCCTATCAATGTCATGCAATAACCCTTTGTGAACCTTAAAGGTGCACATAGCATAGGTAACCGTAGGGGTTATAACTGTGTTGATGTATTCGACTCTTCCTGAATAAGATAGAAAGGCTGAAGAAGCAGTAAGTTTCCTCTCCACTCTATCCAACAATGGAGCAAAGTCTTCAATTCTTGGCTTCGTGGTACCAAGAGGGAGACCAAGATAAGTGAAAGGTAACGATCCAACTTGACAACCCAGAGTTCCTGCTAACAATTCCATTTTTTGGGCTGAAACATTTATAGGCATGATGCAAGACTTGCTGAAGTTGACCCTAAGGCCAGACACAGAAGCAAAAGTGTTGAGAATTGCTTTGAGGCAAAAAAGTTGCCTGGCATCAGCCTGCATGATCAGCAAGGTGTGATCAGCGTACTGCACAATTGGGAAGTAAGCATTAGGTTGGGGAATGGGAAGCTTGAAAACTCCTTTATCCTTGAGGCCATTAACAACATATTGAAGGATTTCAGCAGCCAACACAAACAACAATGGGGACAGAGGATCCCCCTGCCTAACCCCTCTCTTGCACATGAAGTTCTTGCCAGGCACCCCATTAAGAAGAATAGAAGCAGATCCAGATGAAAGGACTAAGTTAACCCACTGAATCCATTTTCCAGGAAAGCCCAATTCATACAACATTCTCAAGATGGCTGAGTGCTCAATAGTGTCAAAAGCTTTGGCAAAATCAAGTTTAACAATGACTATCTCTTGCTTAGATTGCTGACATTGATGTATGTATTCAAAACTCCAAGCAATACAATCTTGGATTGACCTTTGTCTAATGAACCCGTATTGATTTTTATGAATAAAGGAAAGCACAATCTGCTGAAGCCTATCAGCCATCAGTTTTGTTAACATCTTGATATAGCAATTCAGAAGGGAAATGGGTCTATAATCAGAGGAAGAGACTGGACTGTTTACTTTAGGCACAAGGACAATGTAGGAACTATTGATAGGGGATAAGTTTAGATTCCCAACTTGAATGAATGTAGCTCAAAGTTCATTAACCAAAATTAAACACCATGTTTAAACTTTAATTAAAGAAGGTCATTTTAACCTAAGCACCATGCTTAATTTAAAATACCTATGGGTATACTGATCGAATGTACCCAAACAAAAGCATACGATATAAATAACAAAAACATGAAATCGAATAGAATATGAAGACAAACTTGAGTAAATGAGTTGGTGAACATTTATTACCTAGCAAACCTGAGTGTATTCATCGATGACATCTGTAGATTTGGGTTTCGGAAGTTGCCATAGTGGTGGCTTGGAGGTCTGACTCGGGTCATCAGCAAGGCTAAGTCACACACGTGGATGGTGTGTATGAACCGTGGGCCTTGATGGTGCTAGCAAAGGCCTTTTAGAAGAGGAGCACTTGTCTTGCTTGTAGGAGTGGAATGTGGCGATGCAAGGCTTGTATGAGATAATAGGTGTACCAAGACTTGCATGCACGGGGTGGAGTCAGGTGGATGTTTGTGATGAAGAAATGAAACCACTCTGCTTCTCCTTTCTCTTCCACTCTCTTTTTTTGTCACTCTTCTTTTTCTCTCCCCTTTTCTTTGTTTAGATATCTTTTTTTTCTTTCTCTCTCTTTTTTCACTCTCTTCTTTCTATATATATATTTTTCTTTCATCTTTGTTTGGAAGCTGCATCGGCATTTCTGAAGGTCATGTGGCCACCCAGCTCCTTCTATTCTTTCCACCATTTCTTTTTAGCGAGTGTTGACACTTCTTAGCATCAGCAAAAAAGTCTGTAAGCACACGGAAGTATCGTTGTAGCACTTCACCCAGAAGTATTCAGGGTATCATATTTTCCACAGGGAATGGTGTGCTATAGTCTCTTGGTCTAGTCCTCCCAGATAAGACAAGGAGAAGGGTAACAAGGGTAGCAAGGTTCTTCTAAGGAACAGGTCCTTATGTGATCAAGCTCAGCCAAACGTAGCTTGCTTCGGTCAATAGGTGGAGACTGGTTTCCCAATCTATGCCGATACAGCTTTACTTGGAATCCCGAACGTGGGTGGATTAGGAAGGACAAACAGGGCTGTCATCACCTTCCGCCTACCTCCTCAACCGTGGAGACCCAGGCAACCAACCTGCAACCACTTAGCCTACACACCGTGTTTAGGGCCACTACTCTAGCGGTAGCTAGGACTTGCACCCTCTCGTTGGAGCACTCACCCGAGTGTGAACGATTGGTCCAGCTAGCTACAAAAGTGATAAGCTAGAACACGATAAGAACTTAGAACCAAAGAGGAACACGAACCTTGCGGATGCACAGGCTGTGATCCAGGTTTTGAGATGAGTGATTGTCAACGGAGTTGATGCGCATGTTCTTTGGCTTGTGTTGTGCAGGTGTCGAGCCCGGAGACGGTGATCGAAGGAAAGGTGAAGGTCAAGTGCTAGAGTGTTGTGCTGATGGACCAAGGGCGCTGAAGGGCGGACTCGGACTTGGACTGACGGACCGGTGGCTGGAGGATCAGCCGTGGTCGCTGACATGCTGGGATAGCAACAAGCGGTGACTTGCGGGACATGGTGTGGTTTGGGTCGTGGACCTGAGAACACATGTCGGTGGATGGGGTGCACAAGCGGTGCATCCGTCTACGGCTTCGGTTTGGTGGTAGAGCCCTAGAAAAGCCACTGGATGGCCAGTTTCCAAGTTTGGGCCTCAAATCTCGGGTTGACGGACGGTTTCCAGGTTTGGACCTCAAAACCTGGGTGCTGCCAGGTTTCTGAGTTTGGGCCACAAAACTCGGGGAGGACGATTTGCTAGTTTGGGCCTCAAAACCAGTGGCAGAGGTCTCGAGGTGATCTATCGGGTGGCGACGGCACGTGGCGGCATCGGGTGAGGTCGCATCGAGGCGAAGCTACCAGATATGCGGGCGTGGCCGTCGAATCAAAACCTGATGGAGTTTGACTGGAATACCCCTAGGTTAGCCTGTTCGCTCTATGTATCTAGGGGTAGAAGGGAATAATGTATTAGGCCATATACAGAGAGGCAGCCCCTCCTCTCATTCTATCTAGGCATTTTCATTCTCACAGACACTCTCTCTAGGTTTCTCGATCTGTAGTTTGCTTGTGATCCGTAGAGTGCTACAACCCCTCTGTGTATTTTGTGGCTCTCAGGAAATGGGACCGTAATCCCATTGTCTCCTCATGGGGACGATTTTCGGCTGGAATTTTGGAGTGGAATTCGCGTTCATGTTGTGTTCTTCGCGTTCTTCTTTTCTCCCTGTTCTTTTTGATTTCTTTGAGTCTAGAGCATTTTGATTCGTTCTTTTTGTGCTGGGTCGATCTATGACGTGAGTTGATTGTTTCCACCAAAGGAAATCACCTAATTCCTCCCGAGATCAGAGATCCATGCATTAATTGCTCTAGGGTTCTCAAGAATGATTTTTCTTTCCCCATTTTGATTTCTTTTGTGTCTCTACAAATTGAGCCATGATCTCTTAGAGATAGCTTACTAACCTTGTTGTGAACTCCAATGCAAAGTTTCAGATTTTTTGGAGTTGATTTGGTTGAGTTTTGTCTTCGAAATCAGAATTTTCTCAAGCTGCAGCGTGAATACCCGACATGTCCGGTATGCAACCCGGACATGTCTGGTATTCAAATTTTGGAATTTTGTGCTGAAATTTTGTGGAGATCTTCCCTTAGGTGTCTAATTGCTCTATTTAAAAACTCAAAATTTTTGGACATCGTTTCATAGGGGTTTGGAATTTTCTCCCAAAACTGGTTGGGGCAGTGCATGTCTGGTATGCAACTGGACATGTCCGGTATGGAAACTCTGGAATTTTGAGCTACAATTTTTGGGAGACTGTCCTGAGGGTGTCTAGTATCTGTGTTTTAAATTTTATAAGTTTTGGACACCATTTGGTATTGCTTTTGGTTTTTCTCCCGAGACTGGTCGCTGCAGTTCTGCGAACGCTCTGAGGCTCGTTTGTGCTCCATTTCGCGTGCAGTTTGTTGCTGCGTGATTCTATCTTCGTGTAGTTCGTTTCTATTTGGTGCTGTTCCCAACATCCACCCTTCTTAGGGTCGTGATCACTACGTCGTGGTGTTTTTGCTTTTGGGGTGTGACCTTGGGACAGAGGCACTAGTCTTCGAAAGATTTTTCAGAGCTCCCATTCACCCCCCTCTGGTCACATTTCCAGTCCTTCAATTAGTATCGGAGCAGGTTAAGGATCTTACACCTTAGCCGGTTCCAGATCCATAGAAGGCGACATGGATCACGGTGTTGGAAAACCACCATTCTTTGATGGGACGAACTATGCGTATTGGAAGATACGCATGTCGACCTATCTTCAGAGTTTGAGCGCCTTGGTTTGGGAGATTTGCAATGACACTGCTTACGAAGTCCTAGCTACACGTGTCTCAACGGCACATCGACGAGCACGATGCCAATAGCCACCCTCGTAATGCTCTTTTCTCTTATTTGAGCATGTCTAAGTTTGATCGCGTTTCTCACCTCACTAGGACTCGGGAGATTTGGGAGACTCTCATGCACTTTCACGAGGGCACTACTCAAGTCAAAACCCGTCTCTACGAGTCGCACAAGCGTGAGTATGAGAACTTTCGACACATGCCTGGCGAGAGCATAGAAAGTTTATTCGCTCGCTTTCAAGTGATTATCAACAAGATGTGTGCTAACAAAGAGCTTTGTCGTACGACGATCATGAGAGAGCTCTCAAGCTACTCCATACTCTTGATCAATCGGTGTGGGATTCTAAGGTTCAGGCGATCATCGAATCATCTAACTATGAGACTCTCACATGCGATGTGCTCTTTAGCAAGCTGAAGTCTAGCGAGATTGACACCATGACAAGGGCATCTTATGAGAATCCTTCTGGCCCGTCTATGGCTCTTGTTTCTGGCTCTTCTGCTAACCCATCTAGAGGCTTTGCTCTTTCTTCACTTCTTTCTGTGATAGAGGAACAACTGGAGTTCTTGGGCGATGATGAGTTGGCTTTGCTTGCCAACCAGTTGTCACGATTTCAGAATAATCGCATGAACCGACGCCGCGGAGGAGGAAAAGCAGGATGTTGTTGACTATTGCTAACGTCGGCACTAGGAGTAGACTATGGAATCTATCCCTGGCAACGGCGCCAGAAGGGTTTGTAGATACTTCTTAATGTAAGAAGTATAACTAACTATTCGTATGACTATTGGTAGGTTCCGCAAGCGCACAGAATAAGTCTAATGTAGCACTTCACCCGGGAGTAACCGAGTATCGTATTTATTTCCACAGGGAAGCTACTATGGCAGAACTAACACTAGGACCGCTATGAACAACTAGTGATTCTAGCAGGGTTGATCGAAAAGTCTGAATGGAGGTTGGTTTCTACTACTACTAAAAAGAAAAGAAAGACTAACTATTACTAACCTAAATCGGCGGGGTGTGGCCGATGAACAGATTAGTGTTTTCCTACACAATTACGATCACAACTAACTTGGCAATAAAGAGTTTATCTAGTTCTTCGAACCGTACACACCCTCTGGACTATTTACCTCAGACGTGCACAATGAGGTTTATGATTTAAGAACTAACCCAACTACATGGTGGAATTCAAGGCTCCCAGGGCTGTCACCACCTGTTTGCTACCACAGCTATCCGGGAGGCTAGCCACAAACTAAGGTATAACTAGTCTAAGCACCACGCTTACACTAATATATACTACTCTAATCTTGCGTCCAAAACTAGAGCACTGATTACTCAGCGAAGAACCCAAACTAGATATAAACTAAATACTAAGTTATCTATGATCGAAAGCACTCAACAAGAACAATAAGTAAAGAACTTAAAGTAAATGCTGAAAGTAGAAGAACACTAAGATAAATGAAGGAAGACTTGGAATTATACCAGAGACTTGGAAGATCCTCTATTACAACTCCAGCTCTTCTCTTCTTCACTCTCGCTTTCACTCTAAGTCTCTCAACTAGAGTGTTCCTTCACCAGAGCTTCGCTTACAAGAGAGTGGGACTAATGAAGTGAGGTCTGAGTACAAATGAGCTAGGGGGCGTCCTATTTATAGCCTAGGGACCTAGGGGTAGGTCAGGGGGGTGAGTGGGCTGGCGGGCGCCAGCCCTAGGTGGCGGCCGCCACCTCCCTGGCCCTTGGATCCACCGCCTCTTCACCAACGGCATCCAGGAGGTCCTCCAAGTCGGTTAGGGTTCGGTTAGGGTTATCCAATAACCGTCACATGGGCAATTAGGCCTTGATCCATGTGGCACTACTTCTTAACCCTTGGATGAATCGACTTAGGTGAGCAACGGCTGCCAATGAGTGTGGAGTGCTTCCCCTGGATCAGTGACGTGGCAGGGGGGAGTTTGGGCTTCTCCCCCCTGGCGGCCGCCAGCTATGGGTGGCGGGCGCCACCCCTCTTTGGCCCAAAGTGAGCCCAGGCAAGTGGGCTTGCTTCCTGGTGGGTCCATTTGGTAATTTTGCTCAAAAACCCTGCAATTTCCTACATTCTAATAAAACTCAAGGACAAGTGGAAATCGTTAGTTTATAAAAGGTTTTTGGTTGATTTTAGGCCCTTGTGTTGCATTATGTGACCTTGTTGATGCTAAGAATATGACACTTAGTGAGCGTCAACAAGCTCCCCCAAGCTTACGTCTTGCTCGTCCTCGAGCAAGCATGAACTTAAAATAATCTTGGAAGCTCTGTGTTTTTGTTGTGTATGCCCATATTATTTTCATCACCATGGAATTGGTAGCCTTCCCTGCACTCAAGATTACAACAAAAGACCAGCAAGGAAGAAGGTTTGTCTTTCCCTTGCCTATTTTGCTAATCAAGATATGTGGAGTTTTTGCAAGTTTTGTTCAAAAGAAAGCATGCTTAGTAACTTCTGTGGCTCACTCGATCACTCATATTTGTATGTGGCAATGGAAGAATTATCCTCTCACTAAGACTTTATGTGGGGTTTAATGGGTAGGATAAAAGTGAGCATGCAATGCTAGCATAATTTTGCCAAGTTAGACAAATGGAGCAAAGGAGCAACAAGTCATAGGTTCAGACCAGGAATGTGCAAGTGTGTGGTATTTATTGTGGCTACTACTTTCATGGCACTTCTCCTTTCTATCTCATTTGTGGGATCATGGCTATGAGAGCATTTGCTCTTTTGGATATTCTCTTTTTTTCTAGAGCACTTGCTCTTTTGAATTTTCTTTTCTTTCTAGAGCACTTGCTCTTTTTTTTCTTTCTAGAGCACTTGCTCTTTTTTTTAAATACTATAGCCATCTCCCTGAGATTACATTATGGAGCATGATATTTTGCCATGGAGTATTCCTAACAATGAATGGAAATAAAGGCATGTTGTGTGCGTATTCTCAGTGTAAGAATAGCACTATATAGGTGGGTGCAAGTGAATTCCTTGGTCTAAAGATATGACAAGTTTCTCTACCATGACTATCAACAAAAGTCTAACTAGCTCAACACTAACATGCAGCAAGTTGAAGCTCCTACTCTAAGAGTAAAATTTATTTGGCTTTGGTAGGATTTTCTTTGCCACAGAAGTACTTAGAGCAAGTTTTTAATCTTTTCAAAATAACAACTCCACAAACTTGACTCGCTCAAGTCAAAGTAGAAACTTACTTCCCCTTTACTTAGTCTAATGCTCATATCTCAAGTTTAGTTCTAGCATACGTTTTCCCGTGATAACTCTAATGCATGGCATACATTTTTATTTATTAGAAAGACTTACGATGAGAGCGTTTCATTTATTGCTATTTATTTATTATTATTATATTATTTTTTTAACTGCAAATTAACTAAGATAAAACTCAAATTTAAATTACTGAAAAAAATAAAACTGACAGAAATAAAGACGGTAGTGATACTTACCTCGTTGACGGGGGTCCTCCCCCAAGCTGGCTCTTCACGGTGGTTGTGGATGAATGTAGGCACCGATGAACCTTGATGTCGGGTGTTTTTCTGGTTGCGGTGTGAAGTCGAATTTCTCCTCCTTTCCACTGACGTGGAGCTGAATTTCTCCAGCTCCTACATCAATGGTGGCTTTTGCAGTGCTCAGGAATGGCCGTCCCAACATCAATGGCGTCCGATGGTCGGGATTAATATCCAGAACTACAAAATCCTCCGGGACAAAGAGATTCTGGATTTTCACCAGAATATTCTCTGTTATTCCCGCGGGATATCGGAGCGATTGATCGGCTAGCTGCAAACACATAGAAGTAGGGGACAAGGTATGATGATTTAATTTATCATATATTACCTTGGGCATGACGCTGATGCTTGCTCCCAGATCACAGAGTGCATGCTCGAAGTGCTGCTCTCCAATTGAACATGCGATCGTTGGGTTTTCTGGGTCCTTCTTCTTTTCTGGGAGTTGGTTTAAAATGACCGCACTGCAATCTTCGGTCAATTTAACCACATCCCTACATGGAATTGGTTTCTTCTTATTGAGCATGTTTCTCAAATATTTTGCATAAGTTGGAACCTGCATAGCGTCAATAAATGGCACATGTATATATAATTTTTGAATTACCTCGACGAATTTCTTGAATTGGTCGTCTTCCATAGGATTTCTGTTTCGATCTGGAAAAGGTAATACATGTGTATCATAGAATTCATGAGGAGCTGTTAACACTGAGTTTTCGCACTATGACAAGTGGACCGTCACTATGAAGATTCGGCGAACGCCGCCGCTTGAAGGATTCGGCAGACAGCGAACGCGGTCGGCTAATTCAATGTGTTCGGCAAGGCTGTGAAAACAACTAGTTAACGGCGAGCAGATTCGGCAACGTGACGCTGCGGTCGGCTACCTCAGGCCAAATCGGTTTGCGTTAGAAGACGACAAATACGGCATGTCAAGAAGACTTAGCGATGGGGATCTCGTCATTTTAGTGCATGCCGGTTATTAAAGGAAGCTTGGAGCAAAAGGCATCATGATTTTGATAGTTTCCTAATTTCATCATTGTAATCGTATCCTTCTAGGACTCAGAGAACACCAGGGTATAAATATAAACCCTGAGACTATTGTAAAGACGTTCACAATCAATACAACCAACCCGGCCCCGCGCCGTCTTCGAGTCCAAGTCGTGTCGTCGTGTTCTTCGAGAGGGGCCATCGATCCGTCGACCTCCGTAAGTTCCGGCAACCTTGTTATCATGTCTAGTATCGTGCGGCGGATTTAGATATGGTGCAAGTAGTCTCGTACGTTAAGCTTAGTATCGTGCGGCGGATTTAAGCTTATGACGGGAGGTTTTTGCTTATGCCTTGTATCGTGCGGCGGATTGAGTCATGAGTAAAAATAGTTATCGGCTCTGTTAGATTTGGCAATCTGATAGATTCATTAAGTTACCTTGTGTTATATGTTTTGTTATGTTTATCTCATCATAACACTTTTGCCCAATCTAGATACCGTTCAGTTCGGCTTCATCTTTATAGATCTGCTCTGTTCTTCCGCGTTTATTATTGAAAGGTCTGTTATGCAGTAGATCTATTGTTCGTAATAGCCGATTGGATCGTATCTGGGTTGTCACGTGGAGAGGGTCCATGCATGTTAAGTATGTTTGATCTATGACAAGGCTAGGTGTCGTGCGGCAGGCGCAGGCTTTAGATTAGCTTAGTCATGCTTAGTTTGTATGTTCAATCCCCATGGACCCCAACTCGGTTGTACAATCGAGATTGGTTCAGTTTTAACTTATATCTAATACATCATGCAAGTACGATTCTCATGCAAACGTGTTCGGCAACTTGTTATTCACGTAACTCTATTCATACTGCCGAATGATCTTTAAACCTGTTGGCAGATAGCTTTCATAGCTATGTGTCGTCGTAAGTGGCTTCAGGGCCGTACATCTTGGAACTGTCTGGTCATACCCGGCATGTTCCAGCTTTGTATTTAACAGTTTATCTCCCTTGTTAGTTGCAGGACAAACTGACTGGCACGCACCGGACTTTTGAGCACCCGGGCCACGATTGAAGCCAGCTTCTCCGGCTTGCTGTGTGATTGGCACAGTGCGCCACTTTTTGCACCAACACACTTTTTGGCACGCCCGGTGGGACACCCTTTTTTCCTGCAGCGATGGTCGAAGTCACTGAAGCCGAGGCCAGCAACAAGGCGGGGCTCGTGCAGGTGCAGCTCACTGAACTACCCGACGAGTACAGAGAACAGGTGGATGATGCTTGTGCCGAATTCCAGGCCAAGTGCCTAGAAGCCTTTTCCAAGAACAAAAGCGGAAAGGTTCGCCGTTTGCACGATCTGCCGAAGCCCGTCCAGCCCAACCCGAATGATCCCGGGGAAGCAGAGGTAGTGTTGAAAATGTCTCATATGATCAACGAAGCTGTCTCTGGTGCCATCGGCCACATGCATGGGGCGTTTCTCAACACTTTCCGCACCATCATGATCGCCCAATTCGGCCCCAAGGCCGATGAACTGATGGAGGCCGAGTTTGGCCCAATAGCAGGACCGCATCTTTTCAATCTGCCGAATCACCTCAAGGGGGCAGGAGCTGCCGGTGAGGAGACCCCGCCCAAGGCTCAATCAAGCGGGATGACCATTCAGGAGAAGCACACGCCAGAAGGCCAGTTGCCGACCATGGGGCAGCTCACGTTCGGCACTAAGGGTCAGCCGCCAGAGTCAACACGCAATATCTCCCCGCAAACCTATAGGCTCATAAAGGACTACTACGGAAACGGGTACCATGAGATGCTTGAGCCTCACAATATAGAGGGTGCCCCGCATCCAGGATATGGGAAGCCAACGGCCGAGAAAACCGCCGACTCTAATGTCGATGTCATGCTAGAGAAGATGGCGGATATGATGCAGCGCGCTTTCGGCCTGAAGCCTAAGGGCACGTATGCTTACAGGTCTCCGTTCCCCGATTGGTTCCACCGTGTGGCTCTACCTCCCAGAGTCAAAGTGCCGACGGACCTGTCCAAGTTCTCCAGCTTAGACGACACCAGTACGGTGGAGCACGTCAGTCGTTATCTGCTCCAGCTTGGGGAGGCCAATACCGAAGACGCCTTCAGGGTTCGGTACTTCCCGTCGTCACTCACTGGACCGGCATTCGCGTGGTTCACGTCACTACCGCCAGGCTCTATTCTCTCTTGGGCGGACTTGGAACAAAAGTTCCATACACATTTCTACACGGGCACCAAGGAGAAGAAACTGGTGGACATCATGTACGTACGTCAGAAGCCGAATGAGACACCGCAGGACTACCTGCGCACGTTCAGGGAGGTCAAAAGCCAGTGCTTCGGCATGCACCTGCCGGACGATCAGCTTCCACCATTGGCCGTGGCAGGCATGCTCCCGAGCATCAGGGACAAGCTGTTCGGCCAGGAGTTTGAAGACTTGGGTCATCTCTCTCGCCGGCTGAATGAGATGACTATCCAAGCGCAAGGCTTCCGGAGGGAAAGGCGTTTCCAGAAGGACAATGTCGCGGCACAGATGTATCAGGCTTTCCTGGACGAAGCCGATGACTATACCGACGCGGAAGACGAGGTGGCCGCTGCAGAGCTCAACTGGGACAAGGAGCCGACCCAAGCCAACAAGCAATGGCTGCGCCAGCAGAAGGGGGTGTAACACCCCGGTGTTAAGCAATCCCTAAATGCATAATTTGGCATGGCATAAGCATAGCATCTCATCATTTCATGTGCATATGTTTGTTGAATGCTTAAGTCCTTGTTTGGTCTCTAGTGTAACCTTGTTATGCTTTCTGTTTCTGACCAAGTGCCTTATAACAAAGTTGTAGATCTTGATGAAGGGAACAACTTTGCTTTAAAGCACTTTCTCAGAAAAAGCTTTTGAGTTAGGATTTCCTGCATTAGAAAAATGGTTTAGCACTAAATTTCTTTTAAACAACAGAATTTGGACTGGAGCCTTAAGGATGATTTGTTCCTTACAAAATTCTAAGCAACTTTGCTGTTGGGACCTTTTCCTAGTTCGGTCTAGTTTAGAAGTTATAGAGCATCAAAGTTTGAAACAAAACCTCTTTAGTTTAATCTTGACCGTGGACCCCACCGGTCAGTCCCTCTCTTCTTCCCCGCGCGCACGCCGCTCCCTCCGCGCCGACCGAAACCGCCCGCCGCCGCGAGACCGCCTCGCCGGCCGGCCAAACCACCGTCATCACCGCCCGTGGTTTGCGCCCGAACTCGCCACGTCGCCCGGGAGCTCGGTGCATGCTCGCCGCGTGGAGCGCGACGCCTGACGCCGCCGCGTCCGGTCGGGAGCTCCCCCGATGGGAACTGGCCAGGTGCAATGCACCTAGCACTTCGTTCCGTTTGCCTTCGCTCTGCCTGTGCTCGCAACCAGCAGAGCATCCCATTGCTCAGTCTCTCCTTCGCTCCACTCCACTCCATCTTCACCCGACCAGAGCTCCGCCGCCGGCCGCCGAACCTCGGCGAGCGATTACTCGCTCCACCGCTCACCGCCGCTCGATTCCTCTCGCCAGTCTCTCTGTCTTGGTCTCCTCTATCTCCGGTAAGGGTTGGTTTCCCCTCTCTTCCTCTCTAGCTGCCGGAACAGCGGACGCCATCCGCAAGCTTCCGCCATGGCCGCCACCGTGACCTTCACGTGGACCGGTCATCTCCGGCCATGCTACCCTAAGCTGAGCCATGTTCTAGTCTTCTCTACCGTCGTAGTAGCTTACAGTCAAATGGAGACCTCTCTCGTGCTCTGAGTTCGCCGGACCACGGGCCAGTCGCGCTGTGTCCGTCGTGGACCGCCGTCGTGCATCGCGCCGGACAATGCCGGGGATGCCGAAGCCTGGGAGTTGCTCCAATAGGTCACTTGTGACTTGCTTAGGCTAGTGTTAATCTCGCCGAGTCGCAAGCCGCCGGGAAGAGTTCCGCCGCCGAGTCGCAGAGCCGCCGCTCCGCCATGGCCGCCGTCGAGCTTGCTCCGGTATCCCTCTGTCTCAGCGAGTCGGTTAGTTGTGTTCGCCTCGCAAACCCGCACCCAATGATGGTCTCAGTGTCGCCAGAAGTGTCGCCGTCGACGAGCTCGGGACGGTCAACGACCACGGCGCTAAACTCCGCCGTTGACTGCCGAGCCTGGCCTCGCGCAGTAACGTGCCGAGCTTGGCCTCGGAAGCTTGGTCGCCCTGACCAGCGGGCCCCGATTGGCAGTAAGAAAGAGAGAAAGGGAAGAGCTTGGGTGCCGTAGGCCTCGGTAAGTCGGATGCACCGAGCCTTCGCCTCGAGCCTCGATCGGGTCGGTTGTGTAAGCCTCGGTCGAGTCGAGCCAAGTCAAGTGCTCGGTTGAGTCAGCTAGTCTCGGTTGAGTCAGTTAGTCTCGGTTGAGTCAGTGCTCGGTTGAGTCAGTTAGTCTCGTTGAGTCAGTTAGTCTCGGTTGAGTCAGTAGCCTCGGCTGAATGGTTAGCCCGGCTGCCAGTGTGCCTCGGGCGAATCGGAAAAGTGTCTGAGCCTCGGCCTCAGCCGAATCGCGCTGAACGTGCCGAAGCCTTGCCTCGAGCCTCGGCGAGTCGCGCCGGTGTGCCGAGCCGTGTCTTGTGCCTCGGCCGAAGTCCGTAGCGTATAGGATTGAGTTTTCCTTTTTAAGTTTGTTTTGCAGAATCCATGTAAAGGCTTCAAAAATTCCCACAAGGCTCATTTTAAGTCCAAATCCTGTGAAACAAATTTTGTTAGGTCAAGCATGATTAGATCTATCTGTGAAGGATGTTAATTGCATTGTTGGTATACTTTTATGTGTAGATTTATTTAAATTAGAAAAGTGCTGATAACTTGGAAAATGCATAACTAATTATGTATAAGTCAGAAAAATGTGATTCCAGTTTTGTTAGGTTTGTATGATGTGTAGTTTCAGAGAAAAATATAATATGAGGTTATTCTGTGAATTAATTTGACAGTAGCTTTTAAAATGGTTAAATGTCGTTTCCTTGTTTATTTTGTAGTAATTAAAATATGAGGAATATGAACCTGAGAATTTAAGCACATTGCTCTTATGCTAGGATTCAGTAGAAAAATAAGAAATCTGTTGTTTGACACTTGTTGCTAGGGTGTGTAGTTCAAAGCACCTTTTCATGATAGATTTGTCTTTTTCATAGAGGATGAGTCTAGGTCCAAATGGGATGAAATTTGGACAGAGGGTTAGATTAAGTACTATTAATCTCCAGTAATTTTTATAGATTTTGTGAAGCTGTCTAGGATAGGTTACTGTTATAGGCCTAATTAACTAGATTTAATTCTACAAATAATTAGAGGGTAATAAACCCGTTAAGCAACTTTGATGTGGTGACAACAAGACTTAATAAGTAGTATGTTAAATAAATAAGTGAGTAGCAGTAGATGACATGTGCTTATCTCCTGAATTGTTACTCCATGTTGCATCACCGTGCATCCCATGTGCATTCATGTTATTCATTCATGTACCGCATCATGCAGGGTCGGTAGTGGAAGCCCAAGACACGCCGGAGGAGCAGCGTCAGGAGGAGACAACCGAGGAGGGGATCCCGGAAGGAGACGCTGAGGACCTGCCGGAGTGCCGTGATCACCGCCCCGCCGACTTCGAGCGAGGCAAGCCCCGGAGCATTTTTCTCCTACGGTTTGCAAATTACCGTTTACAAGTTAACCTGATATGATTGTTGCATTAGGTCATAGGAGTTGTGTGATACCGTTGCTGCATTGATTAATTATCCTTGTCCACCTGCAAATATTATCTTGTGATCCCTGTTAGGTCTAGGCTCGATTATATGCTTAGCCCTGCTTAGACCGGTAAAAGTCGGGTGATTTCCTGTCCCCCGCATATAGGTGGATACTAAACATGTTTAGCCTGGTGCTATCATGGAGAGAACCATGTGTTAATTAATCTGAGACCGGGCGGGATGTAGGAGCAGCAGGACATGGGTTCTGTGTGCTAGTAGTCTCCCGTCTGTGTCGATTAGGACCCGACGAAGGCACACCTCAGTCATTTTGAACGCGTCAATCACTTAACGGAGCAGGTGCGGGTACCTCCCGTGAAGCCGAGTAAGGTGTTTCGAGCCGGTGACGGAGACGTTGACGCCTAACACCCAGGGCCTTATATGTACCGTGGGCAACTATTCTGATCGACCTGGCATGGTCCGAGGGCAGGCAGGGCCTGATCGACCTGGCATGACCGTGGGCAGTTAATAGCTTGAGCGACCTGGCATTGAGATAACCCTCGGTGTAGAAGGGTCCATGGCCGTCCCGCGATTTGGGTTCTCGAACCTCCTGAGTGGTGGTCGCCAACGGCCGCCTGGCAGGGTGTGTCGGGCGAGTGTGCGACATTTTGTCCCCAGCTGGTAGGAATCGATTATAATCGCCATCGCTCCTGGTTAGTGAGTAACTTGACTGAGCATGTGTTACCGTAGTAATATATGGAATTAATGATGGTTATGGTTGGTGAATCTGAAAGGCTATTGATGAAATAGTCACTCTTGCTTGAATAAGTAGTCAAGTGTTTGCTCTAGATCAGGTGCAAATCTAGATAATCAGGCTGATTACATAAAAGTGACTGCTAATGCTCTAATGATTATTTAATAATAAAATGCTTTTATGCAAAAAGGTAAGTGTGGCCAACCTCAGATACAGCCTTGCATAATCCTTGGTGTCAATTATTTCTGGTTTATGACGGGTAAGTCTAGCTGAGTACCTTCTCGTACTCAGGGTGCTATCCCTTGTTGTTGCAGATGGGCAATGTTTCTTCGGCTACTGCGAGAACTGTCTGTATCCCGTCGAGGGCAGTGACTAGACCATGGGCATGGTCAATCCTTATCTTTCCTGATGCTTTTGTGGACAGATCAGGCATATGGCACCGTATTGTGAACTAAGGACTTGTGTTTCAAAACTATGTTGCTTCCGCTTGAATTCAAAACTATGGTTTGTAATAACTATCGAACTCCGATGTATTTGAACTATGTGCGAACTGAATGTACCTTGTGGGCATGTACGCTAATCTATTACGATCTTGGTTAAAGTTGAATGACTTGAAATCCTTCGAGATTTCCGGACTACCGGGTTTGTACGAGCTTAAGTACTTGTAATCTCTGTGAAAGCAGCGATTCGGTGCTTAATCTGGTGCAAATTGGTCGGTTCTGTTACAGCTGGCATCGGAGCGTGGTTAGCGTTACTGTTCACAAGTGTATTTGAAAAACCGTATTTTCAATTAAAAATTTCCTATTTGACAAGAACTTATAGCTATATTAGGATTTGAAAAACCTTTTGACCAAGAGTAAGGTGTGCCATTGATCAAGTCCTTATGCCCAATAGGAACTTAGGTGGCTATTTAAGTACTAACTTTGGGGGTCGTGCATCATACTTATTTTCTGTTTATTCTGTCGTCCATACGGCAAGGGTGAAATTGTATGGATGCTATTCCTCGGAATAGTAATGTATGGATCAATTGCCTCTACGCTAAAGGTAATGAGAGTTGTGAGAGCATGATTGGACAACCGCCAATCTAGGGAAAGTGCTTATATGATACTGACGCGTATACCTGTTCCACACAAGTATATGTGAAAGTATTGATTGTGGGAGTAATAATTTATGATGGGTGCATATACTGCTTACGTGTATACCGGGTGTACACCTAAGAGAGTATTAGATTTAAATTTTCGCAGTGCATGATATTCATACTGTGGGAAGGGCTGAAATGGTTTTTTCTGCAGGTACGCTAACTTGCGAACGTGTAGTACGTATAGTTAACGCTATGAGTGAACGTGTATGCCACCGTCTAGCCGATAGATTGTTAGGCAGTGAGGACGTATGTTACGCTCATGCATCATGATCATACAACTTGCATTAATCTTACTTCCTTCCTTATGGTTTCCGTCCCGTTTTTCTAATAAAAGTTGTTTTCAACTAATTAAAACTGTGTGGATAAACTTCTTACAGATGGCACGCACCAAGCGCACTGCTCGCAAGTCCACGGGAGGCAAGAGGCCTAACTACATGCTGGGGCCATGGACTGATGAGGGATCAGAGGACTTTCTAGAGGAGTTTGGGATGCCCACTATTCTTTGGAGAGTTCTGCACCTGGTGGGATATCAGGAGGGCCAGGAGCCACAGTACGACTGGCACCGTGTGCAGTTGTCAGAGGATCGCCACGTGTACACGGTGGAGGTCGACGTGCCTAGCCGTGAGGACCAGGATCACGTCTGGTGCCGTCGGGTGTTTGCCTTGCAGGGGAGGACCCCCTGGGATGCAGCCAACCAGGTTGCTTATACCGTCTCTTCGGGACATCATGGAGGACCATCCGGAGGTGGTTGCCCAGGCTACTGCTAGTATCTTCCCGACGACAGACCCTTACCAGGCAGTGTGGCGTCAGCCAGGCGCTACCGTACTTGAGGCTAGCTCTCTTGAGAGGGAGCATTGTGCTGGACCAGCAGGGAGTGCTATGGCTGCTCTGATGGCTACTTATGGGTGCCTATCGCGCAGCTACGATCATCTGGATCATACCCTTAGTGAGGAGATGGCTGCACAGCATCGCCGGCAGGAGGAGCATACTACAGAGATAGACCTCCTCACTACACAGCTAGCTCAGTTGACAGTAGAGAGAGACCAGGCACTTCAGAGGGAGCAGGAGACTGCTCATCAGCTTGCCATTCAGCAGGGGTCGACTACTTTCTTGGCCTCGGTCATGAGGGAGACTGAGGAGGCGCTTCGAGGAGTTTGTGTTGAGGGCATTCGTGTTTCAGAGGAGAACAGGTTGCTGAGGTTGCGAGTGGGAGACCTGGAGCTCCAACTCCATCACTTGCAGGACTACAACGATCGTCTGCACGAGGAGATCCACCGTAGGGAGAATGAGAGGAACCCCATCTTTCCCAGGAGGATCCGGAGCCGAGTAGTTCTTCTAGTAGTTCTTCAGATATGTCTAGTGAGGACGGTGACGTTGGTGAGATCGCTAGAGAGTAGTCTAGATCGTATGCTTAGCACCTAGAGATCTTTTGCGTATGTTGGCACGCCCGATCTTTTGTTGTTATGGGCTGGATGTAAGCATGTGTATGGACCTATGTGATGTGGTGTAAGACCTTGAAAGTCCCATATGTTTGGGCAAGACTATGGATGTTATGTTATCTTTGCATGATGTGTTAAGCGATCTTGTTATGTGTTGATGCGATGTGGATCGAAATTTATTATACCTCTGTAATTGTTTGGTGAATTTGTTTTCCGAATAATTCCAGTGGGTATGATTTATTGTTCTCTACAAGTTGCAACTTCGCCTAATGGTCGCTTACTATCGTATATGCAGATGACGACAACTCGTAGTGGAGCGGGCGGTAGTGGTGGAAATGAGGACCCCAGAGAAAACCGCAATCCACCACCTCCTCCACCACCAACGGCTGAGCAGCTTTTTGCTCAATTTCTTGGAAGTCAGCGCAATATTGAAGCTTTGCTGAGGGAGAACTTGGCGCAGGGACACCAACGCCAAGAGCCAAACCAGTATAGTTCTTTCAAGGATTTCCTGGATACTAAACCGCCTATCTTCAAGGAAGCTACAGAACCTTTGGAGGCAGAAGAATGGCTGCATACTCTGGA